>OZ038508.1:68596391-68666391 GCA_964036315.1 Acanthosepion esculentum | reverse complement strand
CCTGAAGAAAATAATATGAGGTTGTGTTATACTCCGTTGAAATTAGATCTTTTTCTGATACATCCTTTATGCTGGTCGAGCGTGAACGCTACGAAGGCAGAGAACAAAATAAAAAAGTCGTTCTCTGCACATAGGCTACGCACATCACATCCAGTTATTGAAACAAGCCCACGCAATGAAAGCGACACTGGCCAATCAAGAACGTTCCCGCTGGAAATGGAGATATACTTAAAAGCAGGTCTCCTACGACAATCAGCAGTTGAGGGCCGAGAGGTTACCATCCGACACGCAGCGCACTACTGCTGTTGCTGCCACCGCCCCCACCTCTCAACATGACCGCTCCTCTCAACGACTATTATCACTCTCAGGCTTGAATAACTACCTTGGCTATCCAGCTTCAACATGATTACATCTCGACTTCGTCACCTCGGCAAATACCAACCACGCCAATTTGACACCAACCTTGTCACCTCGGCTTACACGACACGTTTACAAGGTATCCCCTTTGCAGTCGTCACCACAGCACCGTCCCATAGAACAGTCCTGGCAACCAAGGAAATTGACCCACCTCGTGACCTAGATCAACCCACATGTGCAAGGTATTCCCTTCGCAGCCGTCACCGTGGCCCTGTTCCATAGAACAGGCCTACCAACCAACGAAAGCAACCCTCCACTGTGACCACGATCGACCAACACGGGCATCGACTATATCATGTAACCTCGGTCAAACCAACACAGGAAATAGGTCAGTTCCCAATCCTAGTGAGGCTCTATTTACCATAATCATCAACCATCAAGACACAAGGACACTCTCTCAAGAGTTCGCTTTAAGCTCCATGGCCAACTCAATGCTAGATGTTCTAGAGTTGGAGCATTCGACTTTTCATACTGGTGTAAGGGAATCCCTAATCTTTTGTATATAGAAACTACATTGTTTTATCTTGTGCATCAGAATAATTTTCAGTAACGTGTACTTTTAATGTTAATAATATTTTTATTCGTTAATTTGTGTAAGAAATAAAATTAAAGAACATTTTTCTGTGTCATTATATTTGAAGTCCTCTTTTTGAAGTTCAGTGTAAATATGGGAGTTCTTGTTATATATAAAAAATATGTATGCAGAAGACTTCTTGTTTTACGTGCCAAGTCTTTTCAGGATGTGGGGGATCATGAACCTCTACAATTTCTTGTCTTTTACTAATTTTAATATTTTACCCTTTACCAATCATCTTTGTTCCTGTTTTGCCATCCATTCACACAAACTTGTTAAGTAGCTTACTCCACATGCTTCCCCGCCATCAATAAATTATGTGTCAAATTCTCGAGGCCTTCTTTCTTCATTATGCATCCCAGATACTTCAAATGTCACTTTCTGATTGTAAGTCTGTTTCCTTTTGCCTATTTTCTTGAAGACTTCCTCATTGCTCACATATTCTGTCTATGTTATTCTTAGCATTTCGTCGGTAGAATCTCATCTCTGTTGTTTAGGTAGCACTTAAATTTTGCATTTCAGTAAGGTTAGATGGAGAATATTTTTTTACATAAATATATATTTAACTGATATGTAGGCAATAAAATACAAGAATTTATTTTATGAAAAGACTAAAAAAATAAATACTTTAGCTTTATACTTTCTAGATTTATGATGTAGGCCGCCGTGTTGTGACTGAGGTCCCGTGGGAAGATCAATGGAGGCATAACATCGCCATCACTAGTGATCGCTCCAAACACCATGATGCTGACTGGATATATCGTCCAACCTTTTCCGAATCTTTTGCACTGTTTAACACCCAAACACTCTGGAATATTTGTATTGAAGTTTCCGCTGCGAATGCCAAGCAGTAGAGCATGCCGTTTCCAAATTTCTGGCGGAGTGAAATGCGTCATGGTGCTGTTTTTTTCTCGCAGACGGTGCCCAACTGGCCGTACTATACTGTGCAGTCGACAAAATCTAAAAGAAACAAGGAGCATGCGCAAAATTAAAAATATAAAATGTCGATAATTTAACCGTCACAACCTATATATATATATATATATATATATATATATATATATATATATATATATATATATACTGAAAAAATCTAGAGTTATAGGATTGTTTTGTTTTCCAAACACTGTCAGTACATTGTGGCCGTGTTCATAGTTGATATTATTGAATGTCGGCTTATTCTTTTTGTACAAGGTAACCAAAAAAGTTCTGTCCGTTTTTTGATTAGTTATTGGATGAAGTTGAAATATATACGAAATGCGTGTAGCAATTGTTTTCAAATTCGGACAGCCGGAAGTAGGAACATTAGACGTTATAAAAAAAAACATGCGCACCGTGCCCGGCCATCAGTTATAAGCCGGACAGCTGTGAGAAGGATGGAAGTGTCTAGAGATCTTGTTTGGGGCAGTTTGCTTTACGACTTCAACGTGGGCTTATCAGCAGCTGCATCAAGTCGCTGCATATGTCAAGCGTTTGGGGATAGTGCTGTGGATGAACCTACTGCAAGGCGTTGGTTTCGAAAATTCAAGTCGTGAGATTTGTCTCTCCATGATGAGCCTCGCAGTGGACGACCACAGGTCTTGAATGACGGAGTCCTGAAGGCGGCCATTGAAGAGGACAGTAGTCTAACGTGTGGTGAACTTGCAAGACAGTTCAACGTTTCCGATGAAACAGTTAGACTTCACCTGCACCGCCTAGGTAAGACGTACAAACTGAGCAAGTGGGTTCTGCAAACGCTGTTGGAGGTCCACAAGGGACATCGAGTGGCAGCCTGCGTATCGCTGCTTTCTCGCCACCGTACTGCATCCTTATTCAATCGAGTGCTTACCAGTGATGAAAAGTGGGTTCTGTACGAAACTTCCAAGCGTTCCAGACATTGGTTGTCTCCTCGGGATGCTGTCTCTCACACCGCAAGACCGCCTATGCACCCACGCAAGATTATGCTTTGTGTCTGGTGGACAGGTCGTCAAGTGGTTCATTATGAACTGCTACCAACGGGCCAAACGGTCACTGGAGACCTATACTCGCAGAAATTGAAATGTGTGCAACAGGCATTGCGCCAGAAGGATCCAGCACTGGTGAATCGCAAAGGTGTGATTTTCCTCCATGACAACGCCAGTGGTCAGGGATACCATACAGCAACTTGGGTGGGAGACTTTGTGCCATCCACCTTATTCACCTGACCTTGCACCATCCGATTACCACCTCTTCCACTCCCTGGATAATCATCTTCGTGGGAAATCCTTCACCAATGAAGCAGACTTGCGCAAAGCCCTCACGGACTTCTTTGCGTCAAAACCATCCGAGTTCTACTGCAAGGGCATTGAACAGCTGGAGATACGTTGGCAGAAGGTGCTGGATGCCGATGGCGATTACTTCGAAGACTAAATATAAGTTACACATACTGTGAAGCGTTTTCTTTTTTCCTTTAAAAACGGACAGAACTTTTTTGGTTACCTTGTATAACTACAGATACATACATAAAACAATCCAAATATTCAGTTAAAATTTAAAATAAAATTCACCCTTCATAATGGCTAAATGTATAGTTGAAAGCGCTCGGACATACAAAACATTTGGACAGTTTATACACAATTTACGTGTTTTCGATAGGAATCGAACCTGGATCCCCAACGAGAGATGTGCATTTTTTAAGTAGGGTAATTGATCTTTACTTAACCGTAATGATTTCTCGAGGCTTAATGGTAAGGCACCCTTACATATTTTAAAAATGTATTGCATTATATTTTAACTTAAAAACGTGAATCAAATTTGCAATGCATATTCCACCTGAATGCGTTATAATCTCACGGGAAGGTGACGCTTCTGTTATCGTTCGTCAGTTGTAAGGCACCATTCTAATGAGCGGATCGATATGAAACTAGATGCACTGACATTTTCAAAAGAGAGAAGCCGCAAGATTTTGATGAATCCATGACTTTTCTTCTACTGACATTTCAAATGGAAAAATAGCAAGGTCAAAGGATAGAGAAAAGAAAGAAAGGAGGAAAGAAAACAAGAAAAATAAGAAAAAAAAGAAAGGACAAAGGGAAAATAATTAAGTCAAAGGGCAGGAGTAGGCAGAGAAAAAGAGAAGAAAGAAAGCGAAAGAACAAAGAAAAATTATCTAATTCAAAGGACATGAAAAGATCAGAAAGAAAGAAAGAAAAATATAAAATGAGAAAATAAGTCTACGAGAAAACGGGGGAAGAATAGAAGGAAAGAAAAAGAAAAAAGAAAGAAAGAAAAATGCAAAAGAAAAATAAGTGGAGGGAGAAGAAGGAGCAGAATGAAAGAGAGAAAGAAGGGAAAGAAAAAGAACAAAGAAAAAACGAACAAAAAGAAATAAGGAAAGAAAGAAAATATAGGAAAAATAATTAAGTCAATTGGAAAGAATGAAGGAAGGAAGGAAAGACAGAAAGAAAGAAAAAAGAAAAAGAGAGTGAGAGAGCGGGAGAAAATGATCAGAAGAAAATAGTCAAGTCGAAGTACACAAAAGAAAATAAACAAGAAAAGAAGAAAAATAGAAAGAAAGAAAATGAAAGAAAAAAGAATGAAAAAAAAGTAAATCAAAGGACAAGAAAAGGACAAAAAGAAGGAAAGAAAATAAAGTGAAAATAATCGAGTAAAAAGAAAACAAAAAAGAAAGCAACAAACATATTAAGCAAACTTTATTAAACCGAAAGGCAAGAAAAGAAGAAAAGAGAAAGAAAGAGAAAGAAAAGAGAAAGAAAGAAATTGATATAACAAAGGAAAATAAGTCAACGAGAAAGCAAGGAAATGATAGAAAAAAAGAGAAAGTAAGAAAATGAACAAAGGAAAATAACTGAGAGTAAGAAAAAAGCAACAAAGTGAAGAAAGAACGAAAGAGAAAGAACGAAAGAGAAAGTGAAAGAAAAAGAAAAAGAAAGTGAGGAAATAAAGGAAAAATAAGTAAAGCAAATGGTAAAGAAAGTTAAAGCAATTAAAAGAAAAATATAGTGAGGGAAGGAGTTTGATTTTGAAAAAAAAAAGAGAGCCTAAAATGGGAGAATAAAAGAAAGGAAAGAAGAATAGTTGAATTGTGAATAAAGAAAAGAAAAAATTAAGCGTGGAAGAGAGAAAGTATGTAAAGCAGAGAAAGAAAGAAAACACGAGAAGAGGAAACTGCAGGAAATGGACGACATTGTTCAGCCATTGTTGAAAATGGAGGGAATATTTACTTCAAAATTCGCTCGCAAATGAACCACTTCGCATTTCTATCCTCTTCACACCCTGCTCCCCCTTTCCCGTGATCTCTTTGGATTACAGTTTAATTATCAGCGCGTACGCTGGAAGAATTCCCAAAATCTCACACTTTCAAAAGCATTCCTTTTTGTTTTGGCATTCGGTATGTATGTGGGCAACCACTATTGCAGTAATCAAACCTGAATCTATGATGTCCGACACTCCTTCTCCAATATTTAACCCTCAGGTCAACATAGCCATCAAGCTTATCACCTACGCAAGGAAACATTTTTTCTTATTTTTGGATTCTAACAGAAGCTAAGTACTATCTATCTATCTATCTATCTATCTATCTATCTATCTATCTATCTATCTATCTATCTATCTCAGTCTAATCGTTATCTATCTAACTATCTATCTATATATCTCATACTGTTCATATCTCTCTAATAATGTTCATATCTATCTATCTATCTCAGTCTAATCGTTATCTATCTATCTATCTATCTCAGTCTAATCGTTATCTATCTATCTCAGTCTAATCGTTATCTATCTATCTATCTATCTATCTATCTATCTATCTATCTATCTATCTATCTATCTATCTATCTATCTACCTCAGTCTAATCGTTATCTATCTATCTATCTATCTATCTATCTATCTATCTATCTCTCTATCTATCTATCTATCTATCTATCTATCTATCTCAGTCTAATCGTTATCTATCTATCTATCTATCTATCTATCTCAGTCTAATCGTTATCTATCTATCTATCTATCTATCTATCTCAGATTAATCATTATATGTCTGTTTCGGTCTAGCTCGCTATCTCAAACTAAAATATGCATGCACACACACACACACACACACACGCACACACACACACACACACACACACACATATATATATATGTCAGGAGATGCTCATTGATACAATTCTACTACTACAAACACCCATATGTGTAAGGATAGATGTTTTGATATTATGTTTGAAATATTATGGTGAACAGAAATGTAGATTAAGCAATATATAAACGTTTGGGTTATCCAGTTCAGTGTCCTCACACGTACACGCGCGTGTGCGTTTGCACATTGAGAAGAGAAATAGAACTTTTTAGTCATAGAACGCAGTCCCCTCATTGGTAAAGTCAAATAGAAAATGTTTCGCTACTTTATAACATAAACAATAATTCATGTCATGGGAATATGTGTGCCATAAAGATCTTTTTCATGTGCCATGGGGGATCATGACTCTCCACAAAACCCCTCTTGTTATTGCAGCTGATTTCTCCTCTGACCTATCTCTAATATCTCAATGGGGAAATAAATGTCTTGGCAACTTTTAATGCATTAAAAAAGCTCATTGCAAGCCTCGAGTGCACTCATATATGCAATCCATGCTGGAAAAGGATAAGCTTGTTCTATCACTCCAGGAAGTACCCGAGTCTTTCAGTTAGGCTTTCGTTTTTACAAATGTGAAATCAGACCAGAATTGCTGCCAATTCTGGGCCGGAGCTGCATAGTCTCCACTTTCTAGATTTCTCAATCTTCTGACTTTGAAAACAGATTCATATTAGATGTTTTGTCTTCCAGATTATAGCCACGGATTGTATTCACCACTTATGGCGAATATGGTTTTGGCAAGAGGTCTAAGATTCGGAGATATAAAGGAGAATATTAGTCTCAGCAAACATTATATCTATATATCTTGAAGCGATATGATGTCTAGCCACACTGATGAGCTGTGATACAGCGAAACAGTCTGTCTGTGGATGACGATATATATATATATATATATATATATATATATATATATATATATACTCTCGACTCTCCCGTCGAATTCGACGTATGAGGGTCAAGCATATCAGTTCCTAGGACCCAACAGCCCGACATCAGAACATGAGATTTGATTATGGTGGTGAAGGTTTTGTGCAGGACCATCCACACTTTTCGAAGGGCTGAATACAGAGACCTGGTGCACTACGTGCCACAGGGTCCCCAAACGATCCTCCGCAGATTTTGAATTTAGAGTTGTCCTTCTAGACCAGTTGCCATCCAAGGCTATAGAACCCAGTCTGCCCTGCTATTTAAACATAGCTGGAGAGAGAAGAGGATTAATACGTAAGTGAATGTAATGGATTCGACTGGAATTCGAACTCCGATTCTTCAATCCAAGCTGCTAACCAATACTCCACCGTGCCTCCAATATATATATATATATATATATATATATATATATATATATATATATATATATATATATATATATATATATATAATTATTTTGTATTTTAAAAATATGGTTCCATCGCTACACAGGAATTACCATGTTCCATATCAGAAACTAAAATTTTAAATTTAATTATAAAATTAAATTGAAAATCCATAGCTCCGTTCCATTCTCAAGCGACTATAAAAAAAAATTTGAACCAATGATAAGTGCATATAAAAAGAAAAATCGGGAAGCATATGCAGTCAGTTGCTGATACCCCCTGACGAGTGTTCGGACGGTTTCGTCTACGAAACTCTGGAGTCGGGATGCTGAAGGTAACATCAATCAGCTAAGTGACAAGCCTTTTACTTATATGAATTATATAGGTACCACTCGAACAATTACCATGAAAGTATTTGTAAAAAAGGCGTAGGGATGCAACGTTAAGGCGGTGGGGAAATGACTGAAGATCAAGACCAATGATATCGCCGATTCTTCTTTGGATCTCATCAAGGAGCTCCAAGACAATAGCGGGGGCACCGGACTATATATGGCAGCAATATTCTGAGCGTGCGTGAATGTTAGACTTCAGATATGCAAGATAGATTCCAGAGAGATAAATTGTCTTGCCAGACAGTGAACCGACTTTCTTATCAGCTGATCTAGCAATGGATTCAATATAGTCTTTCCACCTCAGGTCAGCTGAGAACATGAGCCCGAGAAGGCTAAACGAGTGACTTTCCTGGAGGTTAGCATCAGCCATACTGATGGAAGGAAGGCAGAGAGGTGTCTCTCAGATGATTAATGGAGAGAAGTTTAGTTTTGGGGGCGTTAAGATTGACAAGCCATCTTTTGCTCTATCTAACGACGGTCTTGAGGTCGTTTTGTACATCAGCTGCTACTTTGACCTTGTCGGACTGATCAGCCTTACTATCAGGCAGGAGTAAATGATAGTGTCGTCAGGGTAGATGCCAAGCTGGGAGCTGATGTCATTGGGATGGGTGTTAATGAAGATTAAGAACTGCGTAGACTGGATCAGCTAAAAAATGTACCCGGAAATACTGCAACTTTTCAGCTTATGGAGAAGACCTGAATGCCAGACCCCGTCAAAGGCTTACGAGATGTCCAACCCGGGCGTCACCGTTTTTATCTCGAGCATAATAGACTCTTTCCGCAATTATCGTTAGTACATCATCAGTTGACCTGGAAAAACGAAAACCGTATTGCTTGTCTGGGAAAGGGCGCCTTGATGAGAGATCATGAACCAATTCTGTATTGGTTAGGGCCCATAGGAGTTTCCAAAAAAGAGGTAGAAGGCTAATAGGGTCCACATGCTTTGTGGAGATCAAGGTTAGAGATGATATCAGAAAGCATGGAAGAGGATATATGCATATCACTCAACAGAGAGTCAGTTCTAAGTGGGAAGTTAAGCGGGAATACTGCAAATGAGTCAAGAGTAGAGTTAGAGGAGAATTTGACAGCAGAGAATGATAACACCACAAATCGAATGAAGAAGGAGTGGGGAATAGAGACCTTACATTTATTTAATACCCTATTACAGAGACGCCAGTAGTCACGAGAACCATTCTCTCAGCGAACAACTCCTTGGAGGACTTGCTTACATTTATTACGAGTAGTAGCAGATAGGCACCTGTTATGACGAGAGTTGTCACGCTGGTATAGCCGGAAATATTGGTTCCTGTGTTCTATACTGGCAGAGCATGATGGTGTGAACCAGAGAGAAGATAGCGGTTTCACTTGGTATTTCCAGTGAATCAATATATGTATAAGAATCTAGGTGGGTATTAGTCATCGATATGAAGCAAGGTAGGTATTAGTCATCGACATGAAGCAAAACTGAATCCAGTATGTTAGAGAATGCAACAGACGAAATTCAAAAGTATAAACTTTAGCTTTTCTTCCTTCTAGGAATTCTACAGTTTTTCTTTCTGATAGACATGAACTTTACTCGTTGATTTTGTTTTCAACTTTAAAGAAAACCTTTTCACCCATAAATGTGAATTCAAGAAGAATCGATCATTTTTGGGGGAAGCGTTTTTTTATCAGTTTAACAAATGTTTTAATTTTTTTTACACAAATTTGATCAAATGATTAGATAAGTACAAAGAATAGACAAATAACAAATTCATCAATCCCGTAACCCCTTTGGGTCGAAGGGGCATCACACGTACTGCACCCGTAGTGACAGTGCTGTCTTGACGGAATCCAACACTCTCCAGGCTGACGGAATCCAACACTCTCCAGGCTGCTTTGAATTTTTCTTCTCGCAGACTAGCCGCCAATCAAAGCTACAAAACTTAGTCTCTTCTGCTATTTCTCATTGTTGAGGGAGGTGGTATTAGGGGTCGTGTTTAGGAAATATGATATCACTCAGCAGAACTTATCATAAACGTAAAATTCACATACACAGAGATACATAAACACACTAACGCATACACCGATATACAAACACACACTCGAGATAGATACACACGTGATTGTTTCAAAAGAAAAAAAACATATCTGGCTTGAGATTTTTTATATTTACATATTTAAAAAAGGGGATTATTTTAGCATTTAAGTTATACCAATTGTATATTTTGTTTAAGATTGTAATGAGCCCGACAAATATATATATATAGATAGATAGACCTAGAGTCGTATCTGATGTGTGTGTGTGTATATATATATATATATATATATATATATATAAATAAATGCGCTCACTTAGATTTCGTAAATTTATGTCAGTTCTGCTCATCCATAAGAGCTGTCATCACCTTGAGAACTTCTCAATAAGTCAGTAAAGATCAAAGAAAGAGGGCACCCATCGTTAACAAATGCTTGTATATAGATTACTTATACTATAAGTAAGTAATATTTATTTCAAATCAGATTCATTTAACTTTAATTTTTCCAATTTTACTCAAATAACGAGTCACAAATCTATAATTTAATTTAAAAATTTTTTTAAAACAGATAAATTTGTTTACAAATTTCTTAAAATTATGAAAATAGCCGCTTTCAAAAATTTTTTTAAAAACAGAGCAATTATTTGTCATTCCAATCTATATAATTTCTATATGAAATGCACGAGAATATTTTACTTACAGGACATCATAAATTTAATCATTTAGCTTTCAGTTCAAGCTAGAGAGTGAGGCGAGAAAGTGTGGAAAGAGAGAAAGTGTGGAAAGAGAGAAAGTGAGGGGAGAGAGAGAGGGGAGAAAGAGAGAAAGTGAGGGGAGAGTGAGAGGGGGAGACAGAGAGAAAGTGAGGGGAGAGAGAGAGGGGAGAAAGAAAGAGAGATTGAGAATGTTTGCGTGTGTGTGTGTGTGTGTGTATTCGCAATCATGCACACATGTAAGATGCCCGCGTAAACATTAAAATAGTTGTTCTCAATGTTGACACTCTTCCGCAAAACTCTTTTGCCCTTTGACCTCTGCCCTGCAAGCCAGTTCTGATCCCCCCAGTGCTCCCCAAAGTCCATTTTCCTGTTTTCTGCAGTTACTGGGTACAGTTTATCAATCCAGAGGGAGTATTTTTTTCATATCACCAGCTTAGTTACAGGAAACCTGATCAATTCCGTCAAGAACATTTTCGATTTCCCACAACACCTATTACCCAAGTCACATGTATGTATGTTTGTGTGTATATACTTGTGTCTGTGTATGTGTGTTGGGATATAAGATAAACAAATTTATATATATATACATATATATATATATATATATATATATATATATATATATATATAGAGAGAGAGAGAGAGAGAGAGAGAGAGAGAGATGTGCATGTACGTGTGTGGGTGATGAAAGGGAACTTGTAAATGAAGCAAATTAAATTTATAAATACGATGAATATGAATAAGACTGATAAAGAAAAAGAAGAAATGAAATATATATATGTGTGAGTGTGTGTGTGTGCGTGTGTATGTGCGCGCGAGTGTGTGTGTACGGAACAAAATCTATCTATCGAAAAAGAAAAGACAAGATAAAGTCGGTGAGGGAGGCAAAGAAGAAGAAAAAGAAAAGTAAACCAAAAAATAAAGGAAGCTAAAAGAGAAAGCGAAGAAAAGGAAAGGAGAGAAAAATAGGAAGAGTGTATCAGTGGAACAAGAAACAAGAAAGAAAGTGAATAAAAAAGACAAGAGAAAGAGAGAGAAGGATATGCGAGAGAAAAAACCAGAAGAAACATTGTAATCCTTTTGACATTTTAGCGATTTTAATGATTTAAAAAATCATTCCAATCAGTTTAATTTCGGTTCGAAATTCACCAAAGTATATGGAAATATTAAATTTAATCTATTAGCTTGGAATTCAAACTAAAATAAAATCGTCATGAAAGGTTTTTAATTTTTTTAAATGCATTTTAAACTAGGTATTGCTTTTTTGGGCAGTACCAATATCAAAAGGATAAATATAGGTAAATGTACGAGCAAGCGTTCGTATACAAATACACACACACACACACACACACACACACACTCACACACTCACACACACATATATATATATATATATATATATATATATATATATATGAAGAAATATAGTCTTAAAGTGTGCTGCTATATTTATGGGATAAAGTGCTCAATATCAGAGATAGAGCGTGTGTAAATATAAAAGTGAACATAGAAGTCAGCACTTAGAGGCGATAGTCTGTTTCATGCTAGATGCAATCGTCTGGAGTTGCCTGACGATTGCATCTAGTATGAAACAGACTGTCGCCTCTAAGTGTTGACTTCTATGTTCACTTTTATATATATATATATATATATATATATATATATATATATATGTATAGTGTAAGAAAAAAAAGTGCTCAATATTAAGTAACAGAGCTATTTAATATATTAAAAAAATATATACACAATAATACCCTACATTGATTGCACTGTAGGATATTGTGTGTGTGTTGTGTGTGTGTGTAAAAGATTTCTGATTATTTATCCATTGACACTTGACAGTTTGTTTCAGACAGTGCGATTTTCAAAATGGACGTTTGTTTGTTGCGGCCCTATACTTCGTTTTCACCACATTTTGCAAAATTAATATTTATTAGAAAGTTCTTTGAAAAATATTTAAAATAAAAACTATTACATGCATAAAAAAGGAATATACAAAAATCATATATATATATATATATATATATATATATATATAAATCATATGTGTATATATATCAATCATATATATACATTCGAATGGCTCGACTTAAGCTAAAAAAACCGTATGTACACAAACGCATACACACACACATGCACATATCTACGTAAGCATTGAGAGAAAAAACAAGAAAGAGTGAAACAAACAAATAAACAGAGAGGGAAATGGGATTATAAAGTTGCAAAAAATAAACTAAATAAAAAGTGAAAACCTCAATAAAAAAAACGAATGATGATAGGTTGTAAGAGCGGATGTAGCGATTAGGAAAGAAAGAAAGCGTAAAACTAAAACGGAGAAAGTAAGGGAATTCAGAGAGAGAGAGAGGGAGAGAGAGAGAGAGAAGAAAGAAAGAGAAGGAGATAGGGAGAAAAAGATATGCATGAAAAAGGTTCGAGGCGGCCACTCTATGACGTTTGAAAAGGCGTTGAAGGCGAAAAAGTAAAATAGACGACAGCTTAACGATCGATGGCGTCACTAGCGTACAGGCGATCAAAAGTAAGACGAGACTTCGTTATCACAGCTTTGACCCCACACGGAGGTGTGACGAGGCTCACGAAGTTAAGGTCTGCGGAGTTTGTGGACACATGCACTTTATTTTTATACTTTCTTAAACCTAGAAATTTTATGCCCGTACACACACACACACACACACACACACACATATATATATATATATATATATATATATATATATATATATGCATTAGGAAAATTAATGACGCAGTGGAAAACATTTTTTTTTGTGACGTGTTTCTTCCTAAAGGATGTGTTAACGAGTACAAATATCAGACTAAAGTGATGTTTACGTTGATGTTACGACACATGAGCACGAAGAGAGGGAACACTGACATTTTTTAATCTTTTTAAATTAATTATTTGAAAATATGTTTGAGTCTATAGTCTAGCCAGGTTCTTTTTGTTTATGTTTTTATGATTACTTTCACATGACGGTAGAAGATCTGACGAGAAAGGTAAAAGGCTAAATTAACCGAGGATGATGTAGCGATTAAAGCATTTTTATACACTTTCGTAGTCCTGGGTATGACGATAGCAAGGTCTCTGGCCGGGAGGTTTTGAAGAGCGTGAAACTGCTTCTGAATTGCTGTATTTCCAGGTCCACCCTCACCCGGGGTAGTAGTGTAGAGGACCGTGTGTTGATATGTTGTTGAATTAGGAACACGTGCTGTTTATTTCCTGCTAGAAGAAGGTCCAACTACAAGAATATGGCGGACTCAATTTGAGTCCAACCGAAGATGTAAAAAAATAAGCAAGACCGATGTACAGTGTAACCCGGATATAAGAGAGTTGTCGGGACCGGATAATAAGTCTCTTATATCTAGGTTTCTCTTATATCCGGGTTTGGTGTATTTTGTTTAGGTAAGTATGGCTCTAATTTGGGACCAGAGAACATCTCTCTTATATACGGGTTTCTCTTATATGCGGGTATCTTATATCCGGGTCACACTGTATATATAAACAAATACATGTATTAAACAACACATTTACAAGTGACAAAACATCAACATTTGTGTTTGTGTAGGTATCTCGATGAGATCACTAAAAAAGAGCATAGCATGATGAAAAAGACGCCAAATTTGACGAAAACTAAATTTTAGCGTCTAAATGCTTATGTTATTATTGAGAAGAAAGATGAACGTATTTTTAAATTATGTTAAAAATTTTTTCCTTCTTTTTAGAACATTTTAAATTTTTATTAAAAAAACCTTGTTTCTCTTTCTGTCACCGGAACTAGTAAAATAACATAAAATTTTAGCGCATTTTTTTCTGTATGACTGACATTAAATTTGAAAATCTTGCAAAAATAAAAATAATTGTCGGATTTTAATGAAACTTTCAGAAACTATTCACAAATGATGGAACTTATTATAAATATGTTTTTCTTTTTTAAAGTCATGGAAAAATATTTTCCCCCATATATATTACCAACTTCTATAACTAATTGTACGAAAACTCTATAATTTCAATTTTGGGAAGATTAGTGATTATATTAGTTAAAAGCACAAGGCTTTGAGGAAACCAAATCATATTTTGTTTTTTTTTTTAGTTGAAAATCTACATGAAAATCATCTCTGAATTGTAACATACAAAACTCAATAAAACAAAAATATTATTTAATTTCAAAAGCTTTTAATTGCTTTTATTTATTTTAATGAACATGGACAATATTGTCTGAAAGCAAAAAGATATTTCGATGAAAAATGAATTTTTAGAACAATTATTTGTTATTTCTGAAATATTTTATTATTTTTACATTATGTTAATTCTTCGAAAATTAAGGAAAAGTTTGTAGAATTTAACGAATGTTTTTAAGTTGATATATATTTACAGATTATAATTTCCAAAGCTTCTTACAAACTAACGAAAAACAGTATATAAAAAAATATAATTTGTGTCAATAATAACACTGTAAATCACATCTACAGAAGACCGGAAGTATCATGCGTGCCATAAAAAAACGTCACATGGATTGAGTTTCTGTCTAGTATTTAACTTAAATATTGAATTTTTAATACAATTATTTGTTATTTCTTTAATTATAATAGATTTTTACATTTAAGTTATTAAAATATTATAAAATTAGTTAAAAGCCGCATTAAGTTTCGTAAAAGCCGCATTAAGTTTCCTTTTGAGATATAGATTTATTTTTGCGAAACACGTGTGGAGAAGTTAATTTGACTTTTCAATTTCAACTGAGAAGGGTACCTACAAGTATCAGTATCATCTTATGAAATTTAAATTTGTATTTTATGTACACTTCTAATAAAATTTCATAAGAAAGGTACCTATAAATTAATTAGGTACCTTTCTTATGAAATTTAATCTCACTCTCAACAGTCTTATTTTAATTTCTTTATAATATATTTTCCATAAAGCATTGTAAACGTAAAGGTGAAAGCTAGGTACAAAAAAAAAAAAAAAAAAAAATTAGAGCGCTGAAAGTTTTCCTTAAAAATAACGAGGTAAATAATTTGTTCACTTAAATCTAAATAATTCCACTTCTCTCTTTCCGTAGAAAGAATTACCTTCACGTGAGCTATAAAACTGTCATGAATGTCTTTCCTCACCTTGTCAAGTGACGCGAAAGGTTATGACCTGCTTTGTTTTATTTTCAAACTACGTCTTTTCGGCGCAGAAACTAAGTTAAGCTTGGTTCAAAATATTTTAAATAAACATTATAATTTCTGATTTTCTTAAAATAAGTTTTGAAAAAATTAAAATTGATTTTTAAATGAATTTCAAACTGAGATTTTCACTTTTTTATAAACTGGAAATAAATGGCTGACATGATCGATTATCTGTCAATTTTACTGACTCTTAATAATAACATAAACATTTAGATGATAAGTTTTGTTTTCGTCAAGTTTGGCGTCTTTTTCGTCATGCTATACTCTTTTTAGCGATCTCATGAATGTACCTATGTTTGTGTGTGAACGTAAGGAGTTTGCATTTTAGTGAATGTTCATACGTACGTGTATGTGTGTTTCATGGCGTTTTCCCATAAGTGGGCGAAAACGCGAATTTCTGCGAGAGATCACACTTTTAAATGTGTCCGCTAAAATGCAAATTAAAAAAGAGAACGAGGCAAGAAGTCGCCCAGTATTTATAGTGTAGGGAGGGCGTCCCGTAGTGAACAATTAGGGAATTAAGGAGGAGCTAACTCCGACAGTAGCACCTGTTAGAGTCCCAGCTTATGTGTAAATAATGAACACCAAAACTGGTCTCAAAACATGAAAATATAAACATGCATTGGAAAAAATTAACAGCAATTCATTTTCATAGTAAACAAAAAAAAAAAACGTTACCAGCAACACATTATTGGAAAAAGATTACCAAAGCTGATAAGAAAATACAATTTCTGCATTAAATGACCCATAAAGAATTGAAATATATACACTTTCGTCTTAATAAATTGCTTTCTCTTTTAATTAAAGCAGCAGTTTTTAATATCGAAACTATGACCTGACTCTTTACGGTGGGAAACTAATGCATTGAATGTGTTGTCTTGTAAAATATCCCTTTTGTGTTCATGTTATAACTCGCTTCTAGCGGTTATAATATCATGTCTCACTTACCAACCCCCATTCAAGGCAGGATGAGGGACAAGACCGATTTTATGTGGAGCGATTCCGAGCCCATAGGCTCGGACAGAAATTCCCTGTAGCCCTCGCATACACGGAGTCAGGTTTGTCTCTCTCCCCAAACGAGACTCTGCCCATAGGCATAGCCTGGGTTCCTCTCTGCAAGCAGAGAGTTCGACAAGTCAGCGAACTGCATGACTTCGTCGGATTAGTATTTACTGGTCGCCCCACTCCGGACTAGATGCGACGTAAGGTCAAGTTTACACTGTAAAACACTTTTTCGCCAATTTTGAAAAATTTTGTGTCCTTTTTTTTATCCGTTCTAATCTTTTTTGACTTTGTAACAATTTGTCGAACACCGGTTTAATTTTTTTTGTGAACATCAATTCTGCCGGTGACATGCCTGCCGGTGACATGCCTGCCGGTGACATGCCTGCCGGTATACTCTCAAAAAATGTAGTGCTTCTTCGATCATTTTTTCATTAAAAGTGCTCACAAGCCGTCCAGTTTGTCCGTTTGATCTTGGGTGATACGGCGGGGTAATAATATGTTCAGTCGAGAACATTGTACAAAATTCTTTAAATTCATAAGCAGTGAATTGTGTACCGTTATCCGAGACTCTGGCATCTGGAATGCAATATCCCGCAAACAGTTCGAGTAAAAAATCACTGTAACCGTGGCCACTTAGTAAATCTGTCAACTGCCACAAGGTTATGTGATCCGTTTATTGGACCTGTGAAATATTATTTGCGCCTTGATCACGGAGTATCTGTCTTTGGCCAAAGTTGTAATTTCGTGGTAGGTGATTTTGCTGACACAGTACAACCTCTGCAGGCTTTTACTAATTTTTCAGTGTCTTGATCCATTTTGGTCCAGTATACATAGACTCTCATAAGAGACTTCATCATTGAAATTTCCAGATGTCAGCTATGAAATTCATTTAATATCCGCTTTTGTATTATGGTAGGTATTACTAGTCTTTGTGTAAACATCAGTGCCCCCGTCACATAGAGAGTAAGCGTTCAAGTCTGGATTGCATTATAAAAATAGTCTATCTTTCTCACTTTCTTTTAGTGTTTTTTTTATTTTCAGAATAAACATCTCTTGTTCTGCTTTTACTTTTATTTCTTGCAGGGTAACTGGTAGTTTGCGTATTATATTGCAGAATAATTTCTATTTCACTTTTTAATGCTGCAATAACAGTGTCCTCAAAATGTTCAGTATTTTTTGCTAACAGTCTTGATAATCCATCAACATGTTCTAATTTTTTGGACGGTTGGTATTCCATCTTGAAATCGTAATTTAATAAAATAGTATCCCAGCGTTGTAATATATTCGCGGTATGCGTAGGAATTTCTTTTATCGAATCATAAATTGATAATAGAGAACGATGGTCCGTCTGTAAACGAAAACTATTTCCGTGTATAAATTTGTGAAATCTTTTCACTGCAAATATTATTGCTAACGCATCTTTTTCGACCTGG
Source organism: Acanthosepion esculentum (assembly GCA_964036315.1). Classification (NCBI taxonomy): domain Eukaryota; kingdom Metazoa; phylum Mollusca; class Cephalopoda; order Sepiida; family Sepiidae; genus Acanthosepion; species Acanthosepion esculentum. The sequence continues at coordinate 68,648,225 of OZ038508.1, read as the reverse complement.
TTGTAGTATTTTTCTACTGGTAGTAGCGAACGCGAAGGATGTGCGACGGCTTTCATGTTACCGTCATCATATTTATGTAGTATTACCGCTTCTATAATATAGTCACTAGCATCTGAAGCCAATACGATTTCTGCTTTTGGATCTTAAAGCGACAGTTGGCTTTGAGATGTAACCTTCCGCATCTGAAAAATGGATTAATTTTTCTTTTTCTACATTTTTCTTTAGCCTGTATGTATGCACATACTTTTCCTTCAGTTTCTTCCGTGTCGCGTCTGAGATTTAGGATTCTCTGACATTCGGCTGATATTTCTTGTAGTGTTAGTTTTTTATTCAGTTCAATTTTCGTTAGAATTCTGACACGTATTTACGTGTCTTTTTTTTTCGCTGTTAACCCTTGAACACAATAGCCGAAAAGTCCCTATATAAATAATGCAAATTCGAAATGTCTTACATGTTATCAAATACGGTACCGGAGCACGTATATGAAAAAAAAAGAAAAAAAAAAAATCCTAACGGAAGTTTTCACTCTGATCGCTTGTAACGCAAAGGCCCGTCAGAGAAATAATTTCCAACTGAAAACATGATATTCAAAATCGGTTCAACATTAAAACAAAACAAAAAATGTTTGTTAGCCAATTAAAAGTATTAAAACGAAATTAGAAAAATACATCTATCTGAGCCACTTTAATAGCGATCGACCTTATCGACCACACGGGGGGAGGGCGATCCAGAAACGCGCAATTCGCTCGATCGTCCAGTCGACTCATCTTTTTGCCTGAGTCTAGACGATCCAGTTACCATCATAGTAAAGAGAAACCTAACTGCCTTAAGACATAATTGACTTTAGTTCGATTTTCATTGTATCCTCGTCTACTTTTATTTACTTTCAAATCAACTCAAACTATTCTGAATCGTATCTGATTTCAGGGACTTTTTTTAAATATTGAAAACACACAATAGAGCATTTAAGATTTAAAAAGATCAATAATGTTCTGGTGATTTTTATAGTCTGTACCATTCTTTTTGCAATTCAATTTGATTGCCGATGATATAGTTGGGGTTTATATGGGATATATATATATATATATATATATATATATATATATATATATATATATATATATATATATATATGTATATATGTATATATATATATATAATCTTTTTGGTACCCCCATTCCTAGCAAGCATGACCCGTAATATTTGCCTTATTGTATTAGTTTTCCTATCGTGAACGTAAAAACTTTAGGCCAGCCAGAAAAAGAGTCAATCAAAATAAAACACACCTTTAATGCGTGCGTGATCCATATGAACTCGAGATTAAGGTTCTGTCTCCTTAGGCCATATGTGTCCTTTAATCTGGTGAAAATGTTTTATTTCGGTACATTTTGGACATTTGTGTACATGATTTTCAACATCGCGTGATAATCCAGGTCACCATGCTTCTAAATCCAAACGCTTTTGTGTTGTTGTAATGCCACAGTGCACATAGTCATGCACACATTACATCTTTTCGTACTTACATACAACATCATTTTCTATAGTTAATTTATATCTGATTTCTTCGTATGGCTTTTCAGTATTTTAACAGTTATTCCATTTATTAGTTCTTTTGTTCTAGATACAATGTTGCTCAATACTGCATCCTGTAATGTTTCTGAAGCATGTCAACTCTACCCAGTGCAAAAATTCATCTTTCATATTTTCTAATAGGCTGTCTTTTTATGTCCTAAAATGTAATCTGGATAATGCATCTACATGAGAATAGCATTTCCTTTTACATATTTGGTATTAAAATCAAAAGCCATTAACTTTATGGCCCATCTTAATATTTTGGATGAGGTAACTTTTGGTAATCCATTCTTCAGGTTAAGAATGAATTCTAGGGGCTTCAACAAGAATTTTCAATGACGGTCCCTACCAGTGCTTCAAACTATAGCCACAGCCTATTTTTCTATATTTGAGTAATTAGATTTCGCCGACATAATGTTCTAGAAAGATACCAAAGTGGATGTCCTTACTGGCTAGGATTTTCGATATGGAATTTTTACTACTATCCGTAGTTTATGTAACATCTTTTTGGAGGTTAAAAATCTTGATAACGGGATTTTTTGGCGAGAGCATTTTTCATATTATCAAATGCTGTTTGTTGTATATTAGTCCACTTAAATTCATTGTTCTTCTTACGCAGCTTGGCAAACGACTCAATTAGTTCTGAATATTTGGTAAGTATTTACTAAAAATGTTCGATAAATTCAAAAAGGATTCTAATTCTTTTTTATTGGTAGGAGGAAAAAACTGTAATTTTTGTGTTTCAAACTTGTGACTGGCGAAATTACGTCTTTTAAAATTTGGTACCCAAGATATATTTTTTCACAATTAAATACACATTTATCTTCATTAATTATTATTTCAGATATCCTTAGTCAATTTAATACCTAGTTGGCTTTTTTGTTTCAAATTTTCTTCATTGATTGCAAACAAACATATATAATCTTGTTATATTATCATATCTTTATGCCCGTACTTACAATATTTTCTCTGAAAGGTGACACTTGCTGTATTCACCCCATAAGGCATATAAATCTATCTTAGCAGTCCGATTGAGGAGTTAATAGTGGTGATTTCCTTAAATCTATCACCAGTTGATAGAATTTAATGGTATACACATTTTGGATCAACTTTTGTAAAGCATTTCGTTCCTGCTAATGAATGTAATATATTTTCAGCGTTTGTGATAGATAGGAATCCAAACAAATCTTATAGTTTACGCTTATTTTATAGTTACCACAGATTCTAAGATCACCATTTGACTTTCTTAGAACTATTATAAGTGATTTCCATTTACTTCCATCCGGGGGAATATGTTTCAAAATACCCTGTTCAAACATTTTACATAGTTTCGCCATTACAATGAGTAGAATTAGAAGTTTGCGAGATTCAAAATATGAAGGATTATAATATTCTCTCAATTTCAATACTTGCTTTATGATCTTCCATTTTCGGGAATTCGTACCATGAATTAGACACATGCTGTTAACCTTAAGCACATCTGTTCCTAGTAAGCCATGGCTTTTACTACAGTCCACGACTACAATAAACTTTTTGATCCTAGTGTTCGTTTAAAATGTTCCTTCAAATTATCCTAATGTTTTAATTTTAAAAGGACTTTTATATAGTTTCGGTTTACCCTTTCGTTCGCAAAAATTATTCGGAATTAGCATCACATCGCTGTTGGTATTCATTGGCATTTTAAAATTTACCGGCTTCAATTTAGTTTCCATGACATGCGTAACCGAACAGTTAAAACGGTCGATTACTTATCATGATCCCCAGGTTCGAATCTCATTAAGCTTAATTTGCCAGGAAAGTGATTTGATGATATCAGTGTAGGGACGCGATCTCAGCGTGCTACCTAGTTGGAACGGGCCTGAAAGTCATACCCACAGGCTGACCCATGCCTTTTGAATAAAATTAGGTAAACGGAACTATTCCGAAGCCGTTGGTGGTTGTGCTAGCAGATAGTAAGTGGAAGATTCTGTAGTAACATCATTATTCCAAATAAGGGAGGTTTATTTAGTTTGAAAACCAATACTCAAATTATTGGAATTCATCTGGGCTTCAACACCATTTAGCAGTGTTGATAAGGGATGCAAACAATCTTCTGCCAGGGCGCCATCAAGGCCGGGGGCGCCATCATGCCGCCATGTCATATGTTTGAGATCTTCCAAAAGTGAAGCTTATAAAACATACTTACTGTCGTCCATGACTCAAGATGTAACACTATTTAGAAACGGCAGGTTAATTAACCAATTAATTAACCACAGAAGTTAATTACGGGGATTACTTAAACCGATAGATAGAGCAAAAGACATACTGAGCGATAACTTAGACCGATAGATATAACGAAAGACATACTGAGCGATATTCTTTTTGTTTTGTTATTTTCCCAGAACGGGGGATCGGAAAAGTTTTTTTGTTTTGTTATTTTCAAGTGCGAATCAAGATAATCATTTTTACTTTCTCGCTGAAGTTTGATGCTGAGATATGCCAAATTCTCTGCGAGGACAAAGGAAGGAAAAATAGAAAGAAAAGAAAGAAACAGAGGGACAAGACTTAACAACTTAGATGATAAAAGAAAAAAAGGCCACCCACGAAAATTCTGATGGTCATTGTCGTAGGGGTTGGTTGATGAATACCAGAGCTTTTGGGCAGATAAAACATTGGCTGTGTCAGGATGGCGAACTTGTGCTATCAGTATTCGGTGGGTAGTCTGCCGGCCGCACACGGAGCCCGGCCCTGGATCGAGGAGAGGTCGGCTGGACAGGGCATCTGTGTTCTGTTGAAATTCGTTTGTGATAACAAAAGCCATGTTATTGTGTCTGTCTTAATTAACCCAATTTTCGCCAAAATTCCGTCAACTTAATGTTGGCGAGAAACTTGATTGAGGAATTCCATATGCCGTGAAGTTGGATAAAAATTGAGATTATCATTTGACGCCTATTGGCCGAATAGCCAGGCGGAGGTGATCATGTGACACAGGGAGGAGGCCTGCCACCGCCCATTGAGAGGATAGGTGTGAGATGTTACTGCGAGGAAGTGGGAAAACCGTTGACGCCCTCTAAAGTATGGTGAGATACCCATATGAGAGCAGAAGAGGGTGGGAGTGGAAGAAGATTTCCAAAAATGGAAAATGATAAATATTTCTAACCGAAAACAAAGGAAATCCTTATTGGGGATTTGAAATCAACGTGGTGGCCACACCACGTCCGACCCCACGCCAGGTTTTGATCGGCGTCCATATAAGCAAACGTCTTCGGGTGTTTTAGACAGTCCAGTGACAGTGAGAGTGAAGTTACAGCACAGTACAGTAAGGAGAGAGCAGTGCAGTGCAGTTCGCAGAGAGATCCAGTTGAGCCCAAGAGACAAGGGGACTCGGATACATAACGCCTCGCACAGGTGACCGCACGATTCCATGCCTTCCGACTTAGACTTCTAACCAAGAACAAATTCGTTGAAGTCCGACTTTAGATTTCCCACCAAAGCAAGTTTCCGACTTAGACTTCTAACCAAGAACAAATTATAGAGGTCTGACTTATATTTTCCACCAGAGCCGACTTTATTGAAAGACAATCCAGATTTCCAGAACTAGCTAAGGAACGCAAAAGTGTTACAATCCACATTTTTTTTTCTTCGGACTGGGAGAGAAAGAGAGAGACGCACTCCTGTAACTCAACAAACCGAAATAAAATTAATCACTATTCCTAACCAGTCGCTCGCCTTGAAGTTGTTGTTTGTGCTTTTGTTTTTTTGTCTACATTTATTGTGCAGTATCACCTTGACCCGGATTCGGCTGGCACTACGGCCCGACGTCTGATTGATCTCGTCAGCCTAAGATCAAATCACAACGTGGGTAGGTTGAATCGAGATCAAAGCAGTTGCTTCGGTGACCAGGCGTTGGAAGCGAGCCGAGTACGACAAGTTGGTACTAGAACCCAACAAGACTTCAACCGATGTCCCAGGGTTAGCCCGTCACAAAGGACCGACGTCACACTTGGCGTCGTGACTGAAAGAGTTCGGGTGTCACAAAGACAGATTAAATTCTTTGGCTATTTTGTTAATAGAAAATGATCTTGTCAAGAAGATAGGTGTAGAAAGTGCCATGAAAAGATTTGCAGATCTAAAGGTTAGAAAAATATGTTTTAGGTAGGATAATCAATGTTTTCTTTAGATTGTATTAAGTTGTATATTGTAATAAACTTGTTATTCTACATTTTTCAGTTTTTCTCCTTGTGAAAATTTAAAAAAATAATTATAGTTATATGGGCGCCGAAGTTCTGCTTGTCCGGGGCGTCAGCAACGCTAGGGACGTCACTGTCTGCCAGTTATCAGCAACTCTTCACTATAGATAGATATTAGTTATCTGAATCACTCTTCAATTACCAAATATATATTTCTATAGAGAAAGAACTTAATCATTGAAATCTTGTTGAATCGCTCAAATAGATTCTTAATCTTTTGTTATTCATATGAGAATAAATAATTAATTCTGTAAATCGTCTGTTCTTCGTCATTGTTACAGTTAATCAGTCATAACAATAAAACAGAATTACAATTATATCTCTGGGTAGTCACCATCGATTTGATATGCAACCAAAAAATACCAAAATATTATATAGTTGTTACGTCAGTAGGATTGAACAGTTCACGCCGATCGAATAACAATGAGTAATGATGAATAATTTTAGACTTTTCGATATTCTGAAGTTCGTTGGTATCCTACCAGAGTTTATGTTTATTTTTATCTTGAGGCCTCTGTTTTTATTTTATGCAGCGATCAAGACTTTCTGGAAACCTAATATGCACAGCTGACAAATGAAATTAATGTTGGATCTCATAAAATGTTCAAGTCGCCATAGACTTCAAGAATCGTTTTAGAAATGCGTTCATTAGCTTGATACACGTCACCAGGCCCAACTTTGCACATTATTAAAGAAATATTAGAAATGTATTTGAAGTCTTCTAAGCGATTAATAGGCATTAATGTGCCTACTCTTTAGAATGGTATGGTTGAAACTAAGAACTTTATTTTGGTGGAATTAAGCTTGAGTATAAAATGCACATTCTACAAGTTTTACGTTGCATTTTTAATTTGAAAAAAAAAATATGATCGGAAGTGAAGGATATGGCAGGGTTTGATATGATAAGTGCTGATACCAAAAATTAAATTCGGAGCATTTACTAATTTTTGAGCATTTAGTTTTAAAGATCGTCTGAAAAAATGTCCAGAAATATCTAAATTCCACTGGATTTTGTTTATAAACTGACTTCAATTTTTACTATTTCAAAAATAATTTCAAATAAAGTTGGTATCTTTTGTATTAGATACATTGAATGGAAAAACCAGAATTTTAATTATGAATAATCACAAAAAATATGCAATTTTTCTATTGTATTCGATAAGTAAAAACTATAAACAAATTGTAAAAGTTTACAAAAAAAAAACAATCCAATGAATAAGATTTGTTAGATCATAATTAATAAAAACAAAAAATAGATAAACGTGTATATAACACCATAATACTGCTAGACACAAATTAAAAGACAAAATGTTTAAATTTGCCTTGTTTATTAAAAATCGCACTGAAACTACTGCACTGTATAATGTATTACATAACAATATAGCTAAATTGTTCAGAATAACTTCCCTTTGAAGTAAATGAAGGTCTTATTTGATGATACAATGATTTAGTAATAATGTATCTGTGCCATGCATCTTGTACATATACAGTTTGTAAACCTTCAATAAATTATAAATTTTGTAAGACTGTGCTATAAGTCTTTAACTGATCACCGGAAGGAAATTCCAACGTTACGATTTTGAACCAAAATTTAATCTCTAAACTCGTTTCCTCAATAAACGATAACAGCTTGGAAAATATTTTGTTCCATTATTTATTATGTCAAACCCCAAATTTCAAGTTCCAAAATGAACTTGCCCTAATAATACAGTTGATGAAATCACGTGTCGGAAATCGTTTGAGAAAGTCAAAAAGAATTCAAGAATAAAGAACCTGGGAAATTTCGAGGTTTGAAAACTAGAAAAATGATCCAAAAACACATGAATTGTCTGCAAAGAGAGAATTGCTCTTTTATGTCGTCTCAATAAAAAGCGATCGCTCTAAACGAATGTTCATATTCTAAATGCTACTACTTTAAACTAAACCAGTTGTTTTAACGCTAGAAAACTTTACCCCGCCTCATATTTCTTTAACTAATTCGAGAATTTTGATGTAAAAATGACCACTTTTCACAGATATTGAAATTAACTGAGTTTTTAAATACAAAAAGCCTTGATTTAGTTTAAACATGTGAGGAGGGGCAAGTAAAGAAAAACTCATGATTTAGTATGAAACTGCGAGGCGGGATATTTTTTACACTAAAAACCTTGAATTTATGAAGAAAAAAGTGCAGCGAGTTAAAGAATTAAATCTTTTATTTAGTTTAAATTAGCTGCACTTTAATTATTTTAACTTTGAACATTCGTATTTTAATTTTCAATGAGTTGGCGCAATAGAGTAAAATCGAGCAAAAAGTAATGGTGACTCAATCAATTCATTTGAATAACTTATTGCTGCACGAAAACATTAATAGTCAAGTTGCCAATGTGAATTCAATGATGCTGGGTTAGGAAATTCTTTTACATCCGATTTGTTTTCCACATTTATCAGTTTCAGCCTGCCTTCTTTGCTCAGTGATTCAATCAGGTTTCCGATATTGGAAAATTCCTCGAATAATTCAGTTAAGCTAAATTATTTAAAAAATATGATAAATGCACAATTTAGTCGGAAGATTGCCACCTATTTCTCGTTTTTTTTTATGGCCGTATATTATACAGGGTGTCCATAAAGTTCGTATGTACTTGCAAAAATTTATAACTTTATTTGTATTTGCGATAGAAATAATTTGTAAAAAGGATTAGAAAGAAGTAAATCTATATTTTTTTAAGGTCTTATTGAAATTTTATTTAAGTTTCCACATGTCCTCCATCATTAGCAATACAAAGGGTATTACGATTTTTCAGTTCACGGAAAACATTTGCTAACTGATTTACAGTAATACCCGAAATCACATTAGTTATTTTATCTATACTTAAAACTAGGTACATTAAACTTTATAACATTTTTTATAGATTATTTCTATCGCAAATACAAATAAAGTTATAATTTTTTTTAAAGTGCACACGAACTTTATGGACACCCTGTATTTATATACGGCCATAAAAAGCCGAGAAATACTTGAACGATTGAATGTTATAAGTTGTATTATAAAAGATTTTGTCCTAAAATGTGGGAAATCTCTTACATTAACCTTAAGTAATATAGAACAGCTCAATAATAGAAAATGACTTAAAAATGTGTTTTATTTTTGAATATCTAATACTTGCAAACTGTAAAACGCATTCGGTTGTAAAGAAAGAATTGATTTGATGTTGACATAATATGAAGAAAGTTCATCAGTAATACATACAAATCTTTTGCACTTTAAGTCTCTGAATAAGCAAATTCTAATTTGCAATTGTTAACTTGAAATAATTAGTAACCTCGATCCATGCGGAACTCATACAATATGACTCATATTTCCAGGTTAATAAAACTAAATCTTAGGCGACTATTATTATGAAAATAGAAACAAATATGGCAATTCGGGAGTTCTCCTGCCTCTATTGCTGGTCATACATTTGACAGCCTCTATTGCTAGTCATACATTAGACTGCCTCTATTGCGGGTCATACATTGGACTGCCTCTATTGCTGGTCATACATTGGACTACCTCTATTGCTGGTCATACATTGGACTGCCTCTATTGCTAGTCATACATTGGACTGCCTCTATTGCTGGTCATACATTGGACTGCGTCTATTGCTGGTCATACATTGAACTGCCTCTATTGCTGGTCTTACATTGGACTGACTATTGCTGGTCATACATTGGACTGCCTCTATTGCTGGTCATACATTTGACTGCCTCTATTCCTAGTCATACATTGGACTGCCTCTATTGCGGGTCATAGATTGGACTGCCTCTATTGCTGGTCATACATTGGACTGCCTCTATTGCTGGTCATACATTGGACTGCCTCTATTGCTGGTCATACATTGAACTGCCTCTATTGCTGGTCATACATTGGACTGCCTCTATTGCTGGTCATACATTGAACTGACTCTATTGCTGGTCATACATTGGACTGCCTCTATTGCTGGTCATACATTGAACTGACTCTATTGCTGGTCATACATTGGACTGCCTCTATTCCTAGTCATACATTGGACTGCCTCTATTGCTGGTCATACATTGGACTGCCTCTATTGCTGGTCATACATTGGACTGCCTCTATTGCTGGTCATACATTGAACTGACTCTATTGCTGGTCATACATTGGATTGCCTCTATTGCTGGTCATACATTGAACTGACTCTATTGCTGGTCATACATTGGACTGCCTCTATTGCTGGTCATACATTGGACTGCCTCTATTGCTGGTCATACATTGGACTGCCTCTATTGCTGGTCATACATTGAACTGACTCTATTGCTGGTCATACATTGGACTGCCTCTATTGCTGGTCATACATTGAACTGTCTCTATTGCTGGTCATACATTGGACTGCCTCTATTGCTGGTCATACATTAGACTGCCTCTATTGCTGGTCATACATTGGACTGCCTCTATTGCTGGTCATATATTGGACTGCCTCTATTGCTGGTCATACATTGGACTGCCTCTATTGCTGGTCATACATGGAACTGACTTTATTGCTGGTCATACATTGGACTGCCTCTATTTCTGGTCATACATTGAACTGACTCTATTGCTGGTCATACATTGGACTGCCTCTATTGCTGGTCATACATTGAACTGCCTCTATTGCTGGTCATACATTGAACTGCCTCTATTGCTGGTTATACATTGGACTGCCTCTATTGCTGGTCATACATTGGAATCCCCCTATTGCTGGTCATACATGGAACTGACTCTATTGCTGGTCATACATTGGACTGCCTCTATTTCTGGTCATACATTGGACTGCCTCTATTGCTGGTCATACATTGGACTGCCTCTATTGCTGGTTATATATGCTGTCTATTCTTGTTTTTCATGACTAACTCATCTGTTTGTCCTTTCAGTTTTCCTTGTTAGTTTTTCCTTAACACATTGCCAGCAGTGTATTTTATGCTGAGATTATTATGTCCTCTGTTAGGTTTTCTACTTCTGTTTGTTCTCACTGAAGTGTTTAAATATATCCGACGAGAAGACGTACACCAGTCTCTATTGTTGTGCTTTCAATGCACACGTTCTCTAAATTTATACAGACTGTTTGTTCGCAGTAGAGATTTTAGATTACTCTAATATCTTTCATATAAATCAAGCTTTCCTCTTACGGTGTGAAAATGAACTTCCGTAGACAAATAGTTTTTGTAGATTCAGTTTAATTTTATGGAACATCTCCGATGTTTATTATTACCTTTTGCAGATATTGAAATTTTCGCTAAAACGTCCTTATATTATATGGTTTCATATAATATTACTAATTTTTGTATTCAATTAGCTGCTTTTGAAGGCGACATTGGCTCAGACTGTACAAATGATCTGTATAGTTTCGTTAAGTCTATTAATGTACCTAGCAGGATTCGTTATATTTATTTACGACGAAATATCCCTGATAAGGTATGAATTCATCCCCTCCCCAAGCTATGGGTTAAATAGTTGGACTTGTATCTAAAACGTCATTGTTATTATAAAAAGATGTTAATGCAATATTCATAGGTGCGCGTATTATATTTACAATTGCAAATATATTCCGGCTTTAAAAAAGAAACGCAAAGAGATGATAAACTGTAAAACGCAAATCAATCAATAAAGACTCAATCAGCGTCTCCGTTTACGCGGCTTTTTTTTCTCATCAGTGAACGCTGGCGTAGATTTCATGTAAAATTATAAGATTTTACTTTTTAAGCATAATTTCCTTGTAGAAAAAATTCACTAATCAGATTAAATCGTTAACCTTTACAGCAGGCTGAAGCACCTAAATTGTTACCTTGACAAAGTCCAAGGAAGGATCTACAATGTAATCGATCCTGACTTCATTCACTTTCTCACTAACGCAGCGTGGATTTTCTCTGTCATTTCTACAAATACTTTCATGGCAACTGCTTTGCTGAATTTTTTCCCCCTTACTGCTTCGACTACATGAATCTAAGCATTGCTACTAGATTGGCATCTATGTTCCACACTTTAATTACTGAAATAGCTAAATGCAACCGCCGCTTCTGCTCCAACAATTTCTTTTCTCGCACTTCCCGCCTGTGGAAATCCCTTCCATTTACTTGCTTCCCTGATAACTGCAATCTTCAAAGATTTAAATGCAACGTCAATGGCCATCTTCTATCTTTCTGAATCCCATTCATCTTTTATCTTTCCTCAATCCTCCATGTGTCAGTCTTTTCTTTCACTTTCATTCTCTGTAAGCCCCGGTGTATTAGTAGCATTCCCACCTTGTTTGGGGTGAAATGATTAAAAAAAAAATGTCTAACCTTAGCTTAATTTGGCACAATGTATGAGGCACCTATTGAGGCCCGAAATCACTAATCAGTAATAATGGTCACCCAGACTAGCTTGCAAATAATTGTTCCACACAAAAGAGTTTGATATTATTTTGTTGTTGAAGAGAAAGTTTATTTTCAGGATATTGTCGTATCTTTCCACCTATTGTGTACCTTATTGGTATGCTACCCTATTTTTATTATGCAATTCATGCATTTTGTTTTATGCAAAGTTGCAAGCTTAATCTTTAAACTTGTTAATGGTATTTGAAAGAATTGTAAACTAGTTACGAAAACAGTTGTTTACAAGATGTTATTGTATTCGGTTGTGTTGTGCCTGCCTTCCAGTGTCTGAAGTGTTTATCTCTGCATGGAAAGGATTTCATTTCAACATTTTCATATTTCTTGTCAGTCTACGTGTAAATAAATCTTATTTGTCGAAGTAGTAAATTCAATCGAAAACAAAGAATTCTGGCTTGACATTTTTCAGTCATTCAAAGACAATACGAATTAATTAGAGAAAAAAATCCCACGTCCTCTCTGCCATTTCAACTACTCTTCGTCTAAATGTTGATTTTGGATTACGTTGAGCACAAATGAACAGCTTAAACTCTTTAATCATAACCGAAAACGGAAAATAATTGTGCATCGTCCAATTAAGATACACACTTCAAGCAGTGCATGATGTAATACTAATGAGTAACAGTAGAAGTTACGTCCCTTTGTTGCATCCCATCCCAAAATGCCAATGAATAGCAACCATTTGGAAATTCATGTAAAAAAACAAATTCATTATCAGTATTCAACATGAAGGCACACAGCAAATCAGTGTCATTTTTCATTTTCAGCATGCGCATCTATGCAGGTTTATTCGTGTTTGTTCAATATCCACAGCCAATCTCTGGTTTATGCTGCAACTATACTGACCAATCCTTTGTTACATTTCAATTATGTGCCGTACCAGGACCTCGTACGATTATTTAAAATTTCTTTTTTTTTTGTAAATGCTTATGTAGTGGTTTTTAGTTTATTACTCACACCATGTTTTCTCATTTGATTTATTAAAATTAATTTGGAAGTTTAATAATGCTTCAAAAGATAAAATCAAAAGAATACGTGAATCTTTCAATCGATGATTTAATCGAAATTTATAAAAATGGTCACATAACATTAAGCATTTGTTAAAATTATTTCCAAATCCAAATAAAAGGCTCAGGCTTTTCCCATCGTGCACACAAGTTTAAAATATTTTAGTTCTTTCTCTCTTCATGTTTATTTATTCATATACAAATAAAAACATCGACTTAAACAAACATTCCATAACAATACAGTTTGGAACGTTATAACAAATTGTGTCAGTTTAATTATATTATAGTATATAATTAAAATCTGGGGGCGCATTGAAATGGCTAAACTTGCCTTCCAAAAACTCAATAAAGTATTAAGAAACATGAAAATTTCGTTAGAAACAAAGAAAGGAGTGCTGAACTCTTATGTAGTTCAATCCTCGTATATGGCAGTGAATGTTGGACAATATCCTCTCAAATGAAGAAGAAACTTCAGACAACAGAATTTTGGTACAACAGAAGGATGCTGAGAATACCATGGTCTGACCAGGTGAGTAATGAGGAATTAAGGAAAATGGAAACAAAAAGGAGACTTATACTTAGAAGCAGAAAGAGATAATTGAAATTTCTATGGCGCATAATAAGGAAAGAGGATTTGGAGAATATAACACTCACAAGATATATCGAATGTAAGATAGACAGAGGAAAGCATCAAATAAACTACGCAACAAGTTTGCGCAAATAAACGGAGGAATAGTAAAGGGGACAAAGAACAGAAATTATCTAATAAATGAAGAAAAGACTTGAGGTACTAGAGATATGGTTCTTCAGAAGAATGTTGAGAATGCCATAGAAGGAGCAGTTGAGCAATGAGGAAGTCAGAAGGAATATGAGAACCAATTTCAAGCTGATAGATTAAATTTAATATTTCCAATAAACAAAATACTTTGCTGTATTTCAAAAACTAATTTAAATTAACTGGTAGGATTTTTTTTTACTTAAATAGCCGATTAGCGCCCTTTTTTTAGTCGTTTTTAATCCCAATATAATTCTCTTTATTAAAAAAATTCTTCCAACAATAAAATATATTTTTCTGAAACTTTATTTGAGGAATATTATTTGATTTAAAGTATAACTAATCTGCTTTAAAACAAATATTATTTACTTTAAGTTTAAAATATCGCAGAAATGCATTTTTTAAATCGACAGTAGCTGACGACAGATCTAATCTACGGTGACTTTATCTGGAAAAAACTTTTTTTGCAAGTTTGGCGCCTTTTATCGTCATGGTATGTTCTTTTTCAGAAAATGTTTGGAGGTACCTACTTAAGGGTACCAAAGGACAGTTGTGAGGATCCATGATTACCCACGTCCTGAAGGGCAGATTTTCAAAGATAAGTTGAATATATTTGAAATTTTTATTTTTGAGAGCATAATTATATAATGGCATAATATATATAAATGGAAGAATTTTCATTTTTAAATATTTTTTTGTTTCTGATCAACAAAATTCTTTGTAGATCGCCGCCATTACTTCAAAATACATTTTCCCAGTCTGACTCCTAATCGATCGCCTGTTGTGATAGGCGTGCAGGCCAACTTTCAACTGATGCCAACCTCTTATTAACGCCCTTTTTCCGTACGATGTTTTCGTGCGTAAGTTTTTTTTATATTCATTTATTATCACAAGAGACTACTAGCTCCATTTCTCCTTGTAAAAATGCCCTGGTCGAGTGTATATTGCAAATCCTGTGAGATTTCAAACGCACAAAACGGGGCATAAGCGCCAACTGCCATCTAAAGTCTGATTTGATTGACAAATTCTGTTGTTAGACTCTTTATCAATGTTATCTTCATTGTTTTGACCTTTTCTTTGTTCTTTACTATCTTCTCTTGACACTATCCCGTTTTTATTCTTTTTCACCTCCCTTACGTTCTTGTCTTCCTTTCTCGTCTTTATATCTTTTTCTTTTATTTTACTTTTTTGTTTTATTCAATATAATTTCTTTTCTTTTTTTGCTTCTTTCCTCTTTGTCTCTTTTTATTCTTCGTTTGTCTTTGTTCCCATCTCTTATTTTTTTTTTCCTTTTTGATTGACTCCTGATAACGATCTTTGGCGCGCCACTCACACCTTCCGATGCCATTAACGCATGTGCGGACGGCTCTATCCTTATCGAAATCTCACAAGGAGAAACCAAACCGAGGCAAACAAAAAGCGTTCTTATTTGAAAACTCATTGCTGCAATATCTTATAATTGTCACTGCATTTTCTGTTGTTAGCTTTTTTTCTAATTTTTAAAGATTTTTTCCTGAAGTATTTGAATATCTTTTGGCATTAGTTTAAAAGCTTCTTTTGTTAGATTGCAAAATAAAACACATACACACACACACACACAACGCATGCACTTTAAGTTTTAAAAATATTGAAAAATATAAGCTATGAAACAAATTAGAATTAAAACAGACCAGCGCTTTTTTATGAGCAGATGTTACAAATCTGAAATAAATTGGGAGTAGAAAAGACAAATGCAAATCGATTATTGCTGAATAGTCTAAAGGTCTTAATTCATCATTTCATTCCAGATTACAACATTAGAATTTTGAATGAATTTCTCATCTTAAAAGCAGTGGTGGCTTGTTTTCTCATTACTAATACGATTCTACATCGTTGCACTGTCATCAGATTATTTTTCATATGTGACATTTAATGACATGCAATTTGGGAGTAACTGTTTAAAACAAAGGTCACTGGGTCAACCATTCTACGTTACGATCGAAATTGTAAATGGAACGGCATCTGAATGCAACGTCTGACTATTTTTCCAGAAGATTCGATTTTTCCAGAAGATTCGATTTTTCCAGAAGACTTGATTTTTCCAGAAGATTCGATTTTTCCAGAAGATTCGATTTTTCCAGAAGACTTGATGAGCGAATATTCTGAACAGTACATTGTTTTGAAAATAAAAGAATTTTGTTTCAGTGGCTAATATCAATGAAACTTCAGGAAGACAAATTTTGAACTATATAAAATTTTGAAATATATATTAAACATTTTGAAATATATATACAACATTTTGTTTTATTTACCCTTTAACAGAGTTGTTTCACGCTTAGCGATATTATCAAATGGGTGGCAATTTGTTAATACTACTACTTGTAACTTCTTCCTCTGTTTCGTTTGATCTTTTTCTTCTTATATAACATTCTATTAATGTTTTTGTATAATTTGTTCAATGTTATCCATTCAACTGTAAGCTTTTTTAAAACAATCTAAAATACGTCTCTTATATACGTAAGAAGAAGAATATATATATATATATATATATATATATATATATATATATATATATATATATATATATATATATATATATATATATTGTGTATATTTCGGCAATAATATAGACAAGTTTTGTCTATTTATTTTAAGTAAGTTCCTTTCATATTGTCTGATAAGCTTAATCACATTATCATTAAAAGACGAAATGAAAACACCATATTGATACATGTTTAAATTCAATCTAAGCTTTCGGCTTACATAAGCCATTATCAAAGATGACAATTTGTAATTGTAATACACGGAAAATATTCGTGAGTATGAAAGTGGGGTCTGGTTTTCAAACACATCCAGACCGTCATCTTCACGCGGAAATCATCTCTCTAGGTTGAAATTATTAATAACTCATCTCCTTAACAAATGAATTATGGCGAGATTCGAACCCAGGTTTCATAGACGAAACGTTAACGTTATAATCACTTGGCCACGCACCCATTCACACCATAGCTATTACTTTACTAACTGTACTAAACTATTTCACTGTACAATTGCATTGTTGCCCAAATATTACGTTACTAACTTCGCAGCCATTTTTTAATAAGATTCAAGATAAAAGTTAAGTGTGAAGGAAAATGGAAGATTTATGGGTAACGCATACGATGTTGTGTAGGCGTTTAATATACATAAGTGTCTGTGTGTTTCATGCGTTTATATATCATCCATTTTGCTGCTAAAATGACTTTGAAGAGAGAGGCCAGTCGAAAGATGTGGTGCAGGATAGGAAAATCAAAAGGATTTTGTACAATTTTCATTTGATGCAATTATTGCATTGTTGCAGTTTCGTCAGACAGACTGTTTAGTCATAAACATTATTGGTTAATTCAAACGAAGACTAACATTGGAACTTGCATATCGTCATAGTCATGAAAAATATGAAAGAAAACGTTTGTCGATTATCATACGAACAAGTGTGTT
The DNA here is from genome assembly GCA_964036315.1 of Acanthosepion esculentum. Classification (NCBI taxonomy): domain Eukaryota; kingdom Metazoa; phylum Mollusca; class Cephalopoda; order Sepiida; family Sepiidae; genus Acanthosepion; species Acanthosepion esculentum. The sequence continues at coordinate 68,630,802 of OZ038508.1, read as the reverse complement.
ACAATCAAATCGAGACAATAAAACACATATAATTGTAAGAACTGGTTATATAATGTAATAGAAAGTTTCAAACAACAGACAGTGGCGGTCTTTGGGTGAAAAAGGCACATTAAGAGATGAGTTATAAGAAAATGGCTCATACGACGCGTTTGTGTCTTTGTAGCCTTGGGAAAGGATATTATTCCGCAATGGTTTCTAGTGATTTATATATTTAACAATCCAGACACATCATATCGATCATATCGAGAGGCTAAAGAAAAAGACGAACAGTGGGGCTTTTAGAAAAAAGCAAAAAAAGAAGAAAAACAAAAAAGATGCAAAATCATTTTGTAAAGAAATCGTAATGATATTTCCATGCATTAAATTGATACTTTGAAAAATTGCCTTGGAATTTTGGAGCTCTATTTTCAACAAGGACGGGAATAGAGCCAAAAACTTTTCATTTAACTCATATTGTGGATATGTCAGTCTGATGTGGCTTATCAAAAAGAATAGAATATCTGTATACTGTGAGTAAATGTCGTAATATTTATTGTAAAAAAGAAGTAGAGAGAGAGAGAGAGAGAGAGAGAGAGAGATATGGATAAACAGATTTGATAGATATGAACAAACTGAGACAGACCGACAGACAGACAGACACATAGATAGATAGATAGACAGGTAGATATGAAGAAACTCAGATAGATACATACATACATAGATAGATAGACATGAACGTAGATGATATCTATCTATCTATCTATCTATCTATCTATCTATCTATCTATCTATCTATCTATCTATCTCAGATAGATAGATATGAGCAAACTGAGATAGATAGTAAACATACAGAGACAGATAGATATGAACAGACTGAAATAGATAGATAGTTAGTAAACATACCGAGATAAATAGATTGATTGATAGATAAATCTGAACAAACTGAGATAGATAGTAAACATACCGAGATAGATAGACAGTTATGAACAGACTAAGATAGTTAGAGACATAGATAGACAGATAGATATGAACAAACTATTAGATAGATAGTGAATATACCGAGATAGATAGATATGAATAAACTGAGATAGATATATAGATATAAACATACCGAGATAGATAGATAAATAGATAGATAAATATTGGAAGAACAACATAACTGATAAAAAAAGAGTCTTAAACTCTATATAAGTAAAAAGTAAAAATGAAGAGATCTAATTTTGATCGAAGAGTCGGGTCTGTATAACGAATATTCACCATTCAAAGGCCGGTAAATTCCAGGCCCCTCCTTGATGTGATATTATGGATCATTTTTAACGGGTTATGACTCTACCGGCGCCTAAAGCCAGTCTAGTCATTTCATGTTCAGCTCCGATTAATATCGATTTTGGCTTGCGAAGCAGCCCGATAGCGGACCATTAAGAATGTCTTCAGACTGATCTTTCTAGAAACGGTGTTGTTCATATTGAACGGTCAGCATTGATATCAATGAAGCTGCGTACATTTTCTTAAGTTTGATCTGTTTCTGCAAAAAGGCAGAAAAAATCATGTTTGCTTTCTTTCTTTCTTTCTTTCTTTCTTTCTTTCTTTCTTTCAAAGAAATAATCATTTGAAATATTTTACTTTTATATCTCGCTGTGTTCATTTATCCGTATCTATCCATCTATCTATCTATCTATCTATCTATCTATCTATCTATCTATCTATCTTAATGTAATAGATATTTAACAAGAATGAAAGACAACTCGCTCGTTATATGTATGTATATATATATATATATATATATATATGTATATATATATATATATATATATATATATATATATATATATATATATTCGTGCTGGAACCTGTATTACGAACATTTCAGAGTGTCTGGGTATTAATCTAAGGACAGTGCAGAAGATTCGGAAAGAGTTGGATGGTGATTACGAATATGTTTGGATTGGTTGTTTGGGGTTTTATGGCATATCAACCACAATGGGTTGTTTAATGCGAGATCGAGTATTTACTAGATATATCAAAAACGTATAGTTGGCAACATCATTGTTTCAAGAACGTACAGCTGGCAACATCATTGTTTGAAAAACTTATAGCTGGCAACTGTTTCAAAAACGTATAGCTGGCAACATCATTGTTTCAAAAAAATGTATCCCCGGCAACATCATTGTTTGAAAAACGTATAGTTGGCAACTGTTTCAAAAACGTATAGCTAGCAACATCATTGTTTCAAAAAAATGTATCCCTGGCAACATCATTGTTTCAAAAACGTATAGCTGGCAACTGTTTCAAAAACGTATAGCTAGCAACATCATTGTTTCAAAAAAATGTATCCCTGGCAATATCATTGTTTCAAAAACGTATAACTAGCAACTGTTTCAAAAACGTATAGCTGGCAACTGTTTCAAAAACGTATAGTTGGCAACATCATTGTTTCAAAAAAATGTATCCCTGGCAACATCATTGTTTCAAAAACGTATAGCTGGCAACATCATTGTTTCAAAAAAATGTATCCCCGGCAACATCATTGTTTGAAAAACGTATAGTTGGCAACATCATTGTTTCAAAAACGTATAGCTGGCAACTGTTTCAAAAACGTATAGCTAGCAACATCATTGTTTCAAAAAAATGTATCCCTGGCAATATCATTGTTTCAAAAACGTATAACTAGCAACTGTTTCAAAAACGTATAGCTGGCAACTGTTTCAAAAACGTATAGTTGGCAACATCATTGTTTCAAAAAAATGTATCCCTGGCAACATCATTGTTTCAAAAACGTATAGCTGGCAACATCATTGTTTCAAAAAAATGTATCCCCGGCAACATCATTGTTTGAAAAACGTATAGTTGGCAACATCATTGTTTCAAAAACGTATAGCTGGCAACTGTTTCAAAAACGTATAGCTAGCAACATCATTGTTTAAAAAAAATGTATCCCTGGCAATATCATTGTTTCAAAAACGTATAACTAGCTACTGTTTCAAAAACGTATAGCTGGCAACTGTTTCAAAAACGTATAGTTGGCAACATCATTGTTTCAAAAAAATGTATCCCTGGCAACATCATTGTTTCAAAAACGTATAGCTGGCAACATCATTGTTTCAAAAAAATGTATCCCCGGCAACATCATTTTTTTAAAAACGTATAGTTGGCAACATCATTGTTTCAAAAACGTATAGCTGGCAACTGTTTCAAAAACGTATAGCTAGCAACATCATTGTTTCAAAAAAATGTATCCCTGGCAATATCATTGTTTCAAAAACGTATAACTAGCAACTGTTTCAAAAACGTATAGCTGGCAACTGTTTCAAAAACGTATAGTTGGCAACATCATTGTTTCAAAAAAATGTATCCCTGGCAACATCATTGTTTCAAAAACGTATAGCTGGCAACATCATTGTTTCAAAAAAATGTATCCCCGGCAACATCATTTTTTTAAAAACGTATAGTTGGCAACATCATTGTTTCAAAAACGTATAGCTGGCAACTGTTTCAAAAACGTATAGCTAGCAACATCATTGTTTCAAAAAAATGTATCCCTGGCAATATCATTGTTTCAAAAACGTATAACTAGCAACTGTTTCAAAAACGTATAGCTGGCAACTGTTTCAAAAACGTATAGTTGGCAACATCATTGTTTCAAAAAAATGTATCCCTGGCAACATCATTGTTTCAAAAACGTATAGCTGGCAACATCATTGTTTCAAAAAAATGTATCCCCGGCAACATCATTTTTTTAAAAACGTATAGTTGGCAACATCATTGTTTCAAAAACGTATAGCTGGCAACATCATTGTTTCAAAAACGTACAGCTGGTAACATCATTATTTCAAAAACATATAGCTGGGAACTGTTTCATAAACGTATAGCTGGCAACATCATTATTTAAAAAAAATGTATCCCCGGCAACATCATTGTTTAAAAAACGTATAGTTGGCGACATCATTGTTTCAAAAACGTATAGCTGGCAACATCATCGTTTCAAAAACGTATAGCTGGCAACATCATCGTTTCAAAAACAAATAGCTGGCAACATCATTGTTTCCCATCACATTTTAGGGGTAAGGTGTTAGTATATTTAGTGTATGGTTTGGGAGGGAAAGTTAATTGTAAGTTGTAGTTGTTTTGGAATGGGTTAGATGTGATGGGGCATGACATGACCAGCCGATTGATTGGATCGACGGCCTTTTGGTTGGACGTAGTTTATCGTCATACCCAGGACGCGGATGCAGTTTATCGTCATACCCAGGACGCGGACACACCTTGGGATTTCACTATTTTCCCATAGCTGGGACCCTAACAGGTGCTACCACCCCTGGTCAGGGTGGACCTGGGAACATCAGCAATTATGAGGTGGTTCCACGCTCCTCAAAACCTCCTGATCAGAGGCCTTGCTGTTGGATGTAGTTTATCGTCTTACCCAGGACTCGGATGCAGTTTAACGTCATACCCAGGACGGAATATGTTTGGAGTGATCACTGGTGATGGCGACGTTATTTCTCACTTCAACTTCCCACAGAGCCTCAGACTCAACACGGAAGCCTACATCAAGTACCTTGAAAAGGTAGTGCTGCCCTAGTTCAAGAGTGTAGACATAGATCCAGTGTCTGGCAACAGGACTCTGCACCATGCCACATAAGCAGGAGAACCCAGTCATGGCTATCAGAGAATTTCTGAGACCACATCACCCATCACCGCTTATATCCGGCCACCTAACTCCCCAGACTGCAACCCCCTTGATTATTATTTGTGGGGCACAGTTGAGCGAGAGACCAACAAAACTCCTTGTAACACCAAAGATGAACTGAAGGCAAGGATTATGACAGCATCTTAAACTTAAACAAGGAGGCCGCCCAGAAGAGTTGCAGGAGATTTCGAAGTCATCTAGAGGTCATGGTGGAAGTCAATGGCGATTTTATTGAATAAATTTGCACGTTAGTATTTTAAGATATTTTTGTGTAATTTTGGTAAATATATCTGTTAAAATGAGATGTCAGTGTTATTTTCATTTTTGCGTAATTTACACGACAATTCATCCATCGCACCCGATATATATATATATATATATATATATATATATATATATATATATATATATATATATATATATATATATATATAATAAAAAGGAAAGAACGGTAAGATATAAAATCCGGTGTTCTTATAGATATTTTTATTTTTACACAATAGTGCTCAATGTAAATTTAAATTTACAGAGCATTAATATTATAAATTAATAGATTTAAAATATGGTTTTACCGCTACACAGTAATAACCATGTTTCGGAAATGGAAGCTAAAGCCCTTGATGAGGAAATGGAACTGTTGTCTTTGGTTTAATAACAAAATTAAATTCAAGGGCTTTAGCTTCCATTTCTGAAACATGGTTATCAGTGTGTAGCGGTAAAACCATATTTTAAATCTATTAATTTATAATATATATATATATATATATATATATATATATATATATATATATATATATATATATAGAGAGAGAGAGAGAGAGAGAGAGAGAGAGAGAGAAAGAGAGGGATAGATAGATAGATAGAGAAAGAGGAAATAGAACATTGCTTCTTCACCATCGATTTGCGATCTGTTGATATTTTTTCATGTGTCGTGTCTCTTCAGGTTGTGGGCGATCATAGCTCTCCACAACTTCATATTCTTTGTATCTTTGTCTTCTTATTATACATTCCACTCATGTTCTGTCTGTTTATATAATCACGTTAAGTGTGTCACTTTCTCTCTGCCCCTCTTGCCTTCCATATGTCCTGTGAGTGTCAAATTTTCAAAGACTTCTTTCTATATTGTGTGTGCAAGAAATTTGGAATGTTCCTTTCCTAATTATAACATTAAGGTGATATCTGATTATATCTACGTGTCTAGATAATCTGATTAGACACAGAGACAGAGACATATTAGTAGCTATGTAGAACATGATGCTGTTATTTTAAATGTCTGTTTATTTGTACAGAATTTGGCTTACGGCTATATAGCAGTGAAACCCCGGTTCCCGTACGATAAACGAAGTTAAGCAAATGTCGAGCCTGATCAGTACCTAGATCAGTAACCGTGTGGGAATACCAGGATGTGCGGGTGATGTAATGGATAATGGCTCGGAATTGTTAATCGGAGAGCCATGTTCCAATTTCAGTTGGGTCTGTTATATTCATTTACGCACAAATATCCCTGGGAAAGGGAAAAAACCACTTCTTCTTCTCCAGATTTGTACTAGTAAATCATTATTATCTTAAAAATTCTTACAATCTAAAATTTCTGGCTTTAAATAACCTGGAAAGGGTTGATAAGCCGTAGAAAACGAATCATTTTTGTGAAGAATTTGGTATTGCATCATTGTCTATTATTTAAAGTGGAAGAGTGCGCATGTGCGCGCACACACATACACACATAATCAATAACAAATGTGAACTAACAAAATTTTTGTTTTGTATCTTTAAGCTGAAAACAATTGCATCTTTGCAAAAAACTGTATTTCGCACCGATTCAGCCACATGTATTCATGAATAGATATTAATTAAACACATCCGTACCGAGTAGTAATCTTCATTTACGGACAAATAAATAGATAAATACAAGAGTATAAACTAAAATTTTAAATAATACTGAATTAAAATTAACAAAATCGTCACTCCTTGAATAATCGTTAGTTAAAATAACTTAATCAAATATTACTCATTTTTTGCTGTCGGTAAATGCGCATGCGTCAAAGAAGCACAGTACGTAAGTAAGTGTGGTCGTGAGAAAACTTTCCTCGTCTGACTCCATCATAAGGAGAGAAGTGGGAGCGATATAAACGTTGACTTTATTTCGAATTTAAATAACGATTGGAAGTCTACGATAAAATGTTCTCTCATTGCAGTCTTAGTTTCCTGTGGTATAAATTGTACATTGCTAGTGAGTATGGAACAAAAGAATGGCAATAATTTTACAAACTGTTTAAGGCCACCATAGTAGCTAAAGGAGACAAAATGTCTGTTCAGTTCTTTAAACTGTCAGTCATGCACTAAATAGAAAGGAATCTTTATTTTTTATCATAAGTACATTGGGTAGACATTAAATATCTGAGCGTTTGAGAAATTTCAATCAGGCACAGAAAAGCACCGGTGAAAGCTGTAACTATTTGAAACGGTGAATATATAGGGGTGTTATGGTTAACGAGTTTATTTCGAAGATAAGTTTGTTAAAAAGATAATTTTTGATGACTCAGGATGGCAAAGAATCTAGATTTTATCTTGAAATCATCTGTGGGTATATTTACCATTAATTATTCATATTATATTATTCATATGTTATCTATCTATCTATTATTAAGTTGGACAGAGTTATATATATATATATATATATATATATATATATATATATATATATATATATATATATATATATATATATATATATATATATATAATTTCAGTGATTGTCGAAAGATAAATAAATGTATGCGCATATATTAGAAGGGGAGATTGCTGATAAATGAAAGTGCATAGATATATGAAACCAAGCTCTTTTTTGCTTTAGACGAAAATGGAGCGTTTAATTGAACTCTGTCGATAAACAAATGGAAATTTAAATTTACTGTTAGATAAGCAAACTGATAAAAGAGTCTCGAACGAATAAAGCACAATGATTAAATGAAGGCATTGGAATTGATCGAGAAACCGTTAATATATGAATTTATGAATCAGTCTAATTGTTAAGCTCTAAGAATTTCACAACAGCAATTCGTACTTCAATCAAATTCTCTCAACAACATCCACACACAGAGAAAGACACATCAATGCGAGGCTGTTTCATTTTGAAACGACAGGCAAGTTTTCCAAACTCCTGGGACTAATTTATTTTGTATTACCCTATATATGAATTATATATATATATATATATGTTTCATTAAATAATATAGACATATTATGTCTATTTATTTTTATAATAATCCTTTATATATATATATATATATATATATATATATATATATATATATATATATATATATATATATATATATATATATAAACACAGATGGTTAACGCCCAAGAAAACATGTCGGCTAGTAAATTGATAAATTGTTGGAGTTTTTAGGCCAGCAGGTTTTTTTTTGTAAATAAAGTGCTCAATATATGAGATGAGGTATTGTAACTATTTACACTATTTACATCGTTCGGACTGTTGTCCTCACCTTTATTGCCGTATTCACGACGTTTCGGCCATTGTATACTCCGACATTCTTCAGGTAGTATACATTGGAAAATCGGACTGAACTCTTTATTTAGGTCACGGTTGTAGATTGTTCTAATTCCATGTGCCATGTCCCTTTTGGATATCTCAGTATCAGTTAATTCCCTTTAGCAAATCAACTCTCCCAGTTTTTGTTCCCTGTGGCCAAGTATTGAACTTACATCTCTTTAGCTGAATTCACTTTTTGGATTACTCAGACAACGCTTTTATCCACTGGTGCTTGAAATTCCAACGTATATAACCTGAAAAAGACCGGTGCGTACAACGGCTGAAACGTCGTGAATATGGCAATAAAGATGAGGGCAACAGTCCGAACAATGTAAATAGTGTAAAGTGTTCAATATTAAAAATAGATCAACTATGGTTCATAGATAAATAAATGTTCAGTGGGTCTAATAATTTAAACTGTATGATCGTTGGTAACATTTGCTGAGTTTATTCTACATAAATATATTTTATAACGAGAAAATTATAAAAACTTAAAATCGAACAGTTTCAGTTTAAATTGGTACGTTATAATGTTAGTATGGAAAGTTTGAAATATGTTTGGAGTCAATGTTTAGCGTTATATATATATATATATATATATATATATATATATATATATATATATATATATATATATATATATATATATGTATGTATATATATGTGTGTGTGTGTGTGTGTGTGTGTGTGTGTGTGTGTGCGTATGTGTGTTTAATTAAAGACGACAATTTAAAAAGTAAAAATTCAGTTAAAAAAAATAAAATCATTCTTGATAATGGCTAAAAGTATAGCCGAAAGCACTCGGAATTACAGAACATCTGGACAGTTTCTACACACTCTGTGACCAGGAAAGAAATCAAACACAAGAAAAATTAAATTAAAAGATTAATCGCAGTATTTTTTATCATTCATCTATCTATCTATCTATCTATCTATCTATCTATCTATCTACATGTATATTTAGGTATCATATTTTTATTCAAACATGTTTCATTGAATAATATAGACATATTGTGTCCATTTATTTTTTACACTGATTCTTTCCAGTTGTCTAACCATTTTCTTGATGTTAAGATGAAATTCATCATTTTACATTTCTACCAATTTTCAATCAGAAAACATCTGTTTTGCAAACTATTCTATAACTACAACGGATAAATTTAAAATTTAAAATTTAAAAATAACTATAGCAGAGCACGTTCTTGTGTATTTTTAAAAATCCCCATCACAAAGTGATGCAGATTTTATCGCAGATACAATAAGTTTGTCTTTGTAACTTACCTCTGAAGTTGATCTTAGAAAAGATCGGAAGTACTTGGGTACCCCCCCCTCCCCCACAAAAAAACAAACTACGACGCGTTTCTTGATGAATTTCATCTTAAGAGTAAATGTTTTCTCACTTAGCTGATTGATGTCTCACCTTGAGTATTGCCGACTCTAGAGTTTCATTGACGAACACATCCGTGTCTATTCTTCGGCACGGTTATCAGCAATTCGCCTACTTATCATTGGTGCAATGGTTTTCCATATTATTTGTGTTTTCATGCGTGCGGTCATGCATCCGGATGTTCGGATGTGCGGATGTCCAAATGTGCGGATTTCCGGATGTGCAGATGTCCGAATGTCAGGATGTGCGGATGTCCGAATGTGCGGAAGTGCGTACGTGTAGAGTGTCGTGAATATTCGTCTTTTTCATGCAAATTAGGTCAACGAATTTTCAAATTTAATCGTTCGGACTATTTTACTTTTTTTGTTTTTATTAATTATGATCTAACAAATCTTATTCATGGGATAGTTTTTTGTAATGTTTTATTAGGTTGGTGCAAAAATAATGTCGTTTTTTGACGTTCAAGATCATGTCAAAAAACGACATTATTTTTGCACCAACCTAATACAATTTATTTATAGTTTTTACTTATCGAATACAATAGAAAAATTGCATATTTTTTGTGATGATTCATAATTAAAATTCTGGTTTTTCCATTCAATGTATCTAATACAAAAGATACCAACTTTATTTGAAATTATTCTTGAAATAGTAAAAATTGAAGTCAGTTTATAAACAAAATCCAGTGGAATTTAGATATTTCTGGACATTTTTTTCAGACGATCTTTAAAACTAAAAATTAGTAAATGCTACGAATCTAATTTTTAGTATTAGCACATATCATATCAAACCCTAACTTTTACACTAAATTCCATGTTGATTTTCTAAAAGAAAGTGAATAATCAACCCGCCTTATTGCCCATTACCTTTGTGGTTGTAAGATGATACTTTACTACGCTTGCAACCCAGGAGTTGGGTTATCTCAGGTCAATCTTGCACCTAGCTTCTTTGACGTCACACTGAGTGTAAAGTACATTCTGCATGATTTGAGGTGAGACACAGACTATTCTAAGTTTTCGTTTTGTCTTTCACACAGCTTGTCATGTTGCTTACAGTTTATGCAATTCCTAAATGGTCATCTGTTTAACTTACGAGCAACTACTTTTGTTAGTAGATATCTCATAGTGTGATAAAAGATATTCTGTACAATATTTCACCATTTATGGCAGAACTTCTATCATCACAGTGTCGGAAGCTCCAATACGAATATTTCAAAGTGGACAATACAGAGAATTCGGAAAGAGTTGGATGAGTCTAATGGTGATTACGAAGGTGCTGCCCTGGTTGGCTGCCGGAAGACCCTATGTTTGGCAACAGCACTATGTACCATGCCACACAAGCAGGAGAAACCACTTATTACTGTTAGAAAATTTCTGCGACGTCATCATTCCTGACATTTGACCACCTAACTCCCCAGACTGCAATCCCCTTGATTATTATGTATGGAGAGCAGTTGAGCGAGAGACACCAAAGATGAACTGAAGGCAAGGATTATGGCAGCATTCATCTACTTATACAAGGAGACCGTCCAGAAGAGTTACAGGAGATGCTGTGGTTAAGCCAATGGCGATTTTATTGAATAAATTTACTCTCTCGTATTTCAAAATATTTTATTCATCGCACCGTATATATATATATATATATATATATATATATATATATATATATATATATATATATATATTCAAATTTATAACATATGCATGTTACAAAAATTGCTACAAATGTTGCAATTTTGTAGTGATTTTATAATATGCATATGTTATAAATTTGAATAAATATTATTGGCTCTACTCGGTATTGGGCACTCTCTTATGAATAGTGTTCTTAGTTATGTGTACCAACCCTGTACATGTGTGTGCGTACACACACACACACACACACACATATATATATATATATATATATATATATACAGTGTAACCCGGATATAAGATACCCTGATATAAGAGAAACCCGGATATAAGATAGATTTTCTCTGGTCCCAAATTAGAGCCATACTTACCTAAACAAAATAGACCAAACCCGGATATAAGATAAACCCGGGTATAAGAGACTTCTTCTCCAGTCCCGACAACTCTCTTATATCCGGGTTACACAGTATATATATATATATATATTTTTGAATTGGACTAAGTCCGACAATTTATTTTAAAGACCGTGGCCGAACGGTTAAGGCACGTCACGCGAAATGACGGTTCCGTATAGGATACAGGTTCGATTCCTGTCGGAGAACGAAAATTTTCTATGAAAATTTCTCGGACATTCAGGCCGGTAAATGTTAATACTGTTTATTATAAAACAGAGCATTTGCTTAAATACTTGTATCTATAAAAAGAACGTTAAACATATCATAAATGTCTTTAAAATATATATATATATATATATATATATATACGCCGAATTTTTATTTGAAATTTTCACTTTATAACATTTAATTTAATGACTAACATTCACAACTGAATTAGGTGCATTGACATAGAGTTCATGTTGAAAAATAAATGATGTATAAAAGAAATGGTTTTCTCATCATTTGAATTCTGATTCATTGATATCTAGCTATCTGTTCACTTATATAAATAAAGAGAATGTTAATATATATATATATATATATATATATATATATATATATATACATATATATATATATATATATATATATATATATATATATATATATATATATATATATATGCGTACGTGTGTGCGCGCGCTCATGTGTGTATACATAGATGTACTTTCCTTATTTTTCTGTTTGTCACGCAAATATATATGAAGAACTGTATTTCCTCGCGCATCTCTATCCACGCTCTAACGCCTCTTCTTTTGTCGTGTGAGTGCTTTTTTGGCTAGGAGCCAGTCTCCAGAAGACTGGCGAGCGATGGAGGTAGGGGTTGGGGTGCGTGGAGGACATTCATTTCGCCGCTTTTCGCAACTATGCCTCGCAGAATTGCGCCGCCAAAATATGAACGCTGCGATATTTCTCATTGCAAAAGACTTACACACGCACGCGCGCACGCATGCGCTCTCCTTCATGCCTGAACTTTCGACGCACTCGTTGGAAATATTGGAGAGAAAAAAAAAATGTTATAAAAAAAAAACGGTAGAAAAAGCGAATGAAAGCTCATGCTGAGCAGAAAGACTATGACGGTGATGCTGATGATGATATTCCTAGCGAGCGCGATGAAAAAGAGATGGAAAGCAACAGTTGAACAAAGATAATAATTTGAGATGAAGTAAAATATATTAAAAATACAATCCCAAAATAAGGAAATAAAAATACGGAATTAAAAAAGCACAAAAATGATTACAATAGAAACAGGCAGAATAAAAATTGTAAATGCGGAAAAATTATTGTTGTACTGCAGGATGATGATGATGCTGCTGCTGCTGCTGCTGCTGCTGCTGCTGATGATGATGATGATGATGATGAGGAGGATAGTTATGTCAGAGTTGATATAACATTTTTTTATTTAGGACAAGAACTTACGGTCGTGCCTTTTTCGTAATTTTGATTTTGTATTTCATTGCAACATGAATATAAATCCAGGTTATTTTACGTAATTTTTAGCGAAATTAATTACGACTTCAGCGAGTTCGGGCCTCAATTTCGACATTGTGCCAGATCTAAGCTACCACCGGCATACTATTTACATTAGTCTGGATACAAATAATTCAGACGAATATCCTCATCCTTGTTGTTGTTATCAATGTTCCAGCCTTTGTGCCCCCCTACGTTCTCTAGGTGTCTGTCGATCCGGGTAACTTTTAGGGAATTTCGAATCTACCGTAGTAGACCGTTCTCGCTTTGCTGTTCATATCTACGGACAGATCGTCTTGTTCTTTCTAGTTAAAATTAAATCTTAATGTCACATCCCTTTATAAAGTAGACGTTTATGACTCTCTACTGATTCCTTTTAATTACCATTGCGAATTACCATGCATTCTTGAAAAAGATAGTAGAGTGGTTTCCCGTTGCCTTCACCACGGTTTGAAATCAATTCTTTTAGACTATTAACCAAGGTTAGATAGCCCAGTCTACCTTGCTATTTAACCCATAGCTCGGGTGAGAACAAAACAGATTCGTGCTTTTTCCAAGGGCATTAGTGCGAAAGTGAATGTAATAGACTAGCCCGGGATTCGAACTCTGCTCGCCAATATCTTTTTCAGCGTTGATATTCGCACAAATATCGTTCACTCTGTTTCCACTGGGTCTAAGTTGTCACTACTCGGTCCAGGGATTGAACTCAATTTTGTCATAAAATTCAGGAATTGACGCTTTAACCCACTAGGGTATCGTCTTTCTATGAATTCTATCTTATTTTCATTTTTTTTTCCCATTAAAAAAAAAAAATTCGGATCTTGTCAATATTAGCGAACCCGCTCACGGCAGGGTTTGTTATTCTTTACAAGAAGATGATTGGGTCCGTTATTCTTTAAAGTCTTTATTATGGGAATAATCGGGTTCGCTGTTCTAGACATGAACATTTTAGTACAAGCAACTTTAAAGTTCAATAGCTTTTTTCATATACTGGTTTTAATTTATTAATTCAGATATCCAGAAACCCTCAAGACGGATAGATCTACGTTCACGGAGGTTGTGAAGCCATTACTTGGTGAGGATAGCTTACCAGTGATTGTCTGGATGAAGAACAAATCACTTATTCGACGGGAATCAAAATGTGAAGCATATAAGTCATTTATGAATTGGACAAAATGCAGTGCCTCTTTGGACAGTTATATGTGGAAGTGCCAAATGGAAGACTGTTCATGGTACAAACGAAATGTAGCAATAAGAAAAGATTCATTTTTTGCTAAATCAAAACGAAATACGATTAACAAGTTATTGGGGTTCTGCAATCACCATACAATTTACTTTCAATAACTAAGTTATTTTAACTGTTTTTTCATGTAAAGTGAATAATATGTTATTTTAATTGTTCATTTATCAATAAAAAAGTTCATTTATATTTCCAACACTGCCTTTAATAAATAGAATATATTTTCTGAAGAGTTTGCTATTCTTTTATGGAGATAATTGGGTTTGCTGTTCTTGACATGGAAATGTTGGGTTCGCTAATCTTGACATGATCTAAAACTTCCATTCTTTCTTTGATAACATTGATTTTTGACACTAGCTTTACTCCTTCGTTTGTTGATCCATTCGTTTATTTGCCCGTTCATTTATTTGATGCAGTTCTTTTTTCTTCTTTAGGCGATCTTGATTTTTACTCCTTTGTTTACCGCTGCCTCAATATTTTCTTTTGATAAAGGGATTGACCGAAGTCTACATGGAGATTATAGTAAGATGAAGGCCACGTATATGGTGAAAGGAGTTTTGATTCTTTTGTTTTTAAATCAGCCAATCAATACACTAGAGACAAAATGCACATCGAAAGCGCGCCAGTCGTCTCTTTAAGCGTCTGCTTCGATAACGTTTGTCATCCATTACTGTCTGTTCAAAGGGAATTAAGGCGGGAACTTGTGTCAGGATGTCGAGACAGGCAGAAGAAGAAAAATACAAAAATAAGCAAAGTGAAAAATGTAAAAAATACACAGGAAAGGTAGGAAAAATGACAAATATCCGAGGAAAATCAGGGGAAATCAGTAATGAGAGACATGACCATAAAAAGGATATTTTTAAAAATAAAGTTCTTAATGGGAAGAGGAAGGAAACATATCAAGAAATGGGAGCTGGACATGTTTCGGGAGGTGAATGATACAGATTAAAAAAAACAGAAGAAAGAATATACAATCCATGTAGAAATTGAAAAATAAGCAGGAAAGAAATGAAACGAAAATTGTAAGCTGGGGGAAAAAGAAAAAGAGAAGGAAAATGAAAGAAAAAGATAAAGGTTATATGAGGAATGAGAAAAAGATGACAAAAAAAGAAGAAAAACGATAAAAGAAAGAAACAAGAAAAATGTAAAAAAGAGTTAAAAAAAGTGTAGAATAGAAAGGAGAGAAAAAGAAAAGAGTAAAAAATGGAAATGATTGAGAAAGTCGTTAGGAATGTAAGAAGGGAAGACAACATAAAATGTAAATTTTTGAAAGAAACAATATATTTGAATAGGAATGTGTTGAGGTCGTAAAACATGTAAATTTATTCACACGTTCATTTATTAGTAAATATCAAACTTATTTCAGTCAATGATTGAGGATATTAAATTTGACTATTTTTGAAAAAAAATATTCAAAAACCATAACAATTTCCTAAACGTCCTACATTTATTTTTGGCATTCATTTTTGTCATTTTGAGGCTCTCCACACTCTTAAAACTACCAATTTGCGTTGTGACTGATAACAGTCTGTTTCTGTCACTTGATCAATAGTTGCCATCCAATTACAATCCTGTCTCAGCATTTTTCAAACTTTTTTTTACTGTTACCCACAGCAAGAATCATCTTTTTGCGCCGTGACCCATTATACCGACGTCTTTCTATGGATTCTATCTTATTTCATTTTTTTTTCACATTTAAAAAAAAATTCGGATCTTGTCAATATTAGCGAACCCACTCACGGCAGGGTTTGTTATTCTTTACAAGAAGATGATTGGGTTCGTTATTCCTTAATGTCTTTATTATGGGAACAATCGGGTTCGCTGTTCTAGACATGAACATTTTAGTACAAGTAACTTTAAAGTTCAATAGCTTTTTTCATATACTGGTTTTATTTTTATTAATTCCGATATCCAGGAACCATCACTAGTTTCATTTCTTTAGAATCGGCAATTCCTACGTATATTTCTTATGATGCACACATATTGGAATTGCACGCATCTATTTGTATGATGTATTTGTATGAATATAAAATGATTACTTTTAGACAAATTAGCCCGTTCTTAAATTTCGTCGAAAAAACAGCCAACTCACCGAAAATTCCGACACTTCAAATGAACACAAGATATCATCTTGCTAAAAGAATGTATCGGTACTCGACTTCGACATTGAGTCGGGAAATACACTTTTAGCCCTGACTTCAGATGCAACTGAATTATTCAACAATCTTCACAGCTTTCACCGGCCACAAAATGTTTAGACGCAGCAAAGTTTTGGCGCGAGGTCTCTTTGGGAGAGAGAACTGACGTCATTCAGTCCGTAATGAGTTTGACGAACAAGAGAACAGAATATATATATATATATATATATATATATATATATATATATATATATATATATATATATATATATATTAAAAAAAATAAAAAAACAGTATGAGCTTACCTCAAAGAAAAACTAGCAATGATTTATGAGTGCTTTGCAACATTTAGAGTTGTTTATATTCTGTACTTGGCTCTCACTTCCGTATTTTTTCTTTCTTTTTTGCCGCGAGCCATTTTATTAAATCTCACGACCCACTGAAGGGTCAGGACCCACAGTTTTAAAAACCTAGATTAAATTTTTTCTTTTACTAGCATGAACCTTATAAGCATGGCGAAGTTTAAGCATGAAGCGAGGCACATATATTTTGAATGCAACTTTATTAAGCATTAATAAGTAAATGTTTTAACTCTCATTAGGCTTATATTTTAAGCATGAAATAAAGTTCAAAGTTGTGGATATTCAGCACATGACTATTTAACTATACCATTTAACTACAGAAGAAGCGTCTGGTTAGCAAGGTTGAAATAACGTATAAACAATAAATATATTAAAATAATTGTCGGACTAAGTCCGTTTCATAATATATGATGTCATTTGTTTATATTAAGATACGCTTCGAGCAGATATGAGCGTCCGAGAAAAATCATAGAAAATTTGCAGTTTAAATACACTAATTCAGACGCTTCTTCTGTAGCTAAATGGTATAGCACGTCAAGCTATATGACGGTTCCGTGTAGAATACAGGTTCGATTCCTGTCGGAGGACACATATTTTCTATGAAATTTCTCGGACATTCAGGCCGGTAAATGTTGTTAATACTGTTTATTATAAACAGAGCATTTACTTAAATATTTGTATCTATAAAAATAACGTATAAACAATATATATATATATATAAAATTATGTGACTTTTGTTAGTCCGTCCGTCACACCCTCTAAAATAGCCATATATTGATCGATCGAAACCAAATTTTGGTGAGAAGTGCAAACAGGTAAAAGGGTACAAAGTAGAGCTAGTTTTATTAGGTTACAAAGTAGTGTGTTTTCTGTCAGTGTATTTTTCCAAATAAATCAGCTTATTGACATTTCATCGATTGGTTGGCGAAATTGAACGAAACGTAGAGTTTGTAAATCTCGACAAAAAAGGTTAGCGATAACTTCAACAATACTAAATAATGTGAGTATTTCAAGAAAAAATTCTAATATATGCATATTTCCCTTTTAGAAATGAAAACAGAAATAGTAAGTAATAATTTGCCTCTATATTTTTGCCTTTACCTTCAAATTAAATCGGATTCCCAAAAAGGCGCGTCATCGGTGGTTAGTAGGCTAATCTGTCAACCCTTCCAAATGATTAGATCAATAGTAAAAAAAAGCAAAAAAAGCAAAAAAAAAAGCACAGCAAATATAGAGTCGAACAAATGGTCAGCAGGACGATTGCTGAATTGAGTTTTGATCGTCACTGGGTGTTCCGCATTGGTAGCAGAAAAAACAGAGCGAAGGACGGGATGACTGAAGCAAAACAGATCGACCTGGTCGTAGAAGGTTTTAGGTACTAACATAGCGATACAAACACAAATAAGTACTAAAGGCTGTTGTATAAACGCCTGGAAACAAGAGATGTATATATTGAACATTTCTCAGAGAAACAGGAATACGGGGGGTCACAGATTTATTATTATTGTTTGAATTCTAAATAAAAAATAAACAGACGACTGAAGAGGCAGGCAGTCAATCAGATGGTTGCGAATGTTTCGTATCGCAACAAAACGCTTGCCTAACAAGGTGACTGGCACAAGAAGTATGCATCTGAGCCCCTTGTAGACTCTGCATTATTAATTTTTGGCGATACGACATTCTCTGCATTAATAAAAGAAGAAATGGATTTTTCTATGACTTCACCCCAACATAAAAAGAATTTATAGTTACTAAAATTCACACCAAATTCTCCCAGAGCGAGTCCCTTCCATTGCACTCCGGTTGGACTGACCTTTGCTCTCACCCCGATAAACAAGCCAAAAACAGACTTTTACGTTTTTGTAAAAAAATTCCTAACCCTAACCCTGACCTATGCCAAAAATTTAATAAAAAACAAACTTTGATTTAAAATAATTGATAATTTCAAAAAAGTGCCAAAAATGTATAAGACCCCCCCCCCCAAAAAAAAACAAAAACGAATAATAAACTTTGATTTAAAATTTATAATTTCTTGGGATGAATTTGCGATAAGCAACTTTACATTATTTGTGGCGGATTAACAGAATAGATCCGAAGAAAGCAAAGAAAAAATTAAGAAGAAGAAAGAAAATAGATTACGTAAAACAATGGCACGAAAGAAGAGAAAAGAAAAAAAACATACTAATTATGAGAAGAAAAGGAAGAAAGAAAGGATGAAAAAAAAAGATGTATATCTTCTTTATATTCTTTATACAAAACAAGCTTAAAAAATTAAGCGAAAAAGAAAGGCCGTGACATAAAAATACTATATCTCCTTTGACAGTAAATATAACAAATCAATTCACCCTCGACCATGCCTAATCCTGATTTAATGTGACCATGCTAAAATTGTGACAGAGAATATATTAAGTATTTTGTTTATCTCGCTACTTCGTCTCGTAATACATCCAGGAAGCAATGGATAAATTGTTGTGTAAATTACACAAAAATGTAAATAACACTGACATCTCATTTTAACAGATATATTTACCAAAATTACACACAAATATTTTGAAATACTAAAGAGTAAATTCATTCAATAAAATCGCCATTGTCTTCAACCACAGCATACAGACGACTTCAGAATCTCCTGTATCTCTTCTGGACAGAATCCTTTTTAAAATTGATCAATACTGCCATAATCCTTGCCTTCAGTTCATCTTTGATGATACTGGTCTCTCGCGCAACTGCTCTCCGCACCTAATAATCAAGTGGGGTTGCAGTCTGGGGAAGTTAGGTGGCCAGATGTAAGGGGTGATCTGGTTGCAAGCCATGACTGGATTCTCCTGCTTGCGTCGTATAGTGCAGCGTCCTGTTGCCAGACATAGGGTCTTCCAGCAGTCACCCTCTTCACTTAGTGCGGCATTACCTCCTCCTTACGTAGGCTTCCGTGTTGAGTCTGAGGCCCTCACCAACAAATTCAGTTCTTTTCTTATCAGAACGATCAGAGTGAGTTTTCCGAGCAACCGTAACTTCGTAATCACCATTAGACTCATCCATCTCTTTCCCTAATCCGCTGCACTGTCCTCAGATTGACATCCAAACACTCTGAAATATTCGCATTAGAGCTTCCGGCGCGAATGCCAAGTAGTACAGAATGCCGTTTCCAAATTTATGGCTGAGTGAATTGTGTCATGTTGCTCTTTTTCTCACAGGCGGTGCCCAACTGACCCTACTGTACTGAGCAGTCGACAAAATAAAGAACAAGCAACGCACATGCGCGAAATTAAAAATATAAAATGGCAGTAATTTACACAACGAACCCTGTACCGTCGAACTCATTATTAGAAGTGCATTTTTTAAATCAGTATTAAAAGTGCATTTGAGAGTCATCTCAGATGAACGTTACACGCGCAAGTCATTTAGATCCACATAACTGTGTATGTTTTGTCTTGAGTCAAGGTAAACGGTATGAAACAGTGGGAATCATTAACTTTACACTTTATTTATTTTCTCTGATTGACGATGTAAACACAACGTGGAATCGACTGTAGCGGTGGAAGATCATCAAGACCCTCAACCTTAACCGTTCATTAGATCGTCACGCTATTCAAAGATCACGGCTAAGACATCTTCCATTTTTACACCAGACTGGGGATAAATTAAATCAATCCTATCTTTATCACATTACAATGGGAGGAATTGTAAAGCTTTGAATTGTCACACAGGTAAGGAATCCCTGGGAGCCGAACCAATGAGGAATTCATACTGCTGCTGCTGCATTATGGAATGGTTGACATGCAGAAGAGTAACAGTTATGATTTAAAGACGCCAGACTATCGCCGTCTTTCTCCGACCTGTTGAAAATTTGAGAGGAAAAAAGTTTTGTAAGCAAAACTGAAAGGACACGAATAAAGAAAGCGATCAGCAAAGAAGAAATGAAATTCTTCGATATGGGATAAAGCCGCCGACCACGACGACACACACACACACACACACACACACACACACACACACACACACACACACACACACACATATATATATATATGAAGAAATATAGTCTTAAAGTGTGCTATATTTATGTGATAAAGTGCTCAATGTCAGAGATAAAGCGTGCGTAAATATAAAAGTGAACATAGAAGTCAACACTTAGAGGCGACAGTCTGTTTCATGCTAGACGCAATCGTCAGGCTACGAGTGCTGTTATTTTTCTCGGCTATTTATATATACGGGTCATTGGTGCATTGTGGGTAGTCTATTTTGGCAATTATAATAACCACCAAAATAGACTAACCACAATGCACCACAATAACCCACGGTTATAATAACCCGAGGCGCCATCAAGGCCGAGGGCGTCATCATACCGCCATGTTATGTGGTTGGAATCTTCCAAAACTAAAGCTTATTAAAACGTACTTGAGGTCGTCCATGACTCAAAACATTAAATTCTTTGGCTATTTGTAAAGAAGATAGGTGTACAAAGTGCCATGAAAAGATTTTCAGATCTAAAGGCTAGAAAATGTTTTACGTAAGATAATGAATGTTTTCCTTAGCTTGTATTACGTTGTATATTGTAATAAACTCGTTATCCCACGTTTTCAGTTTTTCTCCTTGTGAAAATTTAAAAACATTATACTTGCAAGGGTGCCGATGTTCAGCTTGCCCGAGGTGCCAGCAACCCTAGGACCGTCACGGCGTACACGTATATATTCATATGGCTTTCGCCGTTCTTTGATATTACTGTTTTCCCTTTAGCACTGCACTCACCCGCTGGTTGCTATCCAAATGAAAGTAAGACATTAATTGGTTGCCATTGTGATGATTATATTTACATTGGTAACAGACGAAAGCGCCAGTGCGTACTTGGATCAAAGACAATTTCATCCGTTGGCCTCTGTTCGGTGATATTTCACTTATAAAGCGTACGACGATGAAGATTGCTATTTACTTCACGTTCACAGTTTTCAGCGCAAGTAAAATATATTTAATCTATAATGCATTCATTTTTTACAAAGCAGACACACAAAAAACTCAGAACAAAATTAAAACCTATTGCCATTATTCTCACTGCTACAATTCCTGATAACAATGCTATTATTAAAGTTGAAGATGAAAATAGTTATTGGGTAGGAACGGCATCATCCTGGAAACTGCAAAAGCCGGCAAAAATAGTTGTTACTTCATCTGAATAACGCACAAAAGAAGCTGTTTAGAGATTTTGATGTAAAAACAGATCACTCAATCAATATTGATCAGTATTATTTATAATAATCATATCAGTATTATTTATAATAATAATATCAGTATTATTTATAATAATCATATCAGTATTATTTATAATAATAACATCAGTATTATTTATAATAATAATATCAGTATTATTTATAATAATCATATCAGTATTATTTATAATAATCATATCAGTATTATTTATAATAATCATGTCAGTATTATTTGTAATAATCATATCAGTATTATTTATAATAATAATATCAGTATTATTTATAATAATCATATCAGTATTATTTATAATAATAATATCAGTATTATTTATAATAATAATATCAGTATTATTTATAATAATCATATCAGTATTATTTATAATAATCATATCAGTATTATTTATAATAATAATATCAGTATTATTTATAATAATCATGTCAGTATTATAATAATCATATCAGTATTATTTATAATAATAATATCAGTATTATTTATAATAATCATATCAGTATTATTTATAATAATAATATCAGTATTATTTATAATAATCATATCAGTATTATTTATAATAATCATATCAGTATTATTTATAATAATCATATCAGTATTTTTTATAATAATAATATCAGTATTATTTATAATAATAATAATAATAATAATAATAATAATAATAATTACTTCTTATTATGAATCAGTAGTTCTCAACCATCTTTTTGCCCTTTGGACCATTTTTACTCTTAATCTTTTTTGGTGGGCCTCCATAACCACTAGTTTTAAAAAAAAAGATTATTTTATTTTTTACTGATTAGTTAGGGATTGTATTATAGAAATAGTAAATGTATATGCTTTATTTTGAAGTAAAACTAATTTAATGAAAATAAACTTGCAACTAAATTTATCAACTAAATTCTATGGAACATCTATGTACATTAGTAGAATAATTCATAATAATCCATTTAATTTTTTTACAATCAAAACACCCGGTAGAATAAAAGGAACGTTAACTTACATCATTTGATTTTGTTTTAGAGATTTTTTTATTTTAAGTAATTTTAACAGAAAGTCCAATTCTCTGTTGTAACAAACGTTCCGAAATATTACCGTGGACCACCAATTTATTATTTTTTGTCTGGACCCCCAGTAATATTACATGTGGACCCTCGTTGAGAACCACTACTATAAACGATATTTTTAGTGGTTACTCGTTTTTGAGCACACATCACTGGTTTTCTTTTCGGTGCTATTGATATCTGCCGGGCTAGAAACATCGAAAGTCTTATTAAAGAAAAACGGCAAAGATTAAACATGTATTCCATTTTTACTTCAGAAGAAACGCATTTAATTCGGCTGAAAAAGAGAAGATATCGTTGGGACATTTCGAAGTCTATATCTGCTAGCATTGTTTTCCTATCCGAAACGTCAACAAAGCAATCCGTGAGGAATTAATATTTTATTTTATTTCCTTAATCATCTCACACCAAGAAAGGCAATAAAACCACTGAGACGCAAAGGGCTTAGAGAATATGAGAAAAACATTATTAAGGTGAGAGAACGATAAAAGAACAGGAATTAAGAAGAAAGAAGATAACGATTGACATTGTATTAACATTTTTGAAGACCAAAGTTAACTGGAGACGCAAGAAGCCGGAAGAGATTTCCACAAGCGACAAATGTGATAGAAGAGACTGTTAGCATAGAACTTACGCTTACATCTAGCCTTTTCAGGTGTAAAATGATGAGACCTTGCCGCCAATTTAGTACTGCGCTTAAATTCATAAAGTCTAGGTACGATAGGGGAAAGTAATATTTATTTGTTTGATAATACAAGAATGTGGCACAGGGTCAAAATGGGGGGGGGGGTAATCAGGTCTTCAGTCTGTTTTATCTTACACTTAGTTAGCCACTAACGCTTACCCAAACAAACTATTAGGTTGGTGCAAAAATAATGTCGTTTTCTCACATATGTTAGAACGTCAAAAACGACATTATTTTTGCACCAACCTAATATAATATTCATTGCACCAAAACAACACATTCTTACCATTCTTACTATAGCCAGCACCACGAAACTTAAGAATCTCTATGGAATCCTAACTCGTGCCCATATGTATAATATCTCTGGCGGGGGTGGATAAAAATTACAACTTTTAAAAATAAAACTCCAATGAATATTTACAATAGCGATAAGTTCACCAGAACAGTTACCATGAAAGTATTTATAGAAAAGTCACGAGGAATCTACGTTATGGCTGTGGTAAAGTGACAGAAGACGAGATGCCAGGTTAGGACCAATGACATTGCAAATTTTTCATTGGATTTTATCAAGAATCTCTAAATATGTATCAGAAACACCAGACCAGATGTGGCAGCAATATTCAAAATAATATGAATAAAGACTTCGAAAGGTCCTAACGACAGATGTGAACTTTTAAAAAAGGACAACTGGGCCATGATTTTTTTGTAGGTGCCTCCGTGGCCAAAACGGTAAAATCACACCGAGGTACAGAGTGACTTCCTTAAGGTAAAAATTGAATGCGAGTTCAACCCCTGCTAAGTGGCACAATTTCTTTAATAAGACTTTCGGTGTTTCTAGGCCGGTAGATATCATTTTCACTATTTGGAACAATGGTGATATCTAATCAAACACATCACGTGTAACCAGTAAAAATAATGTTTGTAATAATAAAAAATAATGTCGGATAGAAAAATATAAATCCATTAATTATTTAAAAAATCATTATCTAAGGCTAAACGAATTAAGTAGATTAGTCCATCAAAAACGATTCTTCCTCATACCGTTTTAAGTTTGTCATCATAAAGGGTTTCGGTTGCGCTTATATTAGGAGATACAAGGCGTTATTCTGTTCCCGCAGTTTCCATCTGACAGAATGATTAGGTCAGTAGGAAGGAGCATGGCCCCAGTGTAGTTCCTACCACAAATCTGGTCTGTTAGATTACACCATTGACCACACCACAAATCCCGCTGCTGATGTTTTTAACTGGTTGACTTCAGGATACATACCTTGCCAAAGGTCAACCGGTAATTTAATCGTTACTTTTTTCAAATCCAATTTTGAATTCTTAGAAACTATGTCCTGGCGAAGATGGATTCATGCCTTTCCCAATTACGTCTAATTGAATGTAACCAACTCGATTAAAATTTGAACTCGGCTCTCCGATTTCTCATTCAGAGACGCTATCCATTACACCAGCCGCGCACCCACTAATTATCTAAGAATTCTCGAATAAAATCGAATGACGGAAACAGTAATTAAAAGATACGTTAAAAGAACAAAGAGCATTTTGTTGACTGGATTCGAAAGAACAAATGTTTCCGTAGAATTCGTTGTTAGATTTGGACGCTTTTTCGAGACAAAATAAAATAAATTTAGATGAAAAAAAATGAAGAAACTGGCGGCAAAGTAATCTAGGGATGGCGTCAATAGACCGATGGACTTTATGTGTTTTGTGAAGTCAACGAACACTCGTTGCCACTTTTGTGATATCAACGAATACCCGCTGTCACTTTCGTAATGCTTCTTGTTGTAGAGACTTTGTAATCGCAGATAAAAATTATTGTAACGCCGTTGAACAATACTGGTGTCAGACGACTTCGAATAACACTCGCACTAGTAGTAATACTCTCGCGAATAGTTATCTGTATAGTAATCCGAAAATTTCTTTGGAACGTTCAACTGAATTATGGATAACATTTTGGAGAAGATTTTCTGTCTCTGAAAAGACGCGCTACCATTAAATTAGCCCAGGATGAAACAGTTAGTAAGGGCGGGCATGGTGGAGGTGGTGGCAAAAGGTAACAAAAGACGGGGAGTTGTGGAGAGACATGATCGCCCATTTCCTGAAGGTTATCAGTATATAAAAGAAGTTCCTTTGAATTAAACTAATAAACAAGTTGAATACAAATTTGAATCTAAAAGTAATGCACTTTTATTTTATTGAATAAAAATAAATCTTTATTCTCTTTTCTTATCAAGCGAAACATTTTTCAGGGAATCGAGAGGAAAATGAGTTTTACTTAAGACAGAAAAAAAATAAGATGGTCATTGGAGGCGGAGTTTTCGATGGCTACTGAGATTAATTCGAAGGAAATTTTGTTTCCTTTTGGTTCAATAATTAGACCAAATATTTCGGGGGTTTATTTTATATTCCTTTTTTTTCTGCTACATGCCTCATCTTTTCAAAATGTCAATTCCGTATCCTTTATTTTAACAGATCTTCATCTATGTCATTTTTCATGTGATATTTTTTTATAATTTGTGTGTGTGGCTATGTTGTTTATTCACGAAGCATTATCCGTCATTCCATCTAATTCTTGCAATTATCAATTATTCTTCGAAATCAGGTATTAACTGATGTGCTTTCTTTTACATTAGAACACAGACACAAATATTTTATGCCATGTCATTGCTTCACAGGTAAATAGAGAGCCGCCATCTTATGTCATTATCTGTTTCACGTGAATCGTAAGAAACTGCTCGTATTCCGTTTAACTGGATCTCTTTTTATCTCTATCATAAAGAAATTTAATCAAAACCCAGCAGTATTTATTTTTTGTAAACTGAATAAGAGAAAGAATAAGGAGAAAGAAGAATAGAAATATAAAGTGAAGAAATAATGAGTGTTTACTGTCCGCTGTCTCCTTGAAGGTTCGTGTCTAAATACTTTCTTATTCATCTAGGCTTTCTTAGAATTACCATTTTCCCTCTGCTCATAAGAGTTTAAATAGTGAAATATCTAGAAAAAAAAAATGCTGTTAAAAACATGTACACAATTATACGGGTCTATTAAATTTCCCCTTCCGGAAGTCCTCACAAACACAATTCAATTTCCTCTGCTTAGTCAAGTGAAAACATTAAAGTGCCATATTTTGATACAAACATTTGACACACAACAGACAAACACATTATCATAATTTTCCATAAAGTTGAATCATAGATAGAAATTGGAAAAAATATTGACAGGTTGTCGCGCTGATTCGGCTAAACTCTATTTTTATTTTCCATTTTTACGAGTGTGACCTGAAAAGTCTATAGCCTGACTATGAAGGAATGATGCTGGAGCTGTGAAATCATGCATGCATTAACCAACTCTTCTTATTTATAACTGCATTTGGTCACCGTTTGGGAATACTGAACAGGTTTGACGCTGCTTAACTTCGGATATCGTACGGGAACCGGTGTTTCAATGTGATGTGGCCGTTTGGGAATGACAGGTTGGATGTGCGGGTGGTGTACTATAGTTGTTAATCGGAGATCAGAGTTGTGCAAATACACTTGGGAAATATATGAATTCACTTCTCCCCCAGCTATGGGTTAATTATCAAAACCTGTATCACTAAGCCGTTATTATAGCCTATCCTCTCAAAGATTCTTACAATCTAAATACTTTCTGGCTTTAAATAACTTGAAAAGGGCTGATAAGCCGTAGGGAATGAATGAATCAATCGATCTTTGTCCTTGTTCTTTACTGAATCTGCAATTAACACATCCGCGTGTCTAATGTTGCCCAACCCAAATAAATCCTGGCAAGGCTTAAACGAATGACTTTGTTGATTGTACAAACTAGATTTTAAGGTCGATAGATGCACATTAGGGAAAAATATAACTACTTCTAGCATTTTAAATTGAATTATGCCTACGAGCATCGATACACGCAAATCTGTGAGAAAGTGAAACATTATGTAAGGTGCCATTTTAATCCTGGTATGACGTAATGGATATTGGCACTGAAAGTGGAATCGATTAATTCAAATTCAGGCCTAGTGTGTTGCACTCCCTTTCTCACAAAGAAAGGAATCCGTTTCTTCTCCCCTCAGATGTGGGTTAAATAATAGGGTAGACTAGGCTCTCTATCCTTGGGTGGTAACCAAAGCTCTGATTTTCAATTTGTGGTGAAGGCAGCAGAAAAATACCATCTTTACAAAGAATAAATTTGAATCCCCAGATAATAAAGAAAAAGAATACGTGGAGAGTTAACACCGCCTATGTCTTGAAGGGATAAAGCGTTTTAAACAATGAAGGCATGAAACAACTAATTATCTAACAAGTAGTTGAAAAACAATCAAAGTGAACGTCCGTTTTGTTTTTTGTTTTAGTTCACGCAGTACAAGGCCTAAGGTAGGGGGTTATTGAGTGAGATTGTTGCAAGGGGGTAGAAAGAAGGTGATAAGAAGTGTATATTATGACCATGTGTAGGATATATATAGGTTGAGCCTGCATTTGATGGTGTTAAGATTGTAATGGCTAGAGAAGCATCCTCTCGGGAGTTGGTTTCAGAAATTAACAGTTCTGGGGAAGAAGCTCTTCTTTATCAAAGGGTTCACTCTTTATTTGATGGTTGTAGTGGTGGTGGTGGTGGTGAAGGCCTCTTGCATCATCTCCTTAAATTGATTTCTTCAAGCTAGAATAGTTCATTATTTGAGTCTGTTAGAATTTTGTCCATTCTATTTCGCTTTCCATTTGCCATTTGGTAAACACGGATTATTCTTTCTTTCTATAATAATGTCACTAAGATGCTAGAGGCTACTGGTAGTGAAAGACAACGGAAACACAGTTCTAAACAGGGAATAAGGTATAAACCCCTACTCTTGTTCAAAAGACCAAAGAGGTGTGAGAACCGGGCGATAGGTGAAAGTACCTACCATTGAAGAAAACAAAATAAAATAACAAATAAATAAGTAATTAGTAAATAAAATTTGAAAGTTCAGAAATATAGATTTCTAAAGTAGTCTTCAGAAGGAACCGGAAACCAAATCCTAAACAGGCAACAATGGCTAACCCGCTACTAATTCTAATAATTCTAAGATAACTTCCAAAACTCCTTATTTGCTTTCTTTTTTTTTCTTCTTCATTATTTTCTCTCTTCTTCTTTTCACGTTCTTCCACATATGCGTTCTTTATGTAAATCTTTTCCCTTTGTACTTATTGACTAATTCTTTGCTCTTCTTTTTCTTGTCCATCTTTTCGCCTCTCTTTATTCCATCTTTGCTCACTTGATTGTATTCATTTGTGACGGCCAGTTATTCCTCTGCACCTTAATCTGTCTGTCAATACACGAGGGTCGCGTTTCATCACAGGACAAGCAATCATCATCATCATCCCTGACGAGATGAATTGGTTACCTCGTCAAAAAAACCGGCCCGTTCACTTACGACAGCCAAGATGGCGGATTGCTGATCATCCTCATGTCGCCTACTCTTTTTCTATCCAATCTCAATTGGCGATGACATCAGGACACGAGAGCCAGCATCGATCAATGTCTGTGGTCGCGGTGGATGCTCGAGGACGGAGGCTCAGATGTCATCAAATTGTTCAGTGAAGGTAAAAACAAAATCGATTCCTCCGCATTCCTCTTTCCGTGATGAGTGCAGGAAATGTCAGATAGATGGATTTTTTTTCTTTAATTCGGATGAAAGAGAAAAGCGAATTGATTGATGGTAAAGTGCAAAGGATGGAAGCCAAGATGGACACTGTAAGTTGGGTCAAGATTAGCGAGGAAACTTTTATTAGTGAGATTTGAATTTAGCTCAAGTGTTGAGAAGAAGAAGCCGAGCTTAATCAACGTAAGAATTATTTCCTTGGGGAATGTAATCAAGTGAAAGAGAGGTAGATAAAATGAGTAAGAACGAGAGAGAGTGAGAGAAGGTGGAAAGAAAGAGAAGGAGAGAGAGAGAGAGCAAGAAAGAAGTGAGAGAACAAGGGACATTGAGAAGGAGAGAGAGGAGATGGAGAGAGGAGAGAGAGAAGGGGAGAGAGAACAAGGGAGAGAGAGAGAGTAAGAGGAGGTGGCGAGAGAACGAGAGGGAGGTGGAGAGAGGGTACAAGGAGGAGAGAGAGGGAAAACGAGAGGAGAGATTAAGTAAATTCTGTATGTTTAAAAAAATACGGTCAATTCTGAAGTAAGATAAACACTTGACAAAAAAGGAAAATGTCTATGCAACGGGGAATTTCGTGAAAATCTAATCTAGATGCACCTTCAATAAATAGTTTCGATATCACTGCAAATTTTACAAGTAGACGACGTTTAATGAAGAAAAAGTGGAAAATGGGATCTGCATGTCAAGTTCAAATTCCAGCCGAAGTCGTTGCGTTCGTTTTCGTACAAAATCTCTGAGGAAAGTTATGAATTCATTTCTCAGAAGGTTCACGCTGGGCTCTCTAGCCTTGTTTGGCAACCAGTCTAGGAGAAAGTCATCTCCGTAAAAAGCCCACAGTAGCAACATTAGCTGTGGCATTATTTTCTGCATAGAGTGACTCCTTTCTCTCGCTCTCTGTAAGCATATTTATCCGAATGAAGCAACATTCTTCGGAAAAAAACCTACTAAAGAGCAATTAAATGTCATGGACGACCAGCTGAGGACAACAGTAAATTCTTTGATGAAATTCGAAACAATAATATCCGAATCCCTGGAAGCTCTGAGTTCAATACCATTGCAGAATAGTGCGAAACGTCATATACTTTGGTTCAGTGGGAGAAACAGACAAATGACACAAACGCGAATAAAACCAGAAGGGAAAACAGCCGAAATATCGTGAGTATAACAACCAAAATGAAAAGCTATCTGAATTGAAAGGGATATAATAATAATAATACTTCATCTAAAAAATTACGACATATTGAAAGAAGGCCTCAGGGTAGAACGGCCAAACAGTGAACATGACAATCAAAATGAAAATGCTATTTTGAATGGAAAGGAATATAATACTGATATTTCTTCATCTAAAACTTCCGACGAAAAAAAATAAAATAAATAAAGATGAGACAAACTTGTAGGCTAATAAAAACTAACGAAAAGTGTGCTGAAAAATATATTATATATAATATCAATCTTCCGATATGGAAGTGAATGCTCCCTCACAGATGAAGAGGAAACTCGAGCAAACACAGATGTGGTTCTACAGAAGGATGCTGAGAATACCATAGAGGATGTATTTTTTAGGAAAATGGGGACAAAAAGGACAATTATATTTAGAATCAGAAAGAAAGAGTAGAATTTTCGGAGACACATAACGGGGAAAGAGGGTTTGGAAAATTTGACACACACAGGACATACTGAAGGTAAGAGGGACGGAGAGAAATCAGTGAGTAACCAAATTAAAGACATTGTGTCAACGGATGACAGAACAGAGAGTGGGAAGGATAGTAATAAAAACACTGCTAAGAGCTACCAAGGATAGGAAATTGTGGAGAGCCATGATCATCTACATCCGGAAGGGATACGGCACATAAAATATTCTAGATTGATTGTAAACTTATCTTTTGTCCCCGTAGCTAGCGTTATAAATTCCTCACTGAGTGCTCAACTATGATGGCCTTGTGCCAGATTAAGTTTAATAAAGTAATTCTTAAGCAAAGGACGTTGGTAACCAATTCCGTTAATCTTTCATTTTAACAGAATTCTTGTCATGCAAGAACGTCGAACCTATGTGCAAATCTCCCTGACGACGTTTGGCATTTCTTTCCTTTCAATTTCCTCCTTTCAGTGTCTGTTTTGTAATCTTTCGTTGTCCATAGCCAGTGATGAGATTGCTGGGTAGGGTTTGTTTAATGGGTAGATGGCAATACAATTTTAAAAAATACACCTTTTAAAAACACGAGATCTTTTTATTTATCTACTTCAGCGGACGGAATTAGATATCAAAAAGTGGCAAAAGCAACACAGTGAAAGAGAACATTGACAAAGACTTAATTGTATTAATTTGTAAACAACAACACAACCGCAACAAACCTATGGGAAAACGAAGGAAAAAGCAGGAAGACAAATCTACTTTTTTGCAAAGAACGACAAAAAGCGAAACCAACTGAAGAATAATGGATTACAAACAGCGTACAAAAATGTGCGTTGAACACTTGTGCGCATGCTCACACACGCACATGCGCGTGAGCGCAAACACACACACACACCATATACACACGCATACAAACGCCTGCATATTGAATTCTATCCCATTACGGAACTTTTTTTCTCGTTTTGGTTCTAATGAGGCTTCGTTTTCTGTTTTTTATTAGATTGATTTCGTTTTCCAACTAACCAAACTTGATTACTGCACATTTCCGATGCTTTTGTCAGTCCTGAGTGCTGCTTATTTTTTGGCTAAACCTCTTGTGTCAAGTCGCCACAAATTGATTTCTAGCCTCGTTTTGGCAATCTCTAATGGCGGACAAAAAATAAAGCCAAGTGAAAATGAATTTTTTGCACCCTAGTAATGCGAATCCAGATACTATTTGTATTTACTTCTGTAATTAATAAAAACTAATGGAAAAGCCTTCATTCCAATATCAAGATAAATTGCTGACAAGCTTTCTTGCCTGAATATTCATAAATGTGTATTCCTTCAATCAGCAGTTCAGCCTATCGTTTGGCGCATGCGTAGGTGTTGACTTTCTTTACTGGACAAAACAATAAAATACATTGATACATCTGTAGGTTGGGTAGTCATTCAAATTGTGAATGTGCTAAAAATATTAATGCTATCATTACATCTGATTTTAAAGGATAATCAAGGAAAAACCTTTAGTTTAACGTTTATAAAATCATTAATATATTTTATAGCATATGTTTAACACGTTGACTACCAGAGGTCACTTGCGAAATCTGACTAAAAACGCCAACTTTGCAATAGGCAACTTAATTTTCATACTAAAAGTACTACTGCAAATAAACTCGTTGTTGGCGTCTACAAATGAAAATGTCTCAGAAAATGCCAAGCATGAAATCACTCGAAGTCGGCGTCATAATAAACGCTGCCAACGACGAAATAACTCGTTAGTAGTCAATGTGTTAACAAAAACGTATCGGACATAGCAAAATATAATATTTGTCAAGAAAAACTTAGCTGTATTTAATGTGGCATTATCTGGGCTCACCACTCAGGCATCATGTTTCCAACACAAGAAGTTCTGCTGCTTTGATTCCTGGGTAAAATCATGATTTCGTTTCGTTGTTATGCCCGTTATTTCTTCTGTCTTGGAGTATTTGTCTCTTCATCGACTGTGCTGAAGGTAAACGCTTCTCGAAACGTGACTGGCCTGATAATCAGGGATACGAATCAAGGCGTTTGACAGGTTCTGTCATGTTGACTTTTTTTTTCACAAGCTGAAGGGCTATGGTATCTATAGTTGTTATGGTAATTTATCCACGCACGCATGGACTCTCCCAGCTATAAATAGGAGCAGTTACTGCTTTTAGAGAGGGAAGTTTCCAGCAGTCAGCTCTGCAAGTCGGACCGAACATTCTTGCTGTAACACTCTCGTTTGTATATGTTTGTATTATTGTTTCCATTAGTATATTTGTTTGACTCAATTCCTCTCCTGTGTCTTTATTTCTGGCTTTAATAAGGCCACAACATATATATATATATATATATATATATATATATATATATATATATATATATATATATATATATATTGTTTTGTCAATTTATCCACGCACGCATGGACTCTCCCAGCTATAAATAGAAGTAGGTACTGCCTTTTGGAGAGGGAAGTTTCCAGCAATCAGCTCTGACAGTCGGACCAAACATTCTGTAACACTCTCGTTTGTATATGTTTTGTATTACTGTTTCTGTAAATACATTTGTTTAACTCAATTCCTCTCTTGTGTCTTTAA
Organism: Acanthosepion esculentum; assembly: GCA_964036315.1. Lineage (NCBI taxonomy): Eukaryota > Metazoa > Mollusca > Cephalopoda > Sepiida > Sepiidae > Acanthosepion > Acanthosepion esculentum. Next base: position 68,597,075 of record OZ038508.1, on the reverse strand, counting down.
TTCTGGCCCAAACAAGGCGAAAACAATAGCCGAATATTTAAATTAATCCAATCTTTCTTAACAAATTGTGCACCGAAGGTTACTCTTCTAGATCATTTCCCATTAATGTATGCCCCCCCACCCCGGCCTCTATTCTTTGAATCTACGTTGTTTCTTATCCTCATCAACGTCTTTCCCGATGTCAACAATTCCTAACTCGGTATTTATGTTGTTGACACCAGTTTTTACTCCGGTCTTGGGGTTGTTAAGTTGTCAGCTGAGAAATGGCTTGTAAATTTTAATGCCTCCAAAATGAAACTGCTATCTTTTTGTCACCATCGAGAACTACCATCGAGCCTTTCAACACCTTTATTGATGCTGACCTCCATGAGAACAACTCTTTGCGCCTTCTTGGTCATACGTTTTCCACTGACATAAAGCGAAATGATTTTGTTGAATCAATTGTTAGGTAGGTTACTTGGAATGTTCGTGTCAGACAATTTTTTTCTCGCCAGAATGCATCTTGCATGTTTATAAATCTACCATTTGTCCGTGCATTGAATATTGCTACCATATTTGGTCTGGTGCTCCGGATATATGTTTCGAGATTTTCGGCAAAATCTAAAGAAGGGTCTGTAATGTTATCGGCCTTGACATGGCATCTCGACTTCAGTCACATTCCCACCGCCATGATGTGGCAATCCT
>OZ038508.1:68518891-68591391 GCA_964036315.1 Acanthosepion esculentum | reverse complement strand
GCAGCACTGGCTGTTCGGTCAATGAATGTTTCCATATAACATACATAGATATAGAGAAATTCAAAAGACTTAAAATTTCCCACAGACACCGTCTTGCTTGTCATTAAACACGTTAGCCTTCGGAAATTTATCGATCGACGTGTTTAGTTAGACATAAACATTATTTGTTATATATAGGAATCTCCAAAGATTCGCTAAAAATGAACATATATGATAAAAGAAAATGTCTAAAACTTGGCAAAAACAATTTTTTATTGTCAGAATCGTTATGATATTATTAAGACGAAAGATCAAAGAATTTTTTATGTAAAAAATAAATTTAAATATTTTAAAGAACCTTCTAAAAATTGATTTGAAAAAATCCCCCAAATCAGATAATTGTTGGATTTCGATGAAACTTTCAGCACTTATTCACAAATGAATTAAATTATTTTTGAAATATTTCTTTTTTTAGAAAATCATAAGTACTTGTTTTTGGAAGTTATTCATTTTTTTGTAGTTTACAAAAAATAAAATTTTGCGTGGGTATCAATCAATTGCCATCAAAATTAAAGCATTTTTACCGAAATTAAAGCAAAGAAAATGCTAAAAAATGGACAAAAATCATGGACATATTGAAACGAAATTTTCAGTATTTGTTCATTAATTGAATAGGTTATTTTATTAGAAAACTTTGTGTAAATATTTTGGGGTGCTTCACCACAACCTTTCAATATTTCTTGCGCACTTTTGTATTTGGTGGTGACTTTTGGAAACTGTATGAAGAAAAAAACCCCCTAAAATATCAAGAATGAATATACCGAACATTTGACTCGAGCCTTAGCAAAAAGTAATTCAATAAAACTGAAAAATAATATTTTTTTTAACCATTTTTAATATAATCAACAGTTAGATTATTCTGTTATGGATGCTAAAAAAGGAAATAATTCTGAATTACCGCCTTTAGCTGAATACTCATGATATATCATAATTCAATAACTTAAATTCAGAATAATTAAAAACAAACAAATTGGGTACAATAAAATATTCATGACATGAGACAGATAACAAAACATGCAAAAATAATGTCAATATATTAAACTGAAAAGTATTATTTAACGAAAAGAAATACTTATAGTGTAGTATAAAAATTATTTATTCTACTAAGTTTCATAAAAGTGTGTAGAAAGTAAACTTACATTCTTTAGCTATTGGTTATATAAGGTTAAAGAATTTATTTTTATTTATAATTACCAATTTCTTCATTATTGCTCTATTATCATTCAATGGTGCTTAATACTCTTTTTCTGAAAACAAAATTAAAAATTACATTTCTTCTGTGAGTTTAAAATCTTTCCAAAATACTTGGAAATGTTATGGTCCAGTATGATGATGATATTTCATCATTCTAAAAATAACCTTGTCATTAGTGATTATAGAGAAGAAGGATATTTCATCATAATTCCCCCATCATTATAAAAATGACCCTTCCACTGCAAGAGAATAGAATAGTGTAGACCAGGCTACCCATATCGGTAGTCAGTAGTAGGGTAGACAAGTAATCAAGTAGTTAGTAGATGAGTAGGCAAGTAGCAGTAGAGAAACACACATCTGCCAGCGCTCCAGGAAAATCGAAAACAGACGATTTCAAACGTATCTTCACAATCGAAATTCTCGGAACCAAACCAAGTAAGCCCTGACTTTTAAACAACAGAGACACCGAGAACAATTTTACACACACCATACCAATGTTCTGTAATTCATATCACAAAAAGAAAATACAAATTCTTGACACGTGTCTCAAATTTTTATTGTTGTTATAAATGTATGTTTATGCATTTTAGTTTTTGTCATTAATATCAGCCCCATTACAGTCAACAAATGATAACAACGGGGAAAATAATACATCAGTACCCACAATTACCTACCCAGTTACAGAAATAATGTCTATCAAAAAGTAATAAAATTATTTTTCAACCAATAAAATGAAATGCTATGAAGTCTTGGAGAATGCACTTTTGACAAGAAACTTTAAATGCTGGACGCTGAACAGACAATTGCCAAATCGTTTCAAGTGTCTGTTGAGAGTCTCACCTCTCAAATCAAACCATTCTTCTTCCATCAACCAACTGCAGGACGCGACACCACAACCAAACAACGCCGGATATCTTCCTCCAGAAAGTATACTTTACTCAAGTTGCTTATGTTTAAAGTTTTATTCTGGACTTAAAGATTGTTAAAAATAATTGAATTCTTCTACTTTATGTACCGTATCCCCTCAGGACGTAGGCGATCATGGCTCTCCACAACCTCTTGTCCATCGTAGGTCTTAATAATCTTTGTCTTTCTGTTATTTCTCCGAAGTGCTAATACTCCATCCATTTACTCAGGTTCACTAAGTATGTCATGCTTTGTTTTCCTATGTCCTGGGAGTATCATAATTAACGTAGTGGATTTAAAAACTGATAATTAACTGTACGATTTATTTGGACTCTGCAAAATAGTAAAAATGCAATATGTTGCAGCGGGATGATGAAAATACTCCAAATTTCGTAATCCAGTTTATTGTTATTTGCCAAATTATAACTGAACAGACTTAATATCTTTTTAATATAGAATTTATCCTATTTTTTTTACGATGGGATTGTTTCAGTCAGAAGTGCATCAATTCTAATCAAATTTCGTTGGTAAAATCGATTTTAAATCCAAATCAAATCCATTTGAATTACCAGTTTCAGAATAGCAACTCCCCACCCCGCAAAGTTTGAAAAGAAATTTTAGATTTTCAGACGTCGGACAATATTTCCAACATCAAAAGTATTCTCTATATAAGCTTCTTTTGCACAAAAATAATCTTTAGGAATTTGTTCGTTGTTATTTTTCATGATTTTCCGATTCTCCTCAAATGTGGCAGTTAATTTTTTTTGTAATGTTAGATGGGCTCTTCCAAATCAGGTACTCTTTTAGGCCACTTCTAATAAAAAAATAAGTAATAATAATAAGTAATAATGGTTTATTTAATGCCGACAAGATTTTTAGGATAGGTTCGCAGGAATAGAATATATATTTGTAAGAAATCAATTTGTACATCAGGTTTATTGAGATTTTATTTGACGGGTTGAGAGTCAAATATATTGCTGGTAATATTTTTTTCAAAAATGTATGGTTGGTAATATTTTCTTTTTAAAAAAATGTATGGTTGGTAATATTTTTTTTCAAAATTGTATTGCTGTTAATATTTTAAAAATGTATGGTTGGTAATATTTTTTTCAAAATTGTATTGCTGTTAATATTTTAAAAATGTATGGTTGGTAATATTTTTTTCAAAATTGTATTGCTGTTAATATTTTAAAAATGTATGGTTGGTAATATTTTTTTTCAAAATTGTATTGCTGTTAATATTTTAAAAATGTATGGTTGGTAATATTTTTTTCAAAATTGTATTGCTGTTAATATTTTAAAAATGTATGGTTGGTAATATTTTTTCAAAATTGTATTGCTGTTAATATTTTAAAAATGTATGGTTGGTAATATTTTTTTTCAAAATTGTATTGCTGTTAATATTTTAAAAATGTATGGTTGGTAATATTTTTTTCAAAATTGTATTGCTGTTAATATTTTAAAAATGTATGGTTGGTAATATTTTTTTTCAAAATTGTATTGCTGTTAATATTTTAAAAATGTATGGTTGGTAATATTTTTTTCAAAATTGTATTGCTGTTAATATTTTAAAAATGTATGGTTGGTAATATTTTAAAAATGTATGGTTGGTAATTTAAAAAAAAATGTGCAGTTGTTAATATATTTTTTCAACTCTGTATTGCTTGTATTTTTACTATAAAGATGTATTTTTATACTTTCATAGTGTTTTGACCTCAGTTTGGGGGGTTTAACTATTTGCCCATAGTTGGGACCCTAACAGGTGTTACCATCTGGGAACAACAGAAATTAAAATACTTCCCGACCAGAGGTCTTGCTGCCTGATATAATTTATCGTCATATCCAAGACGCAGAAACTTCTGTGCCAATAGATATATAGTATATTCGCATAAATTTCTATAGCATTAAATGTAAACCGTTTGGAACTTTTGTATTATAAAATGTCAAATGAAATTGACCAATTTTTAATGAAATCAATTGCCATTGACTCCGATTTCAAGTAACGATATGCGATTTAAAAAACAAAAAACAAATCAGGCTTTAATGAATTTTCATTTTTTGTTTAAAGTTTTTTTCAGTCGTCATAAAATTGGCTTTTATTGCAGATGAATCAGAAAGTGAGACAGATCCGAGATTTATTCATCAATTTGGATTATGGTTCTTTCCAGTGCATCTCCAGCTTCCCCCAAAGTCGAATAAGATTAATATCAGTCAGCAATCTCTCTTTAATATGAAGAGACATGTTCAGTGGTGCCATATATCAAAGCTTCTTGAGTATGAGAAACCTTTAGCCAAAGGAAGAGTCAAGTGATGAGAAACCTGGTGCTCCTAAGCAGGACAAAATCGATAATATGATGCCCGGGTTATCTAGGAAGCTTACTCAGACAAGTGTAAATGACAGGATCTATGAATTGATCGTCAACTCTGGACTTTATTTCACCTTCATTCAGGACAGGACTTTCATTGATCTAAGTTATTATGAAGCGATCATTCATCGTACCAGATGTAATATTATGAGTTTTTACCCCCGTTTTTGCAATGACCGGTTTTCTTCTCTCGGCTAACATTGAAAATAAGAAAGAAAAAAAAGAAAACGATCGACACTGCGACCAAAAGTAAATATTTTCTTTTTAATTGTCTTTTCATATTACTGTAGATTAAGTAATTCAGATTGCAAATATCAAATTTTATTTGATAAAATTTTGTTAAAACTTAATTGGGAACTTGCGATGTAAATTCATTGTAAATTTATCCCCCCCCCCCGCTGTGAAATGACGAAAACCAAATCAAATCGACGCATTCTTAAAATGTCCCCCCCTCCAAATACATAAAAGATTGTTGATTGATTTGTTTTTTACGGCTTTTCAACTCTTATTATTGCAACATGTCCTACTATTTAATCCATAGCTGTGGGGAAAACCAACGAATTCATAACTTTTACAAGGGCATGTTGATATACATTTTAAGAAACCACACTGTTTAAACATATTTGTTTTAGCTTCTATAGGATGATCGTTAGAAACAAAGAAAATAGTCTGTCTATATTTCTGAGATGAGGTATTATGTACAGTGTTTACATTAGTTGGACTATTGTCCTCATCTAAAAATCCTTTATCCACTGTGCCATGTGTCCTCCTTGAGGACACATGGGCACAGTGGATAAAGGCGTTGGTCAGATCCAGTGACAGACCCAAAGAGTGTGAGTTCAATACTCGGTTAAGGCAGTGGAGAACTTTCAGAGGGAAAATTAGCAGGAGATAACTGATAACTGACATCCATCAAACATGGCACGTGGAACTAGAACAGTCTACCCCAGTGATCGAAATAAAGGGTTCAGTTCGAAATTCCAACCACCTGAAGAAGGCCGGAGCGTACAACAGCCGAAACGTTGTGACAAATATGGCGACAAAGATGAGGACAATAGTCCGACTAATGTAAATACTGTAGTAAAGAAAATAGTACTGAACTTTTACGTGATACCTGTCATCCTGTATGGCAACGAATGCTGGACAATCTTCTCAAGATAAAGAAAAGACTTCATAGCAACAGAAATGTGGTTCTACAGAAAGATGCTGAGGATACCATGGGCCGAACATATAAGCAGCAACAGTGTTGGAGAGAATGTAAACGAAAAAGAAACTTATACTTAGCATCAGGAAGAGACAGTTTAGATTTATGGGGCACTTAATGAGGAAGGAGGGCTTGGAGAACCTGATACTCACAGGACCAATTGAGAGAAAGAGGGACAGTGGAAAGCAGTGCGTAACATACTTGATGAGCTTGAGTAAATGGATAGCAGAACAGAGTTTGGGAGAAATAACAAAAAGACAAAAATTATAAAGAGCTACAAGGGACAGGAAGTTGTGGAAGGCCATGATCGCTTACGGCACATAAAAGAAGAAGAAGGGTGATCAATTTCAATGAATTTACACAGCAGGCTGGACTCCTATTCTCGGAAAACGACATTCAGTCCGTATTCGCGTTTTAGTTTCATTTATAACCTTCAGGAACTTCAGATTCTGGAGGAGATTCTAGAAAGACGGTCTTTTCAAATTTTCTCTTTCATCGAATGATATATCCACCTTAAAGCTGCAATGATGGTCACGATAATTCGTAGGTTCTCCTTTGAGCAAGTAGGCAAGTTACTTCTAACCAATTCTGAGTGTTCATCTTGAAACCCTTTTCTGACCAGTCTTGCCTTGATTATAATTCCATTCTTCATCTCATTTTAGGTGCAAATCCCTCTTGTAATTCTATTTTGACCGGAGTCTGATACACCAGAATAAACTTTGTTATTAACCCGCCTATGTAAATTCTTCTTTTTAGCTTCAGCATATTCTACATTATTAACTGTAAAGAGTAAGGTAACTTCTTCATTGTCACTTTCTACTGAAAATTCCTTTTCAAGAGGAGAGTTTTCAGAAGTGTCTACTTGCAGATTTTTTTTTGTAGTCAGGATTGTCTTTCCATTCTACTATATTCTTCTCAAAATCTAGCCAAAATGGATCTCCAGACTCGACACATACATCAATTATTTTGTTTTTGCCAGTTTTACCTTTGGTAAGAAAATTTCTACTAGAGAAAGCGCTCTTCACTGATTCTTCTTCAGTGTCCTTTTTCTAGTCAGTTTCTACTTTTTCTCCTTTCCTGGAATCGCCCAGGTTTCCCTCTTTTTCAGCATGCCTGATATAACTGGGTTGTCGCTCTTACGCCGTCGTGTTTAGGGCTTGTGTTGCCGTTGTGTGGCGCATTCTATTTTTCTTTACAACATGCCACTTGCTATCCGCGTCTTCATTTGCATTTCTTTTCACTTTTCTCACTGCAGACACCTTTTCTGAATTTATATCTCGGGGTAAGGACTCCTTTGATTTTTTTTCTGTTAGCTTCTTTAAAAGTTAAAGCATCATTCTCCCATCTTCCTGATCTGGAATGATCTTTACTATTTCTCCATATTGTTGGGAGGAAGCTCCAAATTGTTGGCCTGTGGTGAAGAATGAGACTTCATAGACTCTTTTAACAATTTTTGTCCTTCATATTCTATTCTGATGATGTAGTCTTTGTCCCAGAGATCTTTTTTTTTAAAATGATGGCCCAGCAATCTTCAGAAGTGGGTAAAAGAATTCCCACATTGAGAAGTACTTTCCTTAAACATTGTGTCGGACAGTTTATTGATGATGTATTCTTTTTTTAGAATTGAATTATCCATTCTTGTTTCTCGAAGACGGATGCAATTCTCTTCATCCACGATCAATTCGTCCCGGTTTCACGAGGTGAGCGTATCCTTCCACTTGTTTCGAGATCTCCTTCACATTGATGATGCAGACATGTGTGGTGCATTCCATGTAATTGGTGAGCCAAGAAATGTCGCTTTTTTCATTTCCTTGTTTTTTTCCCTTCTTTTGGACCCACCATTTGAAGGGAGTCATCTCCGGGTAGTCTCCTTCAACCACCCCCTTTTTCAGGAGTCTTAGAGGTTAAATAGAGATTGCTGATGTATTTCGCATTCATTTGAACAAGGCAATATATATATATATATATATATATATATATATATATATATATATATATATATATATATATATATATATATATATATATATATGGTCTTAGCCCAAGCTAGTCATAGCCCATAGCCGTGATATTACCCTAGGGTCAGGGGCGAGCCCTGTGGAAGGTTAGTATAAATTTGACTGAGACAGGTTGTGACACAAGGTCATTTTTTAACGTGGTGACCCGAGTGTTTTTACTCGGGCCGCTGGTCCAAGCTGATCTTAGCTGGTCGTAGCTTGTCCAAGCTGGTCAGAGTTGATCTAAGCTAGTCATAGCAGGTTGTAGCTGGTCCACCAGCATCAGGTACATGGTCTTGTGCCAGGTAAGTATGCGACTCTGGTTCGAATCTCACCATGGTCGATTTGTCAGGAAGGAGACTTCCTGATGTTATCAGTTTGGAGGGGGACGATCCCAGGGTGCGGCACCTTTGAAAAGTGCCTGAAAACCGCACCACCGGTTAACCCAAGCCTTGTGAGTGAAATTGGGTTGGGAGCACTTGGGGGACCGAGGGATTGAGTTTGCTGACCTTGCTCAGATTGTTGATCACGCAAGATAACACGCGCTCTCCCAGAAACTGTAACTAAAGTCTGCTCAGGATAATTGAGTTTCTATTTTCCAGGTTTTCAGATAAGATGTTTAGCTAACTTGACACCATTTGTCATAAGAACCATTGAAAACCCCTTTGAGTTATTCAGCTACGAAGAGAGCATGTTAAAATCGTTTATGTCAGCCCCATTATGTTTTCCAACTGAGCAATGGTGAGAGTAAAAAGATCATTTAGGCCTTCAGTAATGGTACCAACATTCATACTCTGGCTTCCATCTTCAAAGTCTATTTAAGAACCATCAAGGGAACAGTGAATAAGTTTTAAAAAGGAGGGAACATTAGAGACGAAAACTGGATCAGGAGATCAAAACTTCAAGAGGGGACATCATTTCAACTTAGAGCTAAATACATTCTTATTGATCAAAGGAGAGTCCAATAGTGTAATAAAAACGTCGGTCGGAGAATTTCAGTAAGATATATTTAATCAATTCTAAGATACAACGGTCCAAAGTTTAATCTAACAATTGGACAATTTTGGTATTACACGATTTGGACAATTTTGCTGTTACACCCGGTATATATAGGTAAAGTCTCTATAAAATAAGCAATATCAACCAATTATACACACACACACACATATATATATATATATATATATATATATATATACACTGATTTTTTCAAATTTTATTTCTTCCTTCTATATCAATTCACTGTCTTCTTTCTTTATCTTTGAATGGATTTCTTAATCCCTGTTTGTGTCTGCTCTACTTTTACATTTACGTTTAAGATATTTTAATTTTGTTATTTCCCCTTTTCATTTTATTTTCTGTCTTTTGTTTCTTTCTTCTTCATCTTTATTGACATCCAGCGGCCGCCAACTTGTCCGATGCTTTCACCTTGTTCCTTTCTCTAGTTCAAGGTGATCTTCAACTCATCCAATATTCAGATTAAAATGAAGACTCGTGATAGCGACTTTCTTCTCTGAGTGAGAGTCTATCAGATTGCTGAAAGATAAGAAATATTTTTATTGTGTTGCTCACATATTTCGAGGCCCAGGAGCTACTCAAGGTACAGGATTACTGAATGGCGTTCTTGTAAGGGGTGAGAGGAAGTAGAGTAAGAATAAGTGCAAATTATGAGGTTATGTAGGATAGATCGACCCGAGACAAGAAATAGTAAAATTGAAGTAATTAGGGACCGAATCTCTCAGGATTTTACACGGAGTAATAATTTGTGGTAAGAAGCTGCCTGAGTAGAGCTAATCCTAGCTTTGAAAGATACCTAATAACTAACCCTAGTCTAAGCTCTAATGCTAGCTTTGACATATGCTTAATAACTAACCATAGCTTTGAAATACACCTAACAGATAATCCTAGCTTAAACCCTAGCTTTAAAATATGCCTAACAGTTAATCCTGTCTTTAACGCTAGCTTTGAAATGTGCCTGATAGCTAACCATATTTCTGAAATACACCTAATAGTTAATCCTAGCCCTAACCCTAGCCTTAACATATACCTAATAGCTAATCCTAGCTCAAGCCCTAGCATTGCAATATACCTAATAACTAATCCTAGGTCTAATCCTAGCTTTGAAAAGTACGTAATACCTAACGCTAAATTTGAAATATATGTATATTAACTAGATTTTAAATATATTATTATCTTTCGCAGCTCTAACCCAAGACATAAACGAGACATAATAACCAATCCTCTTTGTAACATTATATTTGAAATATACGTAATGGCGAATTCTATCTCTAACCGTAGGTTTTGCATGTCTAAAATAGAAAGCGAGAACATTATGAACTGGACCTGTGAGTAATGTGCAAATTTTAATGAATATAAAAACTGATCTTATTTACTCAAAGCTAATTTCTAGAACATTGAAAAGAGCTTGGAGAACTTGATACACCCAAGACATCCTTTAGTCAAGGGCAGCGGAAAGCAACGACTAACTTTCCTGATATAAACGAATGTCAAAACCGCGATAGTGAAAATAATTTTCCAAAAGCTACGAAGAACAGGTAGTTAAGTGAAGGAACGCGGCACATGGAACTGACGAAATTCCAATTACGTATGAAATTTCAAGCTTGTATAAGCGCTTCGACGAAAGCTGAATTTACAGGAGTCTAGTGTTAACTGATTGGCATTTTTGTGCATTTTGAGAAAGTTGCAATCACATGTGAAAGTCTTCATGACAGAAGAGGAAGAGAAAAATGAAATTGTACATGGCACCAGTAGCAAGGAGTGATCTGATATGACCTTTTCAGAAAGACAGTTGTGCATCCTCCACACAGAACGCATTAGCTTCGATTTAAGGTTAGAACTTATGCTAGGCTGTTTTCCACCACCGGCTAGAAATCCCGGTCTGTGTGTGTGTGACTATGGAGAGGATAGATTTATACCTTTCCCAAGGCAATTGTGACCTGTTGTTAACTCCCAATTGGAGGAAGACGGTTCTTGCTTGCCAAACAGACAACGCGAAAGACCGCTCTGAAAGCAAAACACTCTTGAGCGTGGAGTTAGAAACTCCGTCCTATTAAAAAAATGCCACACTGACAAATTTGCCTTCATTTAATAATCTTTCAAATAATAATTTTCTGGAACTTTATTTGAGGAAGATAACGCTTAATTAATCTCTATTAAAATTACTTTCCGTTTAAAATGTCACAGAAAAGCATGATACCGAGGTGGGAGTTTTTAGGTGTCTACACATTTATCGCTAACCTGACGATTGTGAGATTTAAGGAAGGGTGAAATATTTGTATTACTTCGTCATATTTCTGGAACTAGCCATTAATTTTTAAAATATTTTAAACCCAAAATATTGAATTTTATGTACTTTGGCTTTGGTAAAAACAAATTTTATTTCATTCGTGAAATAGTCCTGAAAATGTCATTAAAATCCGACAATTATCAGATTTTTGCAAGATTTTACAAATCAACGTTTTTCACTGCAAAAGATGCTCCAATTTCCCCATACTAGTTTACGGTCTGGTCTCACCCCCACCCCCTTTGACGCAATAAAAACTATTTTTTAACTAAAATTTCGAATGTGCTTAAAAAAGATTCATTTTTCATAAAGGTAAGTTTTGAGAATTTTTTTCTTTTTTTTTGTTCCATGTATGCTAATTTCTTTAGCAAAAATTTGAATGCACCGAATATAAAGGAAACTAATAATAATAACTTTTTCCGTATGTAAATAGCTTTTATACAATTTTTTAAATATAAAACAATGAAAATAACGTTTATTTACTCACGGTAACCTGTGATGTCATAGGCCACAACTGTTTTTCTAATATAAGTTATAAAACACGTGAGAATTAAATATACGGAACACAAGTAGTGCAATAATCAAGAACTTGGTATATTAAATTCTTTAATCTTGTATAACAATAGTTTAAAAATAGAATATTTTATTCTACACATTTTATGAAACTTAGAATAATTTTATTTCTTATATTACATAAGTTATTTCATTTAGTTAAATGATACTTTTGAGTTTAATACATTGCTTCAATTATTTTACCTGTCTGATGTGAAAACAGTGGGTAACGCTGAGGCCACATTATTCTGTATTGTTAGCCTTTCTTATTTTTCTTTGTTTCTGCGTGGCTTTTCATTTGTCTTGCCTTGACTTTTGACTAAAACAACGAACTCGGTGTTTTCTTTAGCAGCCCGCTTTTCGCTCATATCAAGATAAGATCTTTTTTTCCAAAGAAACTTTGTTGGATGGTCGGCGACTAAAACGACACACCCATTCTACTGGTGTGAGGAGTGATTAGCCACCCTGCAGGACGAATAATAAGATTCATCAAAAGGCGGAAGAACTCTCGAGTCGACTAGTTGGGTCTGACTAAAAGCATCGTGGAGAAGGCAACGGCGGGGGTTGTGTCTTGAGGTAACGTCTCCTGCGTACAACTCCTCACTCGGTAAGGGAAGATATAAGCGACAGGAGGTCACCTGACCGACCTGACCGTCATCTAGTGACTGTTCATAAAATGAATATAAAGAATGATGGGGTAAAGCGCGCGCGCGCGCGTGGGTGTGTGTGTGTGTGTGCGCGCGTGTGTGTGTGTCTGTGTTTGTGTGTGTGTGGTGGTGGAGGTCAATCACCTTGGAAACGAGCCAGGACAGACATGAGCGAAGCGGTGACAGGGCCGTTGTTATGCAGCTGCTGTTAGCAACAAAGAAAGCATTAACATGACTTGTAACGCAAGGATGCGACATTATCTGGCCAGCTGGGAAATATCTAGTAATAAATGAATTAGATTAAATTTCAGCATTATTGGTGTATGTGAACCTAGGTGGGCACGTAACGGGAATTTTGTCAGTGACTCGCATAACATAATACGTAGAGAAAGTTCTCTTTATATCCGAATAACTGGTAATTATGAAGTCATTTGTGCAAGCGCTTAATATCCTCTACAGCAGGGGTTCCCAACCGTTTCAACGTCATCGCCCACTTTCACAAGAAATATTTTCCACCGCCCACTTGTATAGTATGTATTCAAAAGTATACCAAAATTGTTTGGTAAGTGTTTGTTACTGGTTCATAAACTGACTTTATGATGTATTAAAAAAATCAACAAAGGGAGGTAACAAATAAACGCTGTCTTATGCGGATGCTGCTACCATCGTATTAAAGAAGAAACGAAATTAAACTTGATCATTAATAACTGTATATATAATTTAGTTTTATGGTTGATATTAGATTTAGGGTTAGCGTTGAAAGTGTTGACAAAAAATTAAACGATTTTTGTTCAGAGTTATAAAATTATAAAGTATATACACTACTAGCTACTAATAATCTTTTCTGTTCTTGACTTTGCATTATAAAATTGATATTTGTTATTTGCGAATATATTTATATCTTGTCTATGAATGTGACCCAGTTATTGTCTGCTCTAGAGTGACAAACACTGTTATGGTGGATTCTTTATCTCGACTATCGAACAGTTAAAGGAAAATCTAAAAACAAGAATAAACTGTAATCTTGTAAGCAATTGCTGAAATACCTTGTGCAGGTTTATGTCCCGGATACAAGATACAACTATTTATTGGCACCATTTTTAGTTTCCATCTTCAAAAACCTTGTTAGATGGAGACGAGAAAAAAACTCTGGGAAGAAATCAAAGAATTGTCCTGCCTAAAAATGAGTTCTAGTATCGCACACTTCTCTTGTTCACACTGTGAAAACCTGTCAAAATAGTGAAATTTCCTTCAATTTCAGTTGTAGGAATTTCGTTTATTTTAGAGGTTATTTTGATAAAATTAGTAGTTTGTTTATTTCTTTTTTTTTAACTTACATTATTTTAATTTTCTTTATTACATAAAATTTAATTTTTTAATGAATTCGTTTTTCTAAGGTATTTTAAAGTTACGTTGAAGTTTAAATTTACCATCTTTTGTAAACAGAAGTTAATGTCAATTAAATCCAGTAAATTTAATTTGATATTTTAATAAATGTTCTTTAAAATAAGCCACAATGTAAATAACACAATCATATTGTTTTCTACTTTACTGTGGTTTAATTGAAGTGTGAAACTGTGAAACTCACTAAAAATGTCATTAAAATTTATGAAAAAGTTAATAGTTTTCTCTAAAAGAATTTGAATATAAAGCTAATCAATTTTTGAATTCCATGACAATCATTTGAGTCATTTTATGATGCATGAACTCATAAAGTATTTATTGCATTTAGAAACGGCGAGGAATATTTTCACTGTTTATAGGCATCAAGTTTAAGTTGTCAGGGAATGGCCAGCGATTGTTTTACTCGGTTTCGTGCGGGGAATTTCAAGGATTGGCCGATTCTGGATGACCAACAATCAAGTTCTTCTCACGGCAATGAATAAATTCCAAAGCTAACATGTGAACACAACAGTTCAATATAATCTATACAAGAGTCATAAATCACCCAGTTTGAAAATTAACAATACGCTACTGAAATATTTCTGAAAAGGTTCTTCATGAATAGTGAAAAGTGGGTCCTTTATCTCTTAAACAATGAGAGAAATTTGCGAACGGACACATCAACAAGTAAGGAGCGAGTAGATTCCCTTAAAAAGGATATTTTTTATGCTTGCTTTTGCTTTGATTGTGCTGTATATACTCGACTATAGTGAGAGTTTTTTTTTCACTTTTTTTACACGAAATAGGGGGGGGGGTTGCAATATACAGAAGTAAATTTTCTGGTGTGGTTAAAATTCATGCAAAATTCAGGGGTCGCACTATATATAAAGTCGTCTTATGCACGAGGACATGCGGTAGTTTTATAGAAAATCTATAAAAATGACATAGTAACTCAGAAAATTTTCCCTTAAT
Organism: Acanthosepion esculentum; assembly: GCA_964036315.1. NCBI lineage: Eukaryota > Metazoa > Mollusca > Cephalopoda > Sepiida > Sepiidae > Acanthosepion > Acanthosepion esculentum. The sequence continues at coordinate 68,576,827 of OZ038508.1, read as the reverse complement.
GTTCAACCATATACAAGGCTCAAGAGCCACTTAAGATAGTGTTACGCTCATACATCAACCTCATTCAGTAAGAGGAGGGAAATGCAGGTAGAGTTACTGAGTGAGATTGTTGTAAATGAAGGGGAAGTCGGTGGTTAGTGCATATTATGAGTATATAGAGGGTAAGTATCGGTCGAACCTGGGCTTGAATCTTAACAATTGTACTGATCAAAGAATCACCCTTTCGGGGTTTGTTCCACAAAGTAGCCGTTCTTGGAAAGATTTGGAGTGGGATTTCCTTTGTAAATTTATTTTCTTTAGCACTATTATACGCCTTAAAGAATTCCATGCACAATCGAATTGCGCCAAGTTGTTAGTTGTTCGCCTCTATTCTCTCCAAGAAGTATGCATGCAGGCATAGCACTTGTTCTTTCAGGTTTATTTGCAGGCCTATTAATCCAGAAAATGACGGAACACCCTGCAATCCTAGAGTTGCCATTTAGTCGTTTAAACTGGAATAATGAAGAAAAGGTTTAAATCCTCAAATAATGGTATCCGCTGATACCCAAAGAAACGCAAATCAATGATGCTTTTAGTTTAAAGGTTATAATCATTTTCAGCAAAACGCAACAATTATAATCCAAAGACAAGTTTCTGGTGGTACCAAACCCAGAATATACACAGAGAATTTAATGCTATGATTTTGTGGGAAGTATGACGTTTAGCATTTATAATGAAATGCTGAATTGTAACGAAACCATTAATTCTGAGATATCATCAACTGGTAGTAGTGGGCCAATTTAAAAGTGAATTTCATTGCTAAAAGAAAAAGTTGTAAAACTCATACATGGAATGATTTCGGCTCTGGATATAGAAACTTTACTTTGTCCATCTTATTTACAGCCATCTTAAATTACAGCCAATTTTACTCGATCGGACTCTAAAATATTTACAACAATCTCCGAGCCGGAAACTATATACCAAATATAAAATGGTTAAGACATATAAATGATTTGAAGGTAACGAATTTTATGTTCGAAGCGTTAATAACGCACTGTTTGATAGAATTTTGATTTTTATCTTAAATTTGTAAATGGTCATTATATATAGGCTCCTTCCAGTGACTAGCTTGTTGAAAAACGACCTTTTCTGTGCCGAGCAAATAGATAAGACGTTGAAAATGGTGCGTTTCCATATGTTGATGCGTACGAATTTTCATGCATTCTATCAGCTTGTATCTATTTAGATACCAGCTTGATTAAAGAGCAACGAAAGTTCTTTAAGAACTTTGGCCTTTCATAAGTTATTATCAAAGATAAACAAAATAATACAAAGAAACGTGTGAAAACGACACATTAAAAAACTGACATAACGTGTGAAGTCATATTTAAAAAAGATGAATTGACATCAGCAAAAAATAAATCAACAAAAAATAAAGCAAAACATATATATAGGTATTTTTGTTCTGTTTTGCTTTATTTTTTGTTGTTTATCTTTGATAATGACTTATTGGGCAACTCAAATTTAATTAAGTGACACCAGAACCTACGACCAGAAGATAGGTATATATATATATATATATATATATATATATATATGTGTGTGTGTATATATATATATGTGTGTATATATATATAGAGAGAGAGAGAGAGTGAGAGAGTGAGAGTGAGACAGACAGACAGACAGACAGAGACAGACAGATTAAATTTAATTTTCGTGGCTTTAAGTAAGTGTAGCGCATCAATGTAGCCTATGTATGTTTGTATATATATATATATATATATATATATATATATATATATATATATATATATATATATATATATATAGTCAGAAAGTTATGGACAAAATCTCTGAAAATGGCTTATGGAAGTGCATAGCAATTCACATTTCACTGTTCACCGGAAAATGACTTGATAATGACTTATTGGGCAACTCAAATTTAATTAAGTGACACCAGAACCTACGACCAGAAGATAGGTAAATATATATATATATATATATATATATAGAGAGAGAGAGAGAGAGAGAGAGACAGACAGACAGACAGAGACAGACAGATTAAATTTAATTTTCGTGGCTTTAAGTAAGTGTAGCGCATCAATGTAGCCTATCTATGTTTGTATATATATATATATATATATATATATATATATATATATATATATATATATATATATAGTCAGAAAGTTATGGACAAAATCTCTGAAAATGGCTTATGGAAGTGCATAGCAATTCACATTTCACTGTCCACACGAAAAACAAGAGAATGGTAAAAATATAGAACAAGTAAACAATAACAACTCTCTACCAAAGAATTTACTTTAGTCTTGAACCAAACTTGAACAAAAAAATGAAAAAAAGAAGAAAAAACTACTGCCCAATTTATTTAAATAATTGCATAGTGAATAAACCTTTAGTTTTTCACAGTGTAAATGTCCTGACGGTCTCTCTTTCTCGATATGGACATTAATGTATGCCCAGAAACGTAGCTCACATATGCATCGCTGCATTACTTATATAAAAGTAAGTAAAATTACAAAACATACAAAAAGAAAAAATAGTAAGGTATACTAGGAAAGGTTGATTTACTTTTTATTACAAAAATAGATTTGGACGTCAAGATTTTTGGCTAAAAAATAATCAATAAAAAAAGTTGAAACCAAAATTGAATTATAAATTGACTGTCAGAAAGCGTGGTAGCCAACAACTCCATATGCTTCAAGATTTTTTGAATTTTATTTCTCTATGTGTTGCAGGGTTGGAAGAAATAAACCAGATCAATTAGAAATACAGAAAAGAAAATATACTGGAAAAAAGAACCAAAACCAAACGAAAGAAAGCAAACTAAAAAAGACAACAAAAAAAAAAACAAAACAAAAAACAAAACAAAAAAAATCAAAAACAAAAAACGAAGCTTCACTGAAATCAGGTCATCTGCTAGAATCGATATAGAAAGCGAGGGTAAAAATTTGGTATCAAACTTAAATTTCTCGACAATAGTTCGTGTCGATTTGTTTACCAGTCGTGTGTGTTTGTACGCTGACAAATAAGCTGCAAGTAATTTGCATAGCAGTTGTAGAAATTGAGTTTGTGCAAACAAAAGATAGCAATAGAGCAATTTGCATCAAATTAATTCGTCATACAGACAGGATGCAATAAATTGTCGTCTAAATGACGCAAAAATGGAAATAACACTGGCATCTCATTTTAACAGATATATATTTACCAAAATTACACAAAAATATCTTGATATACAATAAAATCGCCGTTGGCGTCAACCTCGTCTTTTAGACGACTTCGGAAACTCCTGCAACTTTTCTGGGCGGTCTCTTTGTTTAAGTTGGTGAATGCTGCCATAATCCTTACCTTCAGTTCATCTTTGGTGTTACAAAGACTTTTGTTGGTCTCTCGCTCAACTGCGTTCCACACATAATAATCAAGGAGGTTGCGGTCGGGGCAGTTGGGTGGCCAAGTGTAATTGATGATGTGGTCGAAGAAATTGTCTTTTTTTTTTTTAAGCTAATCACCCCAAGCAAGGCAGGAAGCCACTAGCACGCAAGGGGTTACAGAAAGTTTGGAGGAAGAGCAGATAGGAGTGGTAAAGGAAGGGATGTGGAGAAAGATAGTGGATCGATCAAGGCAAGGGGGTTACAGAAGATTTGGAGCGAGAGCAGATAGGAATGAAAGGTGAAAGGATGTGGAGAAGGGAAGTGGATAGATCAAGGTAACTGGAGATGTCGATTGACGTTACACTTAAATAGATTATATTTGTCAGGGAAACAGGAATAAGGAAGGGAGTTCCACAGGCGAGATGTGCGACAGCCATAACTCGGTTCTCCTGCTTGTGTTGCTAGACATAGGGTCTTCTAGCAGCCAGCCTCTTGCATTACCTCATCAAGGCTCTCATCCAATTCTTTCCAAAACACTCTGAAATGTTCGTACAAAATTTCTGGCGGAGTAAATTGCGTCATGGTGCCCTTTTCTCACAGACTGTGCCCAACTGACCTTACTGTGCGACAAAATAAAAATCAAACAACGTGCATGCGTGAAATTAAAAATATAAATGGCGACAGTTTACCTATCGCACTCTGTACGTATAATGACTAATGATTAATTTTCCGAGTACATGCTTCTACTCGGATAGCTAGTGAACGCTTTAACAAGGAGGAAAATTATGAAAACTATATCTGAGAGAAAAAAAAGATACTTTTTCACATTTTCTATATTTGAAATGACGCTACATATCTGAAATCATATCAGATCGATTTTTATTTCTCGATCGAAAACAAACGCATGATTTAATTTCTCGAAATGAACAAATTTCGTCGGAATTATAAATCAATGAATTTAGGAAATGTTGCTCATCTTCCAGATCAGACATTGGTCTCAATCGTGGTTCTTGTCACTGATTCTCTTGTTTCTCGATCTCTAGTCACAGGCCTTTGTTCGGTGTTGCATTATTTTAGACGTTCAGAAAAAGGATTATATTTAGAGAAGTTTCATTTCCTTACACTCCACGACACGCAGTCACCTTTCTATTAAGATACAATATCTAAGACATAATTGCATTTTTGCTTCTACGTACGAGATATAGACATTGCATAGTGGTTATTGGCTTTCGCTTTCGCACCATACCCTTGGCAAAGGTATGAATCCACCCAGCTAGGGGTTAAATAGCAGGACACACTGGACTCTCTAGCCTTGCTTAGCAACCAATATAGAAGGAGGGACAAACCTGAATTCAAAACGTGCGACTGAACACTCCACTCCATAAAAAACCTACTTGCTGCCACAGAAGCATGGTGAGGCTGTGGCCCTACATTCAACAGTGAGTCTACAGAATTCTTCTTCTATGTGCCGTGTTCCTTCAGGGTGTGGAAGGATCATGGCTTCGTATCCTTCGGAGTTTTAAGTAATATTTATCACTTTACTATCCTACCCAATTCATATTCTGCCACCCATTGACAAGCGATTTTTAAGCATGTTAATCGCTGCTTTCCTTTGCACTCTTGATTTCAGTATCTTCTTTGAGGCTCAAATTTCTCAAGACCTTTTTTCTTTCTGTGGGTTATAAAAATTTCTCTTTCTGGTTCTGGTTACAGATATCCTTTTTGTTTTTCTTTTACTTCATACTTCTGAAGAACCACATACGACATACCACATACATGCTGAATAATTTCTTTGCAGATGAAGGGAAGAAGATATGATACAAATATTAGGCATGAAAGAAAGACACGATAGAAAGTATCGCGTCTTCCCTTCATCTGCGAGGAAATTGTCCAGCATTCACTGACATAGGTGAACATTGATATGACGTATAAGTTCAGAACTCTTTTCTTTGCTTCTAATGAAATTTTCCTGTTTCTTAATACTTTGTTTGGCTTTTGGAAGGCATCTACACAGGTACATTTATCACGAAAAATGAAGACTTTTTCGACACCAGGAGCCGACGGATCCGATGCACACATTATCCAAACAGTCATTCATAAAGCTTTTATAGTTTTTGTCTCTTGCTCTTTATTTGGGCGTACATATTTTGAAATTTAATTTTAGCTTTATTTACATATTCTCTTGAGATACTTAAGTTGGATTTTCATTTAATCTTTTTTTTTTTTTTATAGACGCTGAATTGGCGTTGGAATGTTTCCATTATTGAACTAAATCAAAATATGAAAGAATAATTTTTGAACGACTTTATGTCTATCATTGAAATCCCAAATTAGTGGGGAACAATTCCAGAATCACATGAATAAATTGACTCTGGTTCAGTTTTATTTTAATTGCATGGGAAAAGAAAAAGTGAATAAAATTCGTTATTTATGACAAGTCGTGTATATACCCGGCGAGACAAGTCAAACGGAATATAGCACAAGAACGGGTTTAAAGTCATAAAAATTTCCTTGGCCCCTCAGCGCTTCCCTTTTGTTTTTTTTACCGTGACTCTCATCCTTTTTGTGCAATGGGGGCGGGGGTGGGGTGAGGTGCTGCTTGAATGGACATCCCCGCGCCGGAACTGAATTCAGTGAATTAAAACTTCTGGTCGCCTAACGGGTCAGGGAAGCGATGATAAATGTGAAATTAGCAAAATTGAAAGTTGACACTATTGTACGAAGCATGATGCACTGAGATACTGAATTTGCATATCGATTGTAAAACGAGAAAGAAGGTTATCACGTGACTACAGTGGCGTGCCTAGTGTATAGCTAATAGGGAGCGTGCCATGGGTGCCAAATGAGGAGACGCCACGACGCCACTAAGCACTGGAAAACTTAATAACTGTTATATGAATTAATCAGGCATGAAGTACTAAATAATCTGGCAACATTTTAGATTGCAGAAAGCTGCCGTCAAAGCTCCAAGTAATCTTTCAGTAAGCCGAAGAAACTGCTGGCCGTGGAAAGGGAGATGAAACTGAAAATATTTACATTACTCGGACTTTTGTCCTCATCTTTATTGTCATATTCACGACGTTTGTTTCAGCCGTTGTATCCTTGGCCTTCTTCAGGTGAGATACGTTGGAATTTCGAACTGAACCCTTTATTTAGTCCACAGGGGAAGATTATTCTAGTTCCACGTGCCATGGCTATTGCGGGTATAACAGTTTCAGTTATTTCCCTTTAGTAACTCAACTATCCAAGATTTCTTTTTCACTATTGCTGTGGGTATTGAACTCACAACTCTCTGAATCAAGTCACTGGATTACTTTAACTAACGCTTTTATCCACTGGGCCATGTGTGTTTGGGGATATCACCTGAAGATTGCTGGAGCGTACAACGGCCGAAACGTCGTGAATATGAAAATAAAGATGAGGACAACAGCCCGAAAAATGTAAATAGTGTAAATAGTTATAATACCTTGACTCAGAAATATAAACAGAAGAACCTGAAAAAGGTGACTCTGAAGTCATCATTGACAAATTTGTATCAGTGAAAGCAATGAAAGTGCAGTTTTAGACACAACCATTACCTCCCTTATTTGCTTGCTTCTACTTGCCTTCTTGCATTACTAGTGCAGTAATCTCTTTAAATCTTCTTGTGGGGTCATTGTATTTTCGTTATTGATTGACTCATTTTCTACGGTTTATCAACCCTTTGTAGGTTATATTAAAGCCAGAAAATATTTTTAGATTTTAAGAAATTTTGTTTTACTAATTAATCCATAGCTGGAGGAGAAGAGGTGGATTCATACCTTTCCCTAGATCTACTTGACTTCCCACAGGGTCAGGTTGTGACACAAGGTCGGTTTTTAACGTGGGGAGGGAGGGGGAGTGGACCCGAGTTTTCACCCGGGCCGCAGTGCTTTGGCTGGTCTTAGCTTGTCCAAGCTGGTCATAGCTGGTCATAGCTTGTCAAAGCTGGTCTTAGCTAGACGTAGCTGCGATACTACCAGCGCAGGGACGAATCCCTGCGGCCGGCCTGTATCAGATTGAATCTCGGCCCCATAAGCGATCGTCCAGTGAGTAATCTGGGAACAGATACTCCACCGTGATCTTAGCCTTGGAGCCGAGAAACGAACGATCGGTACTCTTAAGAAATGATCCCTAAAAGTATGATCGTTCTTTCCCAATGGTATTTGGGCGTAAGTAAATATAACAAATGCAACTGGAATTGGAACTCGGTTCTCCGATTAACAATTCCGAGCCATTATCCATTCCACCACCCGCATATCCAAGCTTACTGCATCTGTTAGTCCCAAGTGATCACCCATGTAGGTACTGATCTCGACGTTGCTTAACTTTGATGAAAATACCATAACCTGTGTTTCAACGTGCTATGGCCGTAAGCCCCTATACTTTCATAGTCTATAAAAGAATTGAAAAGTGTCGTAATGTGTTTAAGGGTTGTTTTTTTTTATCCTCTCACAACAAGCAAGGCAATAGATTCACTGGCATGCAAGAGGGTGCTGAGTGTGAGAGAATATGAGAAAAAAACATTATTAAGAAGAGGGAACAATAAAAGAAGAGGAATTAAGAAGACAGACGATAAAGGTTGACATTGCATTCCACAAGCGGGAAATGCGAGAGAAGAAACTGTTAGCATAGAACATCTACGTATTTCAACTGTAAAATGATGAGACCTAGCTGCCAATCAAGTACTGAACTTAAATTCGTAAAGCCGAGGTAACAAACAGGAAAGCTCATCAGAACAATTACTATGAAAATATTTTTAGAAAAGGAACAGGGAAGCTACATTACGGAGGTGGGGAAGTGACTGAAGGCGAGATGTCAGGTCAAGACCAATAACATTGCAAATTCTTTGTAGTTTATCAAGAATCTCTAAATACATAGCATAAGCACCATACCAGATGTGGCGGCAATATATAATGCATGGGCGAATAGAAGACTTATAAATGTGTAAGATAGATTCTGGCGAGAAAAATGTCTAGAACGACACAGTGAACCAAGCTTCCTTGCAGCAAGTTAAGCATTTGATTCAATGTTTCCACTTCATGTCAGCGGAAAACGTTAGCGCGAGAAGGTGCAATGGGTCACACTCCTTCCATTCTGATGGAAGGCAAAAAAGATTCTCTAAGATTAGTAAAAGTAAGCAGTTTCGTTTTGGTAGCGTTAAAATTATCAAGTCATTCCTTTCTCCAGTTAACAAAAGATTGTAAATCATTTTTGAAATTAGCTGCCAATTTGACCCTATCAAACAGATCAGAATTGTTTTGTGTTGCTATTACATCATGTTTTATTAATTTTTTTTAAATTTTAAAGATATTTAAAGCGTGTTATTCTATTGTTTGAAGTAATTTAATTTAAAAGTTTTGTTTTGGCAATTGTGTTTGAGTAATTTGATGAAAGAACATATTCATATAATGCCATTATATTTAAAATATGACAAGTAAAATATAGTCTTCCTGTTGAAGCACCATAATTTATTATATACATTAATGGTCATGACTTGTATTTTTGAACTAGTATTAAGGTATTAGCACGTAAGGGAATGTAATAGATACGACTGGAATTCGAACACGGAGAGCCGAATTCGAATTCCAGTCGAATCCATTACATTCACTTACGTGCTAATACGCTTGGGAAAGGTATGAATACTCGTTTTCTCTCCCCAAGCTATGGGTAAATAGCAGGGCAAACCAGGTTCTATAGCCTTGGATGGCAACTGGTCTACCGCAGAAAGAAATGGATACCTACTGCGGGAAAAATCTGCCTCATCAGTCATGTATAGAAAGATACACGATTGCCTAAGCGTGCATCACGCATGGCACACAACTGACTGAGGTTTACTTTGTACGTTGGTATCAGATCAGCATGGATTTCTATGGGGGCAAAACCCTTTTTTCTGCAGGTGCTTGATAACACCACGATGCCAGATTTTGTCCATTTTCAATAGAAGTCGCTGCTAATAATTAATTCTGAATTCTTCTTGTACAGTCAGGTGCCAGATTACCTGGAAAAATGCTGATATTAATAAGAAGAGTTAATACATGCATGCAAGATTTCACGGTTCTAGCATCACTCCTTCATAGTCAGCCTATGAACGTTTCAGCCCAGCCTCGTACCTGGACAGAAACAATGCTGTTATTAATAAAAGGAGTTGAAATTAATGCATGCAGCCAAAGAACTTTTCAGACCCACCCTTGTATAGTGATTTTCCAAGTATAGCTTAGATGTGGCACAAGGCCTAACCTATGGGGCACCCAGTGAGGATCGAACTCACTATTCAGTCGTAATTGATCTAGCGAGACAAGATTGCTAACTATTACATCGTCTCGAGGTGCTCTAAATGTTTTTTTAAGCGTAGCTTAGATGTGGCACAAGGCCGGAACTGTGGAGCACCCAGTGAGGAACGAACTTACTACTCAGTCGTAATTTATCTAGCAAGACAAGCTTGCTAACCATTACACCACGTCACAGCTCCCCCTATAAATAGAGGCGCAATTTTAGTGACTTTTTGTAGATACGTAACTCTGCGTGTCTAATATTAATAAAACTAAATCAATGGAGCCCACTGTTGGAATTAGGAATTTACTTAGCGGGGGGGGGGGATTAGGTGTGACACAAGGCCACAAGTATTGAGAACCCATTGAGCATTGAACTCAATATTCAGTCGTAAAGGATATAAACCAAATTTGCTTTTATGTTACTTTCAATTTTCCCTTAGTTATGGCACAAAAGCACAAAGTTGGAGGACACAGTGAAAGCCGTACTCACTATTCGATTGCAACTGTTATAAAGATACAAGCTTGCTAACAATGACACCTCCCGAAAATGCCTTAAAAACTAAGCATAGCTTGCACATACAAGGATAAAGCGCCTGTTATCGATCAAACTCACTACTCAGTCGTGATTGATATAGCAAAACAAGCTGGCCAACCATTACACCATGTATAGGTGCCTAAAATGGTGGAATTATTGACTAATGATTGATTATAGTGTGGGCAGAGATTTGCTGAATTTAGTCATTAAATAGAAGCTGATTTTTGAAAGATATCGAAACGTCCTTTTTAGATGTCGGTTTTTATTATTGTGCTATGAAAGCTGCCATTCACAGAAAGGGAACGCAGTAAAGGCCGATGTTGAGAGGAAAGATACGAATACGAAAATGGTTGCAACTCAGGAAGAAAGAAACTTTTCTACCTGCCATCAACATGGCTGACGATAGACTTCTGGAGTGACTTCTCTCTGTCTTTTCTACAAATATTTTCATGGCAACTACTCCGACGAGCTTTTTTCCCTGGTACCCCGACTACATGAATTTAAATGTACTACTAGAATGGCATCTAGGCTCCATCACTTTAATGTTTAAACAGCCAAATCCAACCGCCACTTCGACTCCAAAAATTTCTTTTCTCACACTTTCTGATTGTGGAACTTCCTTCCGTTTACTTGTCTCCCTGATAAATACAATCTTAAAAAATTTAAATGAAACGTCAATCGCCATCTTCTATGTTCTTGAATCCCGTTTATCTTTTGTTCTTTCCTCAATCCTCCCTAGACTCAGTCTTTTCTTGCACTTCCCGCCCGTGGAACTCCCTTCCGTTTACTTGCTTCCCTTATAAATATAATCCTCAAAAATTTAAATGCAATGTTAATCGCCATCTTCTATCTTCTTGAATCCCGTTCATATTTTGTCCTTTCCTCAATTCTTCCTATGCTCAGTCTTTTCTTTCACTTAACCGACTGCGTAGTAGTGGCATTAGCACCTTGATTGGGGTGAAATGATTAAAACATTACTACTTTGAAATTGCAACTATACTTAACACTTATTTTTTTATTAAAGTTCACCCATTTCAAGGCCTAAGAACCACTCAAGTTAGAAGAAGGTGTGCGATATGAACGTAAAGGGTGGAAGCAGGAAGTGAAGATTATAAGGATACTGAGGATAGATAACGATTGACCTTAGATTTAAAACGGTTTGTATTCTTCGAGGAAGTGGTTCTTTGGAAGAAGCTATCTGAGTGAATCATCATTCTTACCAGTGAACTACGTAGGGAATGAGGGTGATTTAGATTATTCTTATAGGAATTAATTATTATTATAGTAATTAATTAGTGAGCAAAAGAATCAGAGAATACAGAAATAAATCATATCGAACATGAGAATGGGGCGAAAGCTGTTTGATATTATTGATTTTCATGTTTCTATTGTTTCTCCTCTTCTGATGACACCTGAGGTGTCTCTTCACTGCTTTGTCAATAAATGTATTTGTGAGTGCGACGACTGATTACCACTCTACTAATTGTCTTTATATCAAAGAATTATTCTGGTGACCTTTTTATGATTACATTCCCACCAATAACTTGTTCGTTTTTCCCCGCCATTCTATTCTTTCAAAAGTATCAAGCAGCCAACATATCGATCTTCTTTAAGCCAATAATTAGCTGATTCTCTTTGACTTAAGTTGCCATAATCAATATAAGCATTAGTGAGGATGGCATCAAATAACAAACGATATATTGTTTACAGAGACAATTCCCAGGAGCCTTTCTCGATCTCGACGACTGCAATTATTGTTTTTCTGTTGAAATCGAAATCATTTCAAGTCAATTTTAACATTTCTATCAACGACATTCTTTGATATGCGTCTTGGGAGGACAACTTGTAAAGATGGCGACATTAACGATAATATCTGAAGAATAGTAATTAAATAGAAAAAATAAAATAAAAATAAATCGAAGTTAATTTAAAACAAAATTAAATATAAAATTCGACAAACGATGCGAATAGAAGAACTTCATTTTGTATTGCAAATTATCATGTGATCATTTAAATTCCAAACAGAAAACCTACTCACATTCATCCACATATATCCATTGCCGCCCGCGTAATATATACAGATATAATCACAACATCGCTGTTATATATTCCCTTGTAATCCAACGAATAAAAAAATACTTTTCTTGTACATTTTATTGATATTTTGTTAAAAGTTCATTACTTTTTCTGTACTCAATGGATGTTCACATCAGTACCAAGAGGTGTGGCTTACACATGAGATCATGTGGCGGAAGGTGTTCTTAATACTCCGGATTTTTTTTCAATTGTGCAGTCGTGTGGGTAGTCTCGCTTCTTCCTCGGATTTCCAGTTCTTTGAATATTTTGGCTAGCTTCTTTGGGTTCGTTCTATGCGATCCAACAAAAATAGGCACAACGCTTGACTATTTTTTCATTTCTCTTGTCTGATCTGCATATTTTTCCAGTTTTTCACTTTTATCATTTTTTTTTCTGCTGAAGAAAACAAAATCCACCATTTGTCAACTTGTTTGCATCAATATCGATTGGTTGACGTGTATTAATCACCAAATCTCAAATGACCTTATGCTTTTATTCTCTGAGATAGATTATAGTTTGTGGATTTGGTTGGTACGCTGAAATCACAGTCCAAATGGATCACCCTTCTTACCCATTCTTTTCTACTTTATACGCTTTCTGGGTTTACTGAATTCACATATTATAGAATTTATAGTCTCATCTCTATCTTTATACAATTTGTTTCCTGTGTTCTGCCTAATTTGGCCGTTATTTAATTTATTCTTATGGCGTTGAAGCGCCATTAATATATATTCAGTTTCCATTTTCAGATGTCCTTTTCGCAAACCAAAATTCATAATGTTTCATTTTCTATTCCTTTAAGTTGTCGCCTGAAATTTCAAATTTGATTCCTTATCTACGAGTTTCCTCTTTTGACCTCCGTTGCAATTACCGTCCATTATACTCCATTGTGTATTTATCACATCCCGAGATAGCAGAGTTCAATACTGGCGACTCCTTTCTTCACTCTTTTCATAAATAATCCATTGACGCTATCTCTTAAGTGCCAGGCCTTAGGTATTGTCATTAACTTGTGCGTATTCTTATCCAAATACTTTAGTTATTTTTGTTGTCCAAATTATTATTATTATTATATTTTCTCCTTTGATTTCTGGTGTGTACACATTTCTTTCCGGGTCCCGCTAGAGACCTAAGCTTAGAAATGGCATCGTGACATTTTCCACTGACCAATTAAAAAAAAGCACAAACATATTTTACATAGATAAAGCCCTTCGTAAAGTGTGCGAGATACTCGTGAGAACAATTTTTTGTATATCTTTAAGGCATGGGCTTCCAGGAATCCCTCCAATTAGTCTCCTGGAAATTTTCCAACCAATCCGACGGCTCCAACTAGAACAGGGATTGTTGATGTTCCCATGTGCCACATTTTTGAGATTTCGATTTCATGGTCCTTGTATTTTGATAGCTTTTTGAAGATCTTCAAAGATACATTGGAGTCTGCAGGGACTGCCATATCAACGAGGAGGCACTTTTTTGCGGTCTCTAATAACGACGTCTGGGCGGTTGGCTTTGATTGTTCTTTATTATTATTATTGACACAAGATGGGCTAACACTATTATTATTATTATTAGTAGTAGTAGTAGTGGCAGTAGTGGTGGTCATCGAGTGGGTTTCATCTTAAAACAAGAGATAGAATGTTTTCTCAATAGTCCAGGATCTGACATATTGATTTTTATTAATCGTATTGACTGTGTGTAGGTAGCGTAATGGCTATTAGTGCTGATGCTTGATCCTCGAACCGAGTTCAAGTGGCAGCCAAGTCTGCTACATCGACTTTCACACTAATGACCTTGAGGGTATTTCATTCTATCCCTTTTCTAAGAATTTCTCTTACAGTTTGTGTTATGCTTTTGAATTTGAACTTAAAAAATAAATCAATTTAAATCTTTGGCTTATGGAGGGAATAGAAGTCCCCAAACATGTACCGACATTCAATAAAAATGTTTCGGCAAGCCGGTAGTTGAAATAAACGCCGTTTAAAAAACGGCAGGGTCTACTCTGATACTTGTATCAACTAAAAATAGCATTCGAAGTAATTAAAATGAGTCGCATTAAAAATCAAAATCAGTTAAGTGTTTAGAAATTGCTTTTTTATATTTGGATGCGAAACTGAGTAGATATGAGCTTCGAGAAAAATCTGAACGAATGAATGCGTTTTAAAGGCAAATAGAAGCTCGCTTAGCTGTGAGGCACCCAGCAGCTGACTGATCGAAAATACGCCGGAACAGAACGTGGCTCCTCCTATGAAGGCGGACGCAGGTTCGAATCCTACCGAAGGGCTCATTTTCGTTATAAAGTTTTTTCGAGTGCGCAGGCCGGTAGACGAAATAAACGCCGTTAAAAAAAAACAGTAAAAAATGGGACAGTCTAATCAAATACGGTTATAAAACTATAATATTTTTCCCAAAGATTTAATAGATTTTCTTTTTATTCCAACATTATTTTTATTATTTTAAACGTCCTATTTTAGTGGACACATGTGTTTAAGCAGACGTCATGTTTTTATTGAAATAGTGGGTACATTTGAATTTACAGGCCAGTAAATGTAATTCATAATGTTTAAAAAAAAAGGCCGTTTACTAAAATATGCGTATTCACTAAAATGTAACGTTAAAAGTAATAATATGTATAGTAGACATCCGTTTATCCTATAAGACAATGGCAGCCCTCTGTTTAGTCAAAATTCAGTCCTTTGGCGAGACTGGATGATCTCTCCAAGGAGAAGGCCTGGGCAATAGTATATGGAGACCGTATGCTACTCAGATAATGTCGCCATCTCGACCATGCGGTCAAGGAATACAGGGCATTACATTTAGGATCAGATTAGCTGCAGGAGTTGCCGAAAGTTTGTTAGTGTTGACAGCCAATACGGTGTTTCTGTCTGGGTTTTTCTGTCCGGATTTACTGCCATAAATTTTCCGTGTTTGGATATGGCCGCAAGAGAGCAGAGGTTTAAAATTAGGATTTTCCTTCCTATAAAAGGACGGCCTTCCCAGATTGAGGAGCTCCATCTATCCGATGCAGTTGGGCATTTTCGCCCCTTCTCCGACTTGAAGCTGAACTTAGTTGTCAGACGGATGCCATTTCAGTATTTTAAACATTTATTAACATATACGTTATAGCTCTGTTTAATTACATTCAACAATGTTTTGTTTACACCGTAAATTAATTAAGTATTTATTTGCTCATCTGTATATATACGTTATCACACGCATTTGTTAATATCTCGTCCTTTAGTTTATGTTCACGCACACACACACACAAACACACACACACACACACACACACACACACACACACACACACACACACACACACACATATATATATATATCCAAGTATAGCCATCCAAGTATAGTCATCGACAGACAGACAATTTCGCTGTATTCACACCTCTTCAGTGTGGCTAGACGTCCGACTGCTTCAAGTCGGTATTAAAACTCGACTGATTCGGCCTTAGTCAAGGATCTTACCCCTAAACTATCGGCGCACGGCAGAGAGAAAGGGAAATTTTAGCGTTTTCTATACGAAATACGCCAATGAGCAAAAACACCGGAAAGCATGACAAATTACAAAATAGTCGTATCTATCTCAGTCTGTTCATATCTATCTATCTATCTATCTATCTATCTATCTATCTATCTATCTATCTGTCTATCTATCTATCTCAGTCTGTTAATATCTATCTATCTATCTATCTATCTATCTATCTATCTATCTATCTCAGTCTGTTAATATCTATCTATCTATCTATCTATCTATCTATCTATCTATCTATCTATCTATCTATCTATCTATCTATCAGTAGGCCCCTGTTTTATTTTAGAATAAACCAACACAAAAATCGAAAAGTTGATAACTGTGGAAAAGCATAGAAAGAAATATAAAAATATAAATCAGGATTTAAACCTAAAATATTCGGAGATTACGGAGACACTAATAAAAATAATCTATACAACCTTTTTGAGATTACTAACACCTAAACTATCAACTGATAAAAAATAACTATGAGTTGAAAAGGCAAAGTTGCTAAATATAACTTTGGATGGGCAAAAACAGAAAGCAAAAATAAGACAAATGATCTTCAGGTTTGTTGTACAAAAACAAATAAATACGAATACAGAAAAACTGTTACCATGGAAAAAGTTGAAAGAAATAATATTGAACAATACATATATGAATAAAAACGAATATAATAGTCATGATATGATAAATGAAATATAATAATTGCAAATTATATTAAATTATGAATTTTAAGAAATATTTTTTTTAGTTCAACTTGAAATCAGTGAAGTTTAGTTACGAAAAACGCGTTCTGGACGCCCTTTATACATACATGCATACATATATACATACATGCGTGCGCGTGTACACACACACAAACACACACACATATATATATATATATATATATATATATGGGATATCAGTAGGCCCCTAGCTTGGTTGATTTTTCACTATATCTATCTATCTCTCTATCTCAGTCTGTTCATATCTATCTATCTATCTATCTATCTATCTATCTATCTCAGTCTGTTCATATCTATCTATCTATCTATCTCAGTCTGTTAATATCTATCTATCTATCTATCTATCTATCTATCTATATATATATATATCTCAGTCTGTTAATATCTATCTATCTATCTATCTATCTATCTATCTATCTATCTATCTATCTATCTATCTATCTATCTGAGTCTGTTAATATCTATCTATCTATCTATCTATCTATCTATCTATCTATCTATCTATCTATCTGTCTGTGTGTGTGTGTGTGTGTGTGTGAATGACATCTAATTTTGTTCTCCGCTTCTGAAATTTTCTTCTTTCAGATTTAAAAGAAGGAAGCTTTTACTGATTGCTTTTATTGATTTCACATAAATATTTCAACTAATTTGTTTTTTCTGGCAAAACGATAAAACTGCGTTTATGAAAAATCTCTTCCCTGTCGATGGCTTTATATTAAGGCATTTGAATAGACGTCATGAAAATGTTCTCGAACCGTATTTATTGATGGATTACCAAGTCCTTTGTAGCTTTGTTTAAAGCAAGAATATATTTTAGAATGTAAGAGTAATTAGTAATATTTAACCCATAACTGGGCATAGGAGATGGTTTTCATCTTTTCTCAAAAATAATTTGCTTATAAATATATTTGACTGGAATTCGAACTCGGCTCTCCGATTGTTTACATACCGAACTGTTTCCCATTACACCAATCGGAGATCTTTTCTCTAAATGCAGTTTTTGGAAAGATAATTTAAAGTACAAGATACTTGAAGTCGGCTGCATTTTCTATTTGTTTATGTTGCACATCCTAAAAATTACTTTATATTCTCAATAAATATATATTTAAGATAATTCGTTAGTTGAATATATTTGCTTTAATCTTAAACAGACGACTAATGTTTGATTATACATCAAACGACTCTAAATGAGTAAATAATTTACCTTTGCAAATGAGTAAATAATTTACCTTTGCAAAGTGCAATTCTTCAGTAGAATGATTCAAAAGGAAACGCATTTGCGCCAAACGCAAGTTTGATTTATTAGGTTGTTACATAAATTTGTTCGTTTTTTATCACTGATTTTAATACTTCTTAGCTTGGTATCTATGCTGATGACACAACTATTTACTCCTGTCTCGATTGGAAGTCCGATCAGATCGATAAGCTCAAATTGGCGGTTGATCTAAAAAACCCACCCCAGTCTGTTGTTAACTGGGGCAAAGAAAGGCATGTTAATTTTAAATAAAACTGCTCTCTATTAATCACCTAAGAGACCTCTTTCTGCCTTCCATCATCATGGCTGATGCTAACCTCCAGGGGAGTGACTCGATATGTCTTCTCACGCTGATATGGAGTTGACTGACTATGTTGAATCCATAACTAGGGCTGCTGTCAATAAAGTTGATTCACGGTGTCGCGCTAGACATTTTTTCTCTCCTGAATCCATTTTACATACCTATAAGTCTACCATTCATCCATGCTTTGAATATTGCTGTCACCAAAATCCAAAGACGAATCTTATTGTCCCTGACATGGCGTCTCGGCTTCAGTCACTTTCCCACCGCCCTAAAGTTGCTTCCCTGTGCCTTTTCTATAAATACCCTCATGGTAATTGTTCCAAGACCCCACATCTCACCAGTTTCGTATCCGAAATTTCTAAAGAATTAATGGATTTATGTTAATCCGATATTTTTATTATATATATATATATATATATATATATATATATATATATATATATATATATATATATATATATATATATATATGTGTGTGTGTGTGTGTGTGTGTGTGCATGTGTGTGTGTGTGAATATTTCTCAGTAGAATGATGACAATAGTCTTTAGAAATACTGATAAAGAAACTTTGTATGTATTAATTATTTAATGACTGGCGTTGTTTCGTCCCCAGAGCCAAGTTAGCACCGCCATTTGTAAATTGTATGCATTATACAAATTAAATGAGAAGATGTTTCAGCCTCATCTGCATTTTATTAAAGCGCACTCTCACTGCGGACGCACACATCATTCGGAACATCGAACAGGATAACTGACACTATAGCATTTGCTTTATTTTATTCATTTTCCGAAACATTAAAATTTTTGTTCTTGTACTTGTAAAATCTGAATTACTCTTACTTGCCGGTTTTGACGTTGATAAGAGTTTCTACCAAAAATGCACTAAATTTCATCTTCAAAAAAGAAAAAAATGAGGTTCTTTAATTTCCACTGGATGGATTTCGGGAGATG
Organism: Acanthosepion esculentum; assembly: GCA_964036315.1. NCBI lineage: Eukaryota > Metazoa > Mollusca > Cephalopoda > Sepiida > Sepiidae > Acanthosepion > Acanthosepion esculentum. The sequence goes on along the minus strand of OZ038508.1, from coordinate 68,557,792 downwards.
TGTCAAATATCCAGCGAGACAAGGGAAACGCTGGTTGACATGACAAACGAACAGATTATTCCATCTGTTCAAATTTGCTTTATTTTCCGATAGCGCATTGTACTTTGGCATTTTAAAACTTTATACTAAATCTTCTTCTTCTATGCGCCGTGTCCCTTCAGGACGTTGGCGATCATGGCTCTTCACAATTTCCTGTAGCTCTTAATAATTTTTGTCTTTTTGCTATCTCTCCCAAAACTTGCTCCGTCATCCATTTACTCAAGCTCGCCATGTAGGTTGCACGTTGCTTTCCACTATCTCTCTTACCTTCAATATATCCTGTGAGTATCAAATTTCCCAAGTCCTCTTTCCTCATTATGTGCCCTAGAAATATTTAATTCTCTTCCTGATGTTAAGTATAAATCTCCTTCTTGTTGCTATTGTTTTTAGAACTTCGTCGTTTCTCACAAGTTCGGTCCACGGTATTCTCAGCATCCTTCTGTAGAACCACATTTCTGTTGCTTCAAGTCTTTTCTTCATCTGTGAGGAGATTGTCTAGCATTCACTGCCATATAGGAGGACTGATATTACATTATTGTTAATAGCCTAATAAGGGTATGGTGACTATAGCTTCTGTTATAAATAGCCTTGTTATGAACAAAAAATTAGTAGAACAATGGAAGAATATTGGGCATCCAATGAGGATAGAAATCTCTACTCAGTAGTGATGGTCAAAGAGACTAGCTCACTAAACATTACCCAACCCTGAGTTGCCTGGGCATTATTATTAGGTTACTCATGATTTAATTAATTAATAATGTTGATCGACTTTATAAATCAACGAACAAATTATTTTAAATGCTAGTAGAATTTCGTAGGAATAGTAGTAGTTCTATTAATGTGGTTTCCCAGTGGTTTCCCTACTATTTTCCCCATGCCACGTTTGAGTTGCCCGGCACTCGGGGTGGGGGGACTGCTGCATGAGGCTACACGCTCTCGTTGTACTAGAGAAGGGAATCAATGTTCGCCACCGAGGCCAGCGCAACCGACGGTTGCGGGGGGTTTTAGGCTATTTTTGTATTTGACCCGAGTGTTCCCCACTTGTGTCGCATCCTGTCTCAGTGGGGAGGCTTTCTCTGCCCAAGATGACGGCAATCAAAGTGTAGTATCTGTTCCTTGCAGCAGCCGACAGCCGGCCCCCAAGGCACCAGCCATCAACAGCAGTTCCAGCTAGCCAGACATCATCATCTCCAGTTCTCCATCGGCAACTGTTCTAGCCATCTCCTGTAGTAGGTCTCCAGCTCCTACCTTCATCCCCATCAGCAACGATATGCATTATACTATCCTTTTCAGGGCAACAATCTTCACCGATGACAAAACTGTCCTTTTCAGGACAACGCTCTCCAGCGACTAGCAAAAACTGCCCTCAAGACAACGCGTTTCTCACCCTCTACATGAGCTTGCAGAGTTATCTTTTATCACGTGCACTGTAACATTACTTTTGTACTTTCTTTAACAAAAATAATGTTGGCAAGATATATATATATATATATATATATATATATATATATATATTACTCAAATCTTCGTTTTGTTTGTTTTTGTCTGCCGTCATTCAATATCTCTTTTATCTCTTTCTAATTGATAGTTTTCTCTTGAAAGAATATCTAAATGTGATATTCTTTCAATCAACTAAATTGTTTTTCTCTTTCTTTTAAATAATTATTTCTATTTTAATTCTGACTTGCAAAATTCTTATATCGATGAAACACAATCACACTTCTGCTTTATTTGTCGTTAATTATGGGCAATTTATTTGCTTTTGTTGGTAGCAGGTTTTTATTTTATTTTAACCTGGTTCTATTTCCCACTCCTGATTTATTTGCATTCTCGATTGCTCCATGTTTCTTATTCACCAAATTGTCCTTTTCAGGACAACACTTTTCCACGACTACAAAACTGTCCTTCTCAGGACAACAATTCTTGATGGCTACAAAATTGTCCTTTTCAGGACAACACTTTTCAACGACTACAAAACCGTCCTTCTCGGGTCAACGTTATTTTCACCCTCTACAGAAGCATGCAGAGATAATTTTTGCCTAGTGCACAGTAACCTTGTTTTTGTCGATGTATTTTCTCTATTAAAGATAAACATGGCAATATATTTTTTTTACTCAAGTCTTCGTTTTGATTGTTGTTTTCCGTCATTCAATATCTCTTTTATCTCTTTTTTAATTTATAGTTTTCTCTTGAAAGAATATCGCCTTTTGATATTCTTTCAATCCATTAAATTGTATTTCTCTCTTTTAAATAATTATTTCTGTTTTTGTTTTGACTTGCAAAATTCTTATATCGATGAAACACAATCACCTTTCGGTTTTATTTGTCGTTAATTATGGGCAATCTGTTTGCTTTTGTTGGTAGCAGTTTTTTAAAAACTTTATCCTGGTTTCTATTTCCCACTCCTGATTCATTTGCCTTCTCGGTTGCTTCGTATTTCTTATTTACCAAGCCCTTTTATTTAAATATTTCGTCAAAGATTCCTTTCTTTTATGAGTTTCTTGCGAAAGATTTAAGTCTGAAATCATTAGACTTTTAGGTTACTTTTTATAATTTAACTTTCCTAATTTACAACCACGAAGAAAGATATTCTAATAATTAAGAAGAGAAAAACAAAATGTAAGAAACTGAAAAAGTTATTTCCAAACTATTCGAGAGATTCAAGTGGTGCATTCACACGGTTTTCTCTTATTAACGACTTATCTTTGACGGACTTAATAAATTGGAATTGGATTTGTTTTACCGTTTCAGTTCTGTTGCAAAAATATCAGATTTTGAACATTTATTTAAAAAAAACATCTTAATTTCTTAAAGTATTTCATTATTTCTCTCTTGTTTTCTTTTTATCTTTTCTACAAAGAGATATTTTAACGAGCATTTACTAAAGAGTTCGCGGTAGTTATGGTTTGTAGTCTTGGTTTCTTGGCATCATCGCTAAACAAAAAGTACTCAGTAGGAATTATGTACATCTGGGAGTCGTTTATTTTGAACGTGACTCTCTTGAACTAAATTCTAAATGGGCGCACTTAAATCAGCAAAATATTTAAAATTAAAAATATTAAAATTAAGAATATTTAAAAGTTGAAATAATTGCTGATAATTATTTCAAGCTTTAAATATCCACATCAACTGGAGACAATGAAAAAATCTCAAATCAGCAAAATTTGTATTTTAGATGCTTACTTGTTTATTCCCCTGCACAATTTGAAGACATTGAAACTCAAGACACATTTTATAGAGTAGGATTGAGAAGCAAGGAATTAAATACAAGCAGGAATTTCTTAATATGAGCAGGTGAAAAAAAAAAATGAAATATCGCATGTACAGTGTAACCCGGATATAAGAGAGTTGTCGGGACAGGAGAATAAGTATCTTATATCCGGGTTTCTCTTATATCAGGGTTTCTCTTATATCCGGGTTTGGTCTATTTTGTTTAGGTAAGTATGGCTCTAATTTGGGACCAGAGAAAATCTATCTTATATCCGGGCTTCTCTTATATCCGGGTCTCTTATATCCGGGTTACACTGTAAAATCGTTTACAAAAATCTGAATAAATTGCATTAAAACTTTATTGCTTGTAAGAAATATTAGCGATATCTAATAAGCGACTGTAAATATTTCGCCTAACAATAAATGCATTTAATTCTTTGCTGCAGTTATCCTAAAGCAACGGGGATTTTAACTGATATAGTAGATATAGTTTTGCAAAAAATTTACAGGCGTTTTGCTAAAGCCAATCGACTTAAAAGAGAGTGAAAATCTGGTCGCTAAACGAAAAAAGGATTCTTACATTGACTGTTTGACTTTGGAAACGATATCAGAAGAGATAAGTAACAAAAACAAAACAAAACATAAAGCAACAACAAACAAAAACACCGACAACAAAAGAGAAAACAAAGAGAAAGGGGGTACAGGATAATCAATTCAGAAAAGGTTCTATTCTGAAACTTTCTCCCAATATTTTGGGCTTTCTTATTGGAAGAAAAACGATGATAAAAATACAGAAATCAGATTCTTTCGCCACCAACTAAATTCTTTAAAAGCAATTTAAATTAAAAAAATGTATTTGTCAATTCTAAAAATGAATATATCATTAATGGAAAATCTTCATGCGCTGAAGTGTTTCGCCTTTTTTAGAAGAAATAATACACACACAGACACATATATTTCATTCGTAGACAGTACTGTTTGGCCGGATGACAGCTCCTTAGTGCGACTAATCCTAAAGGATTAAGCCAGGATTGAAACCCGGCAGTCGGAGTTCCTACCCCTAAGCTATCAGCACATGGCAGAGATAGGTCGCTAATTCTAGGGTATTGTTTTTACGAATGTAAAGAAACGCCAGTCAGCCAGAGTGCTCGTATTCATTTTACCGAAAAGCTTTGCGTTTTTGCGTAGGCGGCTGTTATTTGTAGAATAGATCACTTGAAATATATTTTCAATAGCTTAATATATATATATATATATATATATATATATATATATATATATATATATATATAAGATGGCTGGTCACTTGATTTCGAGGATAGCCGTCTACTAGGACGGGCAATCCCTATTGCAGACGCTTGCTCGGGCGCATTTTGTGTTTGTTCAACACCCACAAAGCCCACCTGTGGTTTAATTGAGCAGTTACAGAGATCAATAATATGAACAGCAGGCTCAGACCACAGGCCACGGTGACTAGTGACTTCGTGCTAGCACAGCCATCAACCAAGGGTTCCGTCTACCCAATTTCAATCACAAGGCTTTCCAAAGGTGCCCCACACTGGGATCTCCTCCTCCTGAGAAACTGACCATGGTGAGATTCGAACCAGGGTCTCATCGTCAGAAAGCGAACTTTCTAACGACGTGCCCATATAAATAATAATAATAATAATAATAATAATAATAATAATAATAATAATAATAATAATAATAATCCTCTGTCTTCTACATTGAGCTCTCCCGGATTTAAATCCTCCTCGGAATTATCCCTTTCAATCACAAACTGGTAATATATATATATATATATATATATATATATATATATATATATATATATATATATAAAATGAAGAGGTTATAATGGTTCCAACGAGAGAAAAGTGTGTATATTAAAAAGAAGAGAGGTACCGCAAACTTTTTGGTTGTAATGTGGGATTTAAAAAAAATATTATTCTTTATTTTTCATAGTTTTACAACACGTGTTTCTGGTCTCACGACCGTCTTCAGGTAAAGGGTGGAGATTTCCACATATTATTAAAAATAATTAATTTTTTTCCTTTACGTTTTTCAATGTTAAATATACTCGATATGAGACATTCTCTATTTTTGTGTTGGTCATTCGAATGTCTTTCTTTAATATATATAATTTTTAAATTGGTATAATTACCTACGTAAACCAACGCAAATTACTAAATAAACCATCAGAACTCATGTTTTAAAATGCAGACACGAATGCAAATTTTTACTACGTTTCTTAAAAATCCAAAATTAAAACGAACAAGAATACACAAAATCAATAAAAAATAAAATAAATAAACAAAAAATAAATCAACAATAACTAAATGAATTAAGTAAATAATTTTAAATAATAAACAAATTAACAAATCACGAACGTACACATAAACACAAGTAAACGGAATCAACAACAAATTAGAAAACAATCAATAATAAATAAAATAATGTTAAGAAACAACATTATAAATAGCCAAAAACTGCAGCTGGATCTACAATTATTTCCACTCAATATCCCTTAGAATAATTCGAAACATAACTTTTAGGATAATACAATATACTACAAAAATGCATCACTGACCTGTATCTATAAATAGTTGAGCAAAAGCACAAAGTATATATTCTGACGATTGCGTTTAAGCATGAAACAGACTGTCACCTTTACCTTGTCCACTTTACATATATATATATATATAAGATTTTATATATATATAAGATTATATATATATATATATATATATATATATATATATATATATATATATATATATATATATATATATATATATATAGAGAGAGAGAGAGAGAGAGAGAGAGAGAGAGAGATTTTTTTAGATTTCATTTGCAGAGATCGTACTGGTGACAAAGTGATACTGAAGTTTTTCCCTTTAAATATTGAATTTCAAGAAGAGATTTTGTTTTAAACTTCGATAGGCTTTCACGGATTTATATCTATTTTCCAGGGATACCATAGCAGCTATCGGCACGGGAAGTGAAATCGGCGTGTCAAGTTCAATTTCCGTTCAATTCTGTTTCGTTCATACTCTTGGAAAAGGCATGCATCTGTCTTACTTCAGCTATGGGTTTAACTAGCAGGGAAGACGGGGGTTTCTTGTTCTGAGGTTGCAACAATTCTAAAAGAAGGAAAACTCTGATTTCAAAACCAGAAAGATAGGCTCCATCTGGCTACCTTACCACAGACATACCACAGCTACAATGGTTGCAGCGCATCTCGTATTCCTAGGACCTTAATAGATTAAGGTACTCGAGACGTAACGATATCTTTTCCACGTGACATTCAATGTTTGAACTCGCCTTGTAATAAAAAAGATCCTCGTCTTTACGGCTACTTTACCCCAGAAAACAGGGAATGACATCCATCCGGTTGTTAATCGATATGGCGTGGATATGCATCTTTAATGCTTACCAGGTTTTTCTTTTTCAAATATGAATTTGAAGCCAGACAGATTAGATTATTCTGCATAATATTACCACACGTTGACCGGACAGAGGTCAATTAAGAAATCTGATCGCAAACGCCAACTTTACAATAATGTAATATGGGCAATAATTTTTAAAAAGAATTTATCATCTTGAGAGTCTTTTAGAGAGAAATTTGTGAAATGTTTGTTACCAATTAACACAAAACGTCCAATAATGGATGGTGGAACAAAGCATTATTTCTCGATTGAGCATCAGAGATCCGAGTTCGAATTCCATTCGAATTCATTACATTCACTTACGTGTTAATAACCTTGGTAAAGGCATGACTCCAACTGTTCTCCCTCCAGCTATGGGTAAATAGTAGGGCAGACTGACTTCTATAGCCTTGGGTAGTAACCGTTCTAGGAGAAGGAAAACTTTGAATTCAAAACTGAATGTAGCCCTGGCGAAGCACATATTATGCAGCTAAGGAAAACACCATTCGCATTGACTCGATCATCCCGACTACGGTCGATTCCTTTACAGCACCAACTATGCAAAAAGCGTCCAACCAAACGCTTCCGAGTGCGTGCAAAAAAACCAAAAACAAAACAAACATAGTACAGCGAAAAACCCGCTACATTTATGCAGAGATGATTTATGAAGACACACCTTCTTTATGCTTTGTTGATTGTTTCAAGAATGGCTATTTGATCAACTTGTTGGGATATTGGACAATTCTGTTGCTTTTCAAATGTTTCGCTTGTGTGTTATATTTTCAATACATTTTTCCTATAAAAGTTTGTTTTTAGTTGACAGTACGATTTTCGTTCCCGCCCTAGACGCTAGGAACCAGTTATTTACGTTAAAAACAACGAAATAAACTTTTGGTTGTCACCTTGATGGCAAGAACACATAAACGAGATAACTCGTGGTCGGCGTTATAATAATAAAAACTGCCAAGCACGAGATTTGATAGTCAATGTGTTAAAAGCATGCTGGGATTGGAGAAGCTTATTTTGTAGAGGAAATTGATGTTATAGCTCTTGCTGAAATAAGACGATGAACACACAGAGAAAATCTAAAGTCTGATAAACACATACACACACACAGATACCCTTGTGCATACATATATACGTAGATAAATCACTAAGCCAATTGAAAAAAAAGTATTTATTTCGCATAAGTTAGAATAATCTCCTTCGTTTAGACAATCACACATCGATCGAACATTGGACAAAATTCAGATGATAATCAAAACCCGGGCTACGGATTTATTAATCCATCAAAGTGTGTCTTCCAAGGCTTTCTTTTTAGTCATATTTTTTCTTCATCTGAAGCAAATATCTTTTCTCGTAACAAGTGAAGAACGAACTCACTATCAATAATTTGTCAGTCTGTTAACCTTTTTCGCTGTATGTTAATGTACAGGGAATCCATTTACACGAAAAAAATTGACATCATTTAAAATGTGAATATCTGAGTTACTACATGTTCCAGACAAACGAAATTAAATAGGCTTCGTGCTGAACAATATAATATTTATTTATTAAAATACTAAAAAGATATTAAAAAGGATGTATATTTATAACCGATTTCACAAAACTTCAAAAACTTTCAATATGTGCACTGCCTGTGACACGACACACGTCACGTCGGTAGTCCAGCTCTTGCCAAACACGCTGTAGCATGTCTTGCGTAACATTCTTCGGCGCCTCAGTGATTCTCTGCGTAAGTGCCTCTAGGCTTGTAGGAAGAGGGGGATACAGACATGTCCTATCACATAGCCACAGAAAAAAATCACAAAGTATCACTTATGGTGACCATTTCAACAGCACCTTGCCATTATTACTGGCACACGTTCAATCCATCTTCCTGGTAGATTCTCAATAAGTCCGTACAGTCAGGTTCCAGCGAAGTGGAGCTCCATCCTGTTGAAAAATGAAGTGTTCAAACTCATTAACAATGAGCTCGTGAAATCACCAATTCTGAAGCATTTGCAGATAAACATTGCCGGTCACGTTCCCTTAAAGGACAACGGTCCATAAAGATGAGAAAATTAAACATTCATCTTTTTTTTTTACACATTTTGTTAAAATTTGAGATCATTAATAGTGGAAATTGGCTATGTTATTAGGTTACAAAATTATGTCAATTTTTTTGGACACTCTGTCTATGTAAATAGATATACTAACCGAATGTGGTACATTGTCAGGTGGGAATATACTGAGATAGATAGATAGATAGATAGATAGATAGATAGATAGATAGATAGATAGATACTGAATCGCCATAGATAGAAAGACAGACAGTCATATATATATATATATATATATATATATATATATATATATATATATATATATATATATATATATATATATATATATATATATATATAGATAGATAGATAGGTAGATATTTACTAAGTGCATATCCTGAATTTTTATAATGTTATTAGGTTACAAAATTATGTCAATTTTTTTGGACACTCTGTCTATGTAAAATGTAAATAGATATATATTAAAGAAAGACAAGAAGAAAAAGAAGGATATACATTTATATATGAATGAATATATATTAAAGATTTGATTTTTATTTGTTTGTTTAACGGCATATCAACTCCTTATGTGTCATTTAATGCCGAAATTTAATTTTCCTTTGAGCTTTGAAGTAATAAGAATATAATAGGTTATTCTGCTTCCACAGTTGAATACATGGTAGATGATACTCAGCTTTTGTGAATATACATGTTTGTATAGACATAATTAGTAGAGGCGGTGATATGTGTGTGTTTTATGTCGTTGCTTTGTTATATTTTGGAATACAGTTTGATTTCTTTAATGAATTGTATGATATTATATAGATTAATGTCATTAAAGAGTTCTTTCATGTTCGTTGTTTGGTTGGTTGCTTTTGTTTAGCGGCATATCAATCTCTATGCTGAAATTTAAACATATTGGACTCAATTTATGGGTTCAATTACAGATAAAATGTATTGTTGGTTATTTTACTATAAATATATATCGCTGGTAATTTTTTTATATAAAAATGTATTGCTGGCATTTTTAGTATAAAAATGTATTTTTATACTTTCATAGTGTTTTGCTTTTGTTTGAGGTTCACTATTTGGCCATAGCTGGGACCCTAAATGGTGGTATCACTCAGGTTTAGGGTGGACCTGGGAACATCAGCAATTAAGAGGGGGGTTCGACACTCCTCAAAATCTCCAATATCCCGATCAGAGGTTTTGCTGCAGGATGTGTTTTATAGACATATCTCGAACACATTAAAAAAGGGCAAGAAGAAGAAAAAGAAAAATGTACTTTTACTAAATATGTTTTTAACAAGGAGGACTAATAGTACTAGTAATAGTAGTAGTATTAGTAGAAGAAGAAGAAGGATGCGAAGTAGAAGAATGTACATTTATATATGAAAGAATATACGACAAAATAATATATATATATATATATATATATATATATATATATATATATATTTCATTAAAAACGACTGACAAGGTGCTTTTATTTAGTTTTTTATATAATTTCTCGTGCGATCTAATAAAGTTTTTCTTTTCAGAGGATAAATTATATAAAAATTGTCCGAATGTTCTTTTCCGAGCGCTTTCGGCTATACTTTTAGCCATTATCAAGGATTGTATTTCAACTGTTAGAATTAGAAATAGTTTGTGTGTGTTTTATAAAGTGATTCATTTTTTTTGTTTCAAAACACGGTCAAGATATTATGTCCATGTTCAAAGTTAATATTATTAAGGGTTGGTTTGTTTAATTTTATAAGTAAGGCTTCCATTATTTTTAGCCTTTTTTTGCAAGTGGATGATGCTATTATATTAGTGTTGTCGACAAGTATATTCCGAATAGTGTCCGGTAGGTCTCCATGAATATTTAAATGAGATCTAATTGAGCTATTGTCAGAAAGGTGTAGGGTTAATCTGCGTGTTAAACGATTTGTAGTGTGGCCTACATAATTATTTACGAAAGTTGATTCTTGAGGAATACAATTCCTTAATGGACATTTGAATTCGTAAATAATATTTGCTCTATTTAATTTTGTTGTAGGAGGTGAATTATTATTTTTAACTATAAGGTTACAAGTTTTAAATTTTTTATAATAAATAATTAATCTAATTTTTTTGCTATTATCAACTGGTGCTATGTATTTTTTTATAATGTTATTCATTCGGCATTCATCCTGTTTGTAGTTATCGTTCATCTGATTTTTATAAAAAATATTAATATTATTGTTTATGTTTCGATTCTCGCCGTTGCTATTAGTTACTTTGGACAAGAAACGCCTAATGTGGAAATCCAACAATTGATTAGGAAATCCGTTATTAATGAAATGTGCTTGAAAGAAGGATTGCTGCCTAAATACACAAATATACTTTCTTGATATGTATATAATATCTGGATAAAATAAATGAAACAAAATTGGGTGTTTTTTTTATGAAAGTATTTATTTCTGTGTTTTTGTATATATTTATTTATTTAATATTTCAGACCACCTAGGTCTTTCCTCAGAAATCAAATGAGATACTGTTTTTGTGTGTTTGTTTACAGCGTTTGTTTACAGCGTTTGTCGTGAAGCGTGCATGTCACGTGATGTGCAATGCGACTTTGTTTGAATTTTTGGCGGAAGACTGATGATAGTGTCTTAAATGTTGTTTAAAAGGTTTTTTGACCATAACTTAAGAAATATTTTAAGAAATATTTTTAACTGTTGAAATATTTATGTAGATTTAAAATATCCACGTGTTTGTTTACCCCTAGTTTATATGTGTCTAATTTTAGAATTCAGTATTTTTCTTTTTTTCTTCGTATGTGTGTTGTACTTAAATTACTGTGTTTGTGTGTTTGTTTTTAGACTCGGACGACACGTGGTGTGGAACGCGATTGTGTTTGATTCTTTAACGGACAACTGGTGTTTTGGTTATTATTTAAAAAAGAATTTTTTACCATATCTAAAGAAAATTTTTTAAAGAAAAGTTTTAACTATTGAAATATTTATACAGATTTAGAATACCCAAGTCTTTGTTTAACCCTAGTTTATATGTGTTTAATTTTAAAATCCAGTATTTCTCTTTTTTTCTTCGTATGTATGTAGTGCTAAAATTTGAGTCTATCAATATACATTTGCAATTATCTATCGAATGTCGTGGTCTATTGAAGTGTTCTGCTACTGGGGAATATGAATTATTTTGTCGTATGTCTTGTTTATGGTTGTTGAAATATATACACACAGTTGGCATGTGGTTAGAAGGTTTTCTTTGTGTTCATTGAGGCGACTTCTTGATATTATCGACTTTATGTGGCCATCCCGGCGCGTGACATCTATGGAAAGTGGTTGGAACCATATCGACAGGATGACCAAAGCTTTGTGAGTGAAATTGGGTAGACGAACCGTTTGGAAACCTACGATGGTCGTGCTAGCACAAAGTCACAAGTTATCGGATCAGACCTTGTTCTTTCCTACAAACTGTAACTAAGGTCCGCTAAATATCGTTGCTGTATGAACCACAGGTGGGCTCTGTAGTTTGGTGCGGCTAGCCGGTCATATAGAGCGGATTAAACTCTCAGCATGATAAAGAAAGCATCCATAAAAACTTTCAACTTCTTATCAACTATCATTTTACAATATTTAAATGTTTAAAATTTGATTTATCTTAAATACTTACTTTTGGCAGGTATTTTTTCATGCATTTCTTTTTTTAATTTACTCAAACGATATTAAAAATTGCGCACTGATTACATAGAATTCGCGTTAATTTAGGACAAAATGTCAACAAAAACTATATATATATATATATATATATATATATATATATATATATATATATATATATATAGATAGATAGAGAGATAGACAGATAGATGTGTATATGTGTGTGTATGTGTATATCGGAACTTGTTAAGGCGAATACAGAAAGTGGAGAAATGGATTCAAGCCAGTTTGTATATAAACAGCCCAGAAAGACCGCCTCCCCCCAAAAAAGAACGAAAACAACACAGACGCGACAAAACAATGATTGAAAGTTAATCCCTAACAGAATTCAGATAAGGATTTAATGAAGAAGAAATCAACTTGGCGAGTTTTTCTGTTTTAAAGAGATTTAAAAGAACCAGGGAAGATTTATCACCTCAGGAATAGAAATAAATCACAAAAATAAAATGTTCATTTAATCAAATGTCGGTTTTCCAAAACAAAAACAGGTAACTGGTTATGACAGCGTTACAAACATGATTGAAATCAGAATATACAGGTGCGAGTTTGCAAAAAATGTTATGATAAAATGCATAAAAGAAATGCTTTACAAGTGTTTGAAAATGTAGAAATGATTTGCATTTGTTTGAAAGTGTAGAAATGCCTTAAAAGTGTTTGAAAGTATAGAGATGCCTTGCAAGTGTTTGAAAATGTAGAAATGCCTTACAAGTATTTGAAAGTGTAGAAATGCCTTACAAGTGTTTGAAAGTGTAGAAATGCCTTACAAGTGTTTGAAAGTGTAGAAATGCCTTGCAAGTGTTTGAAAATGTAGAAATGCCTTACAAGTATTTGAAAGTATAGAAATGCCTTACAAGTATTTGAAAGTGTAGAAATGCCTTGCAAGTGTTTGATAGTATTAAAAAACGGCTGACGCAGCATATAGCACCATCAAACAGGCTTGTACAGTGACCCAGGAAATTTGAAATTGGTCTTGTGAAAATTAGTGCCGGACAATTGATTGCTGAATAGCCAACCTGTATGAGTTGTAAAGAAATATTGGGGAATAGATGATAGTCAGATAGGGCCAAATCAGGAGAATAGGGAAGGTAATCACCCAGTTCAAAGTCACCATCACACACAATATGCTGATGAAACAAGATACGTTTCATCAGTTTTCTGGATGTTTGATCTTCATAACCTTTCGTAACTGCCTCAACAAGTTGGCATAGTACCCTCTATTGATCGTGTGACTCTTTTGAAGATAGTTAATAAGCACAATGCTATTTGCATCCCTAAAAACTGAGGACATCAATTTCCCTGCAGATGAAACGACCATGACCTTCTTTGTAGCAAGTGAGGTAGGGGGTTTTCGATGGTTCAGAGATGAATCCAACACTCATCCTGTCAGAATTTCCCGTGATACGATCAGTCTAGTGTACTTTTGATTAGATGCCCGAAGACGTCGCACTCACCGAGCAGAAACCTTCGTCATTCCAAGTTCTTTGTACAGAATATTCTCAACTCTCTTATGGGATATACTGATAGCATTAGTCATCAGCCATCACTATGTTGTGAATATGATCAATATTTTCCTCGCTGGTGGCAGTCCCATGACGTCCAGACCTTGGGTCATCTTCAAGACTCTCCAATCCCCGCTAAATCCCGCTGCCCATTTTTCACTGTTGAAAAATCAGGATAATGAAGCAACCATGTTAGCATGAATATCCTTGGGGGCTAAGCCCTTTTTTGCAGGTACTTGACACGATACCAAATTTTATCCATTTTCAGGAGAAGTCGCAACTAGTTACATTTGAAGTTGTTTTTGAACAATCGAATGTCAGTTTACTTGGAAGAAAGGGCCACTCCTTCATTTTCAGCCCACCCACGTACCTGGAAAGAAAGCAATGCAGTTATTAATAAGAAGAGTTGAAATTAATGCATACGAGATTTTACAGCTTTAACATCACTTCTTCATAGTCAGCCTATGAACTTTTCAGTCCACCCACGTACCTGGAAAGAAAGCAATGCAGTTATTAATAAGAAGAGTTGAAATTAATGCATGCGAGATTTCACAGCTTTAACATCACTCCTTCATAGTCAGCCTATGAACTTTTCAGCTCACCCACGTACCTGGAAAGAAAGCAATGCAGTTATTAATAAGAAGAGTTGAAATTAATGCATGCGAGATTTTACAGCTTTAACATCACTCCTTCATAGTCAGCCTATGAACTTTTCAGCCCACCCACGTACCTGGAAAGAAAGCAATGCAGTTATTAATAAGAAGAGTTGAAATTAATGCATGCGAGATTTCACAGCTTTAACATCACTCCTTCATAGTCAGCCTATGAACTTTTCAGCCCACCCACGTACCTGGAAAGAAAGCAATGCAGTTATTAATAAGAAGAGTTGAAATTAATGCATGCGAGATTTCACAGCTTTAGCATCACTCCTTCATAGTCAGCCTATGAACTTTTCAGCCCACCCACGTACCTGGAAAGAAAGCAATGCAGTTATCAATAAGAAGAGTTGAAATTAATGCATGCGAGATTTCACAGCTTTAGCATCACTCCTTCATAGTCAGCCTATGAACTTTTCAGCCCACCCACGTACCTGGAAAGAAAGCAATGCAGTTATTAATAAGAAGAGTTGAAATTAATGCATGCGAGATTTTACAGCTTTAACATCACTCCTTCATAGTCAGCCTATGAACTTTTCAGCCCACCCACGTACCTGGAAAGAAAGCAATGCAGTTATTAATAAGAAGAGTTGAAATTAATGCATGCGAGATTTCACAGCTTTAGCATCACTCCTTCATAGTCAGCCTATGAACTTTTCAGCCCACCCACGTACCTGGAAAGAAAGCAATGCAGTTATTAATAAGAAGAGTTGAAATTAATGCATGCGAGATTTTACAGCTTTAACATCACTCCTTCATAGTCAGCCTATGAACTTTTCAGCCCACCCACGTACCTGGAAAGAAAGCAATGCAGTTATTAATAAGAAGAGTTGAAATTAATGCATGCGAGATTTTACAGCTTTAACATCAATCCTTCATAGTCAGCCTATGAACTTTTCAGCCCACCCACGTACCTGGAAAGAAAGCAATGCAGTTATTAATAAGAAGAGTTGAAATTAATGCATGCGAGATTTCACAGCTTTAGCATCACTCCTTCATAGTCAGCCTATGAACTTTTCAGCCCACCCACGTACCTGGAAAGAAAGCAATGCAGTTATTAATAAGAAGAGTTGAAATTAATGCATGCGAGATTTCACAGCTTTAGCATCACTCCTTCATAGTCAGCCTATGAACTTTTCAGCCCACCCACGTACCTGGAAAGAAAGCAATGCAGTTATCAATAAGAAGATTTGAAATTAATGCATGCGAGATTTCACAGCTTTAGCATCACTCCTTCATAGTCAGCCTATGAACTTTTCAGCCCACCCACGTACCTGGAAAGAAAGCAATGCAGTTATCAATAAGAAGAGTTGAAATTAATGCATGCGAGATTTCACAGCTTTAGCATCACTCCTTCATAGTCAGCCTATGAACTTTTCAGCCCACTCTCGTACCTCACCTATTTGTAGATAGATGACACCAATGCACAATTTTCAAGGTCTTTTTCACTGATTACTGATAATATCTCATGGGTTTTACATTTTGTAAAGCACTTTAAAAACGATAAAATTACTCGAATAGATTAAATATTTAATCGTGTGTTGACTTCTTATCCACTTCTATCCTTATTTATTCTATTTTTTCATTTTTTCAGCCCCTTTTTCTTTTTGTTCTTTTTATTGTTGTTTTTTTTCTCTCTTGTTCTCTAATTCCTCTGTTGTTTTAAAACGATAAAATTATTCAAGTAGATTATTATTATATTCTGTACCCGCTTCTCGTTTCTCATCTACGTGCTTGTTCATTTTATTTCTTAATTTTTTCTTCTTTTTATTGTTGTTGCTGTTCCTCTTTTCTGTCTTGTTTTTCTTTTTATTTCCTCTATTGTCTGTATAATTAGAATGGACTCTGATGTCTATTATGGAAAAAAGACAATAATCTCAAACAGTCGAAATAAAACGTGACCATCAAATCACTTTTTCCTCGATTATCTACTTCCACAATACCCTTAATTAATTTGCCTACCTTTTTCCAACCATCTTCGCCATTCCTTCATTTGCCTGCTTTCTTCATTTCTTTCTCATCATATTCTGACAAACTTTCTTCACTCTTTCTTCTTGCTATCATTTGTCTTTCCATCTCATATTTTAAAAACTCTTACCTCTCGTAAGTCTTCTCTCTCATGTAACTTATTTCTTGAAGTTTTCTAATTTATTCCTGTTCCCATTGAATATTTTGTTTTTTCAAGTTTCCCTTTTGTCACTAAGTTCCTTCCTTTATTCATTATTTCCTTCCTGCTCTTCATTCTGACTGCTATTCTCTTCACGTTCATGTCTCGTTCTAGCATGTGCAGCGAATAAGTCTGATAAGGTAAGAGTTTTCTAGTTGCGTGATCAGCCATAAAGATGGCTTCCTAGCATTTGCTGAAGCCCTAAAGGAAATAAAGCGCGCTTATAACGCGAAACATGACAGCCGAGATGGTAGGAAACATAAGCGCGATAGATTAGGACTTAGCGGCAAAATAAACAGAAATAGCAAGGGAGGTGGTTGGTTAGAGAAGAGGAGGAAGATAGTAAGCGTAAGATAAGAAAAATAGAGTGAAATGAAAATGAAAGCAAGAGTTACATTGTCTAGTGGAAAGAGGAAGGGAAGAAAAAGATAGAAAGAGGTGAGAATCTTCGTTATTTGAAGAAATTCACTAGAGTCTGGCACATGTTCAGCAAATGATTTTGGATATTCATTAAGAAACAAAGTCATTGTATTCTTTGTTCACTTAATCGAAAATATGGTGAGTGGGCAGAGAAGAAAAGAGAAGAAAAGAGAAAGAAAACTACAAAAATAGGAATAAAAAGAAATGACGAATAAATCAATGAAGTGAGAAAGCAAGATAGCAACAAAGTAAGATAAAAAGAGAGGAAGAGTTGAGAGAGTAAGGTGATTAAGTGGGAAGAACATGGAGAAGGTAGAGAAAATAAAAGAGAAACTTATAACGAAATGAGGATTGAATCGTTGAATCGAAATAATAAATGTTATATATATATATATATATATATATATATATATATATATATAGATAGATAGATATTAAAAGACATGATATAGATATATAATGAATGACATTAAATAGATAATCAACAACATGAGATAGTAGATGGATAAATATATAGATTATGAACAGACTGCGATAGATAGATTATGAACATAGATTATGAACAGATTGAGATAGATCGATAGATTATGAACAGGTTGATATTGATTATGAACAGACTGACATAGATAGATAGATAGATAGATAGATAGGTAGATTACACTGGCCTGCGATGTTTTCAAGGTCGATTATATAATAGCTGATTTTAAGGCAGTTTTTACGCTGAATCCAAAAAGATACTCATTTTTCTAATCAGATGGAATTTATAAGATACAAACTCTGACTTGAAATGTATAGAACATTATTATAACTCTATTTATTTTCTTGTTGGATTAAACAAATAATGGTAAATTTAGGGCTGATATATTCGCAGAAAGGCTCACATTGTGACATAGTAAATTGGAAAATACACAAAAGAAGCTATTCATGGATTAAATGTCTTTTTCAGGGACTTCCTCATGTGACCAGTAGCCACCACATCCCGTTTCAAGTACCAGTAGTAGTCAGCGAGAAAGTTTACATCCCACCAGCCTTGGTAGCGTTCTTCCATAATACGAATGTCTTGGTGAAAGTGCTCACCCTGCTCTTCATTCAAATCTCCACAGTGCAGTTTGTCTGACATTCGTGCCCCGAATTGGCGGAAAATCTTCAGCAGCTCTTCAATTTCCTTCTCGTATTTCGCACTTCGGTGGTTTCCCAGGAAGTTTGTAACTACTGACTTCAGTGGCTGCCAGGCGGACAGTTCAGCTTCGTTCAGTGCGTCGTCAAACATTGGGTCCTGCATGAGTTCTCTTATTTGAGGGCCGTCAAATATACCAGCCTTTAGTTTCTTCATGCTTATCCGTGGGAATTTCTCCTGGAGGAAAGCAAACCCGCTGCCTTCCCTGTCAATCACCTTCACAAAGTTCTTCATTACTACTAACATGATATGTAAGGATTGAAGCAGTTTTTTGTTGAGTTCAACGAGAGTGTGAGACAGAACGTTATGCAAGCTAGGTATTAACCCTTTGTCTTAACGGTCACTTTTGTCTGACATAATGTTGGTCGTCAGCCCGTCTGTCACAGAAAACAAGGATACTAGGGCCAGTCTAGCCACCTTAAGATCTCCATAGATCAACCATTTGGGCTCCTCGTAGTTAACAGCAGACAACAAATGATCCATGCTGTTGTGAGTTTCTTTCATTTGTACTGTGACTGCCCAATAGGGATAGATGCAAAACAATCCCCATTATGTAGAAGAACTGCTTTGAGACTTCTGCTGGATGAGTCAATAAAAAGTCTCCCTTCTGTAGAATCGAAATCTAAGCCCATTGATTTGATCAATCCAGCAATTCTGTTGCAATAAACCAATGATTTCCTGGAACGTGAAAAACTGTCCTAATTCCCTCTCACGGTCTCAGTACCAGTAGAACGTTGTTCCTGGTGCCAACAGATGTTTCTCTTTGAGACGTGAAGCCAGCAGCTGAGGAGACTCCTTTGAAAGTTTCAGGTCTCGTGTCAGATGGTTGAATTCTGCTTATCTCAGGGGTACTGCCTGGTCGTACTCTTCTAGCTTGTATGCGTCATCCCCAGCTACAACAGTCATGTCACTATGTTCGGAATCAGAGCTTCATTCCACGTATATATCTGGATCAGGAACAGGAAGGTCGGGGCCATGAGGAATTGGTCTCATGGAAGAAGGAACATTGTTTATTGGACATGGTGCTTGTTCTTTTGAATTATTCATTTTAGATTTATCATGCAGAAATAGCCATCCGTAATGTGATCTTTTCCTTCCTCCAGTCCATAGGAATAGCAAATGGCATACATTGTCTTTTACCATTCCTCCAATCCCTCCTAGTTATCCACACATGTTTTACAACAAACGTGTGGAGCGAACTGCTTATCCCGATCCCCTAGTTAGACTCCAAAGTAACCACGATGTGCCTTCTTCACGAAGTCAGTGATTTTTGCTTGACGGTTAGGAAGAACAACATTACCGCAGATATACTAGAACCTGTCAGTATTATTCTTACATTTGCGATCCATTCTTACGCGAATACAAATGTCAAGCCGAAAAGAGAAAAAAATAAATCAGCACTCCGCTCGTCGTTGGCACTTGACACAGTACAATTTTAAGCTAAGGGATAAAATATTAAGCTGAGGGATAAGCCCCGCCCATCTAGGTATGTGGGTATTGGGGAGTAGGGTGATACATTGTGGTTAGGTACACATACAACATTATATACTATACTAAACATCAGGCACCAACGATCAGCTGTGACAAGCAGAGTCCACAGGATTTTGAATAAGTGTTATTATTGTGTCCAACTTGTTAAGTATTCAAGCACATCTTAAAAACCAGACCTGATCAAACACAATGAATGGTATTTTTGAATTCAGTATGAAATGACGATCATATATCACTTCATAAACATTTGAGTTTGGAAAAAATTAACGCGGGCCAGTGTTATAAACAGACTGAGATAGATTTTGGAAATAGATAGATTATGAACAAGATGAGATAGATTATAAACAGACTGAGATAGATAGATTATGAGCCGACTGATATAAATCGATTATGAACATAAATAGATAGATTATGAACAGACTGACATAGATAGGTTATGAACAGACTGAGATAGATTATGAATATAGATAGAATTTGAACAGACTTTCATATATATATATATATATATATATATATATATATATATATATATATATATATATATATATATAGATAGATAGATAGATAATGAAGACACTGAGATAGATATATTATGGAGAGATTTATATAAATAGATTATGAAGACAATGAGATAGATTATGAGAAAACTGTGATAGACTATGAACATAGATTATGAACAGACTGAGATAAATAGATTATGAAGAACACTGAGATAGATTATGAACAGAGATAGATTATGAACAGAGATAGATTATGAAGATAGATAGAATTTGAACAGACTGAGATAGATAGAATATGAACATAGATAGATGATGAACAGACTGAGATAAATAGATTATAAACATAGATAGAGTGATTATGAACAAGCTGAGATAGTGTTATACCGTACCTATGGACTATAATGGGTATATATCTGGGTGTATCCTTATAAATACAGTGGAATATAGGGAATGTTGGATTGACAGGGATTCACTTGCAATTCACGTTGATTCACTTCTAGTTCCCCACTAGCAGTTAATTACTTAAACATGCCGCTGGCGAATGATGTATGTTGTTTCTGTTATAAATATTATCGTTCCATTTGAAACCTTCCTTTCGGTTATCCTTATTCAGTAACCTTTTCCTTGATTACAACAGATAAATAGATAGATTATGAAAAGATTGGGATAGATAGATTGTGAACATCGACAGAACTTGAACAGACTGGGATTGACAGAAGGTAGATAATGACAATACTGAGATAGATAGATTATCAACACACTGAGATAAATAGATAGATTATAAACAGACTGAGGTAGATAGATTATGAACAGACTGATATATATATATATATACTGTTCGGCAGAATTGAGTCACTGTCAGTCACTGTGTGTTTATCTAAATCTAAAAATAAACACGCTAAAATTCACCTTCATCGCTGCCGTGCGCCGACGGCTTAGTGGGAGAAGTTCCGACTGACGCAAATTCAGTCGGGTTTCGATCCTAGCTAGAGGCAACCGGACGTCTAGCCACACTGATGAGCTGTGAAACAGCGAAACAGTCTGTCTGTGGATGACAAATATGTATATATATATATATATATATATATATATATATAGATTATGAAGACACTGAGATAGATATATTATGAAGAGATTGATATAAATAGATTATGAAGACACTGAGATAGATAATGAATATAGATTATGAACAGACTGAGATAGATAGATAGATCGATAGATAGATAGATAGAATTTTGGAAGGATACATATTTAAGCAGATCACATAGATGAGAAGAGAAGAAAGAAAAAAGAAGGAAAAAATGAAAAGGAATTGTATTATGGAGTTAGGATAAAAGAAAAAAGATCGAGAGAGATGGAAAAAGGCAAAGATGAAAAGGGAGTGTGGATGTTGTGAGAGCAACGAAAAATGAGAAAAATGATTGAAATATAAGAGGACGGCCAACGTAAAAAAAGATGGTGGATACAAAAACAGTTAAAAAGACAGAGAAATGTGTAATTGGTGTCCTTAAATTTAAGAAAAAGAGGAGAGTGTAGGGAACAATAGTGAGGATACGGAAAAGGAAAAAATAGAAGAACAAGAATGAATGTGGAGGAAATGAAGGAATTTTGAAAAAGGAAGAATAAGCAAAAGAAGGAAATTATTGAAGAAATTGACTGGAAGGGGGAATAATTGAAAGTTTATTTAAACAGTTAAGCAAAATACAAAGAAAAATATAAAGAAATGGCAAATAAAAGGAAATGATAATAAAATACAAAAATAAAACATACAAAATACACAAAATACACAAAATACACAAAATAAAACGAAGTAAGAAATGGCAGACGGTAAGAAAAATAATACGATACTCTTCCAGCAGAATTGTTTCAAATCAGAAAATCTACTCCGCCTATTATTTACTCGAAAATATTTGGAAGATGAGAGAGAATAAACTTATGTCAAGGCAGGAATGAGTTAGAATACAACCTACGATCTACAAAATTATCTCGAACTAAAGCAGAATATTATAACAAATTGGGAAAAGAAGTCCAACCAAGCTTATAATAAAGTTTGGTGGCAGGAGACATTTAGGAAGATTGGCACTGAAAAAAGAATGCTTAACCCTTTGAGCCCTTCGTTCTTGAACAATTTTAACCCTTCTGCCTGAGCTCCTGAGACAAAATTCGCAAATAATTGGTATGTAATGTCCCATGCTAAATATAAAAATAGTTATATGTGTTTACTCACCGTTCAACCAGTTGCTGGGCATTAAGTCATTTTTCTCTACCATTGTTAAACCAGTGGCTGAGCATTACGTCATTTTTCTCTACCACCGGTAAAGCGGTGGTCAGGGGTCAAAGGTTTAAAGCAGAACAATACAGAAAACATAGAAAAGCCGACAAAAAGTGTTGACGGGAAGGAAAAAAAATAAAGGATTATTGAGAGAATAGAATGGAGAATAAAAGACGGGGAATTGAAGCTATAGGAAAAAGAAAAATAAGATGTAAAGAAAAGAGGAAATTTGGAAAAAAAGTAAACAGAATGAGATAAATTAGGAAAGAGGCAAAAAAAAGAAGGAAAAAGGCAAAATAATAATGAATGTTAACGGAAAGAAGAAAAAAGAACAGTGAAAGAAAATGTATAAAAGAAAGAAAGAAAGAATATATAAATGAATGAAAGAGAGGAACAAAGAAAATAAATTGATTGCTGCATATCTACACTCTGGCCAAGTAGTCAGTAGATACGGAGAATGATGACGTAGCCATTTTTCCGAAACTGTCTTCTAATTTAACTAACGTTCCTTCGTCTCCTCCTCCTATCACTCTTACCACTGTCAACAGCAAATTTCCTGCTTTTTTAGGCATTGCTCTGAAAAAGTGAAGAGTGCAAAACAGAGAAGTTATAAAAAAAGCTCAAGTATTCAAACAACTAAAAGGGCAGAGAGCGGGGAAATAAACAGAAAAACAACAAAAGGAAAATGATGGAAGAGATCGATGTAAAAAAAGGCTTTTCCAGTCGTTTCCCCTTCGTAATCGTTTTTACAGGATCATCAACTTGGAAGTAATGCAAAACGGACGACAAGGCAAACAGAGGAGACCAGGATAAAAAGGACACGATGATGCATCCATGCAAACACCACATAAAGCAATAAACATATCAGTGCATAGGAGAGGGGCATATATATTCACATATAAACAATCATAGCTTGAATATTAACAGTAGCGTTGTGATAAGCTTGCTAAGTTCGTTTACAATTTAGGAGGAATTTTGCCTTATTTAAGGGTTCCATAATTTTTCTTGTGTTTATAGAAAAATGCACTAAAGTTAACCTTTTATATTTACACACGCCCTATCTCTGATATTGAGCACTTTATCCCATAAATATATTAGGTTGGTGCAAAAATAATGTCGTTTTTTGACGTTCAACTTCAAAAGATAATAACTCCTTTCATAATAAACTTTATTAATCGAAATAAGAACCATTAGAATCGACACATTTTTGCCAACGAGAAACAAGTTTATTTATCCCATTAGCATAGAAATCCGGAGTTCTGGAAGCGATGAAGTCATTGAAGGCCGATTCGGCATCATCTCGGCTTTTGAAGCATTTTCCGCGCACACTTTAAGACTATATTTCTTCATATATATATATATATATATATATATATATATATATATATATCTAACATATATATATATAGATATATATAGATAGATAGTATACATACATACACATGCATACACACACACACATATATATATACATATATATATATATATATATATATATATATATATATATATACATACAAATAAAGAGAAAGAACAGACAGATTAAGAATACATAGTTCTTAGCATTTACTTTTTTATTTTTATTAAAGTGCTCAATAGATCAAGATATTATTATAATATTTTTATTATTATATTTTACATCGCTAAAAAAATTCTATGTTTTGGAACTTTAAAATTGTCCCTCATCAGGCAATGTTAGATAACTCATGATGAAAATGATTTACTTGGGAAATTAGAAAACAATTCTGTACCTCGTTTGAGAGTTAAAAAAAAGTGGGGGAACCAAAATTAGAAACCACATTTATGGGCAAGCCTTGATTAACCAATAAAAAGACGAATCAAAGCTAAAATATTAAAATGAAAAATAAGGTCAGAAAGTAGGGGGAGGTGGGTTATTTATTCATGTTTAGATAAAATATAACATTTTGACGTATTAAAAAATATTTTAAATTATGGTAAAAAGTTTTGGTAGCATTATTTGTATTAAGCTTTTAATTTTCGCTTAGTAAATATAATCTTCACTTAAAAACTTAATAACCGACCCCACACTCTGCTTGGAAGAAAAATGCAAACAATTCTTGAAAAAATTCTTTATTCAACGAAAAAATTTTTTTCTTTAGATAATAATGTCTTTAATGTATATTATTTATAAAAGCAAATAAAAGCCTATCTAATTTGATAATTAGATAGTTTTATTTTACGATTTAGAGCAGATTTTCAAAAAGTTGGCAGTAGTTGTGAAAAAAAATTGATGATTTAATTTCTCCAAGAAGTCCTACTTATAAATAATATAAAACAATTTGCGTACTCTTTGAAATTCTAGAAAATTTCATAAAATTAATTTATTGGTCGGTAATAGATATAAAATAAATATTTTTACTAAGATTTTCTAAAATAAAAAGTTCAAAAATAAATTCATTCATTTTTGAATATCCTGAAAGTTTCATTAAAATCAGATTTTATTTGATTTTTGCAAGAATTTCCAAATTAATGAGTTTTCCCCCTGAAATTGCTACACTAAAATAGCCATTACCGCAAGTATTACAAAGTTAACAAAAAAAAAAACTCGATTTTTTACCCAAATTTAGAACGTGTTAGAAAGAAGAAAAAATTAAAAAAATATTTAAAAAGTACTTTGTTCTTTCCTCTTAATAATAACATAAACATTTTAACGATGAAACTTTGTTTTTATTAAGTTTCGGACCTTTTATCATTATGCTATACTGATTTTTTAGTGAATTATATCTAGGAATAAGGTAAGTTGAGGTCTTTCAACATGTTTAAAAAAATTCATTCTTTAAAATATAGTCGAAGTATTGCAAGAAATTTAAACTTTTACAAATTAATATAAACAGGGAAATGCTTTCGCGTTGCATCAAAGTTACGGTAATGATATTGAAATAAAATTTGCCTCAGATTTCATATATATATATATATATATATATATATATATATATATATATATATATATATATATATATATATATATATATATATATATTATATATACTTCTACTAGTTGGAGGCATTTTGACGTGGTGTAATGATTAACAAGTTGGTCTCACTTCATCAAGTAGAGAGTTCACTGGGTGTTCCGCATTCAAATGCTAAACATTGAATTACGTACATCACAATATTTGGGATCAAATATTTGGTTATTTCATAATATTGATTTTCATGCAGTTGGCATTACCTTACCACTATCATACCGACAAAAGAGGGCTTACGGCCACATCACGTTGAACACACCTGTTCCCGTACGGTCACCAAAGTTGCAACGTCGAGCATAACCAAGACCTAGATAGTTGACCACTTGGGAATACCAGGTACTGTAAACTTCGATGTGAGGGTGATGTAATGGATTATGACTCAGAATTGTTAATCGGAGATCCGAGTTCCAATTTCGGTCGAGTTTGTTATATTTACTTATATATTAAAAAAATTAAATACCATTGGGAGAGATATGAATCCACCTCTTCTCCCCCATCTGTGGGTTAATTAGTAAGAATTGTATCATTAAAAAAACATTGTTGTCTCCAAAGAAAAAATAGAATTGCGTACAAAATGTTTAGATTTTGGCATTAAGTAACCCATAGAGGTGTTGATATGCCGTTAAACTAAAATAACCAACAAAAGAAATAAAGAAACCATTTATTTCATTTTTCATAGAAATTATATAGATTTAAAGTATCTTGGCTGAATTTTGTTTTAATAATTGCATGTTGTTTAGTCGGACTGTTTTTATCGTTTTTGGAAAGTGCGACACTGAAATCTGAAAGCACATTGGGATAGCGAAAGTAGTATCAGCCCTCCTCTATGGCAGTGAATTCTGGAGAATCTCCTCACAGATGAAGAAGAGACTTGAAGCAACAGAATGCCATGAAACGAACGATGAAGTTTTAGAGAAAATGGAAACAAAAAGGAAGCTTTATACATAGCATTAGAAAGAGACAGTTGAAATTTCTAGGAAACATAAGGAGGAAAGCAGGCCTGGAAACTTTAACACTCACATGGCAGATTGAAGTTAAGAGGGACAGAGGAAAATAAAGCATAACCTACCGAGCTAGCTTGAATAAATGGATAAACAGAACATAGTTTAAGAGAGGTAACGAAAAAGAACAGGGAACATGGAAGAAGAAGATTATTATTATTATTATTATTATTATTATTATTATTATTATTATTATTATTATTATTAGTAGTAGTAGTAGTAGTAGTAGGCATAAAAGTGCAGACGGGATTATGTCCAAGAACCTTCTTTCCTATTTTCTTCATCTTTTATTTTGTACTCATTATCGTAACTTTCGCTAGGAACATTTTCAATTGATAATCCCATTTGCTTAATGTATTCAGAAAAGAGTTTCTGCTCTAAAGTCACTTGGAGTTTTGTTTATTAGAACAAATATCAAGAATGTTTGCATCAGTTAAAAAGCTGCACGAAGTCATCTTAGATGGCCTTTTCATTTGTAGCAAGTAATAACAAATTCTACATATCAAACACTCTTACCAAAGTAATAAAGCATTGGAACATTTGTCATCAAAAATGTTTCTCTTGATTAATTTTCTCATGGTTAATAATATCAATGGCTTTTTTGCCTTTAGATAATTTGAATTCATGCTAAGTATGATAGTTTTCTTAAAATTATCAGTATACTTTTCGCGCGAAGAAATAATTATTCTAAGTTACCCCTAAGTTTTTTGTAGGGATGATACACCATTATTTCTTGAAGAACAACTTACAGCAAAAACAAGCCAATGAAAACCCGCATCTTTTTCACAGTTTGTCAGTATTCAATATTATCTTCTGATTTTTAATGTTTCGAAAAATCTTTAGACACAATCTGTTGTGGTTTAAGTTGTGCAATAAGCTGTGTCAAATTGTTAGTAAAAACAAGTTTATTTGATAAAGTCACTGTAGATCAATTCAGATACGATGCCATGTTCCTATAACTTTCCTTGATATCTTCTTTTTCCTGTATGTATTTTCGAAAAACATTTGATTTCTGTGCACGAATCTGTTATGAATAACACCCCACCGTACCACGGTGTTATGGAAATGGCCACACCTATATCAGTTGTCCTGCAACATCTGGCGAGTCAAAATTAAATCCCCAGTTAGACTGCTCATGGCAAAGTGACGTGAATTTTGAACGGGGAAGGCAATGTTAGATGGATGAGACATTCCTTCTCTGAAATTCTGGGTACATTTGACATACTTCGATATATGTTGTAATATGTGTAACAGGAAAACCCGATGGAAGGTATTACTCTCCACTGGGAACAGTGCTATGGCCGACAACGAGTCTTTAATGATCATGTTCGAAAGTGACCGTTTAGAATTGTTCATAGTAACAGACATTTGGCATTGGCGCAAATCACATCCACATTCAGTACAGGAAGTACCAGGCTCCTGTCAGTTCAGCTTCCTTTAGCTTCCATGTAATATGAGAGAAGATGCGCCAGGGTATTCCGGTGGACACCAAGACATTGGACACAGTGTTCCCTTGGTGTCTCTAATTGGTTTCTCAGGAACTAGTAACATTAGCATGGCCAGATAAGTCCTGGGTCCATATGTTTCGGTATGATGGTACAATTTGGGTGTGGGAGAGACTTTATTTGAGTTCATGTGGCATGGGTTGGATCAACTTCTTCGCCTAAAGAACTCATTAACCGGTGACCACTGTGTCGCAACCATGATTATTCTAGCGAGATAATGTACCGTGTGTCATCGGTCTGAACATGTCATTGGGCTCAAGAAGTATTGGTTTAAGGAGCATTTTGGAGACATTTGATGAATGGTGTGTGACCATCACGTTCGCGCCTGACACCGAGCCCAATTTAGCATTTATGTGGCGTAGTGGAGAGGTTTATTATTAAGACATTATGACTTAACATCGCTTCCGACCTCTTGTGAAAATATTGCTATGTCGATGGGATACGTTTCATGCGGCTGGAGGAGGGGCATACATGATACTAAGCGCCTATCTCATGACTTCTAGCCTGTTAATATATTATTATTAACCAGACGTACGTATATGAAATTCTACTGATACAAGCCTAAGGAAATGCTTTGATGTAGACATGGAAAATTATAACTCTCCACAACTTCCATTCCTTTGTAGTTCTAAGCATATATTTGTTCCTTTAGTATCCTTCCCAGTTCATTTTCCGCCATCCATTTAAACAAACTAAGGAGGTAGGACATTCATTCTTTCTCTTTGCCTTCAATATGTCAGGTGAGTGTTAAATTCTCCAAACTTTCTTTTCTTATTTATGAGTCCTAAAAATTTCAACTATCATTATGATTCTAAATGCTTTTTTGTTTCCCTTTTCCTTAAAACATCTTGTTGTTTACATACTCCGCCCATAGCATTCGCAGCATCCTTTTGTAGAAACATCTCTGTTGCCAGTTCATCTCTGAGGAAACTGTCTGGCATTCATTGGCATATACGATGTAGGTATTGTATAGCCGTTCAACAGTCTTACCTTATTCTAACGGAATGTTCCCGTTTCTTAATATTTTGGAAGGCATTTCGCTATTCCAAATCGTCTTCAGATTTCAGTGTCTCACTTTATCCCTTCTAACTTTCCATTATTTCGTTGTCGGTGAATGCCCGGAGTTTTCTTTGTGTGCCTGCTCTCAACACCAGTGTCCTTTGTCACAATTTCTAACTCAGATTTAACGAAATTTAAACATCGTTCGACATGCTGCCTTTTGTGTCAACAACGTAGCTTTATCCAGTGAATTTGCATATCATGTAGTCTTTGTGTCAACAAGTAAATCCGGTTCTTTCATAAAAGGTTTTGCGAATAAGTTTTCTAGAGTAAACCTACATGGAATAATAGCTATCAAGCTTGTCTCATAAAAGTATTACTAGGAACCCCAAATTCGTGGCCTTGTACCACACTAAGCAAGGTGTAGTAAACAGCCATACTCACGCGGTTGAATGTATTTCCGTCGCTGCCAATAAGTCCAAGTAAAAGCTAATTTAAAAGAAAGCTGATTTTCCCACTAGATAAATTGACGTAACAATTTTTCTACGTCAATTGGTTTGGCTCATCTGAATGTCAATGTACTTGAAACCAGGCCATTCCTAGTGAATTTATTTCTGACTGTTGTGGATTTGAGTTAGACTAACTTTATTAAATGATAGCTAAATGTCAAGGGCTTTTTACCATAGTCATTCAGAACGTAGGTTGGCATAGATCTCTTCAACTTCTCTTTAAATCTCCGTTAAATTTGGTGCTGCAGATTTTTTTTTATTATATGTATATTGCTACAACTTCTTGAGAAAGTGAAATACCTTCCCATTGCTTTCTCCATGTTTTTGAATCCAAAGTAAGCCTTCATTTAGACTGGACTGCCATCCAAGTCTACAGTCTAGTTTACCTTGTCGTTTAATCTAAGCCTGCGGTTGAGGAGAAGGGATAAATTCATGTCTTTCGCAAGGACATTAACATGAAAGTGAACGTAGCAAACTCGACCAGAATTCGAACACGGATCGCCGGTTCCACTTTATGCGCTGGTAACTGTTACGAACATCTTATCAACAGCCTTGAGTTAATCCGTCAAATTTAAGGTTTTCCCACTGAGCGCTCCGATTAGGCCATGCTTTAGGATTTTCGTTTGCTAGGCTCAGTCAATTTTTGTCCAAGATCCTGTTTTTTGAAAGACTGAGTAATATCAAATTCTGTTCATGGCTGCCATGAAAATTGGCTGACGCTTGCTTAGTTTCGAACATGCTCCACTGATATTGTTATACTGCTTATTTCTCTCTCTCTGATACACGAAACCCTGAGTCATGTTTTCTATCGAATTTTCCCCTTCAGAAGCATCCTCTGATATTTTAGGGTCTGCATATGTTAGCACCAAAACGTCTACCAGCCGCCACCACCAACCGTCTTTCTTTTCTCAGCTGCAGTTTCTATTTATTCACGCTAAGTTAACACATTAAGACACAAGCCGTTACTTCATTCATTGCAGATTTCCAATCCCAAGCTAAAGAGACGTATAAAACTGATTGAATAATTGTCACGGAAATGTATTCACTGAAGATCGACTCGAAAACATGGAAGAAATATCGACCAATCACAACCCATTATTCTTGACCTCCACGCCTGGAAAAATTGAACATCTCAAGCTTATTATCAATCACCCAACAGGTTAAGATAAGAACTGGACTAAGCCAAGACTTGTAAAACATTTGCAGGCCAGGCCTGTCATTTTCTCTCACCTGGATTGCCACTGGCGCTAACACACACTCAAGGTGTGACATTGTCACGATAGGTTATTAGCCGGACAGACGAATTTTCCAATTTTCCCATCTACGCCCTCGTCAGTTTATGGCAGCCAGACGATGAAGTAAATTATTCTAATTTGCAGGAAAGAGGCGCGCTAAGAAGAAAGGTGGCTGCAAAGATGAAGAAAGAAAGAGATATTCAGCTGGTGGCCAAGTTCGATGTGCATTTATGTATGAATCGGGAGGGATTAATGATTTGGCTGTGGGTCGTTAAAGCCTTTTTATGGGGGTGTCTTTCTACATTATTATGCCTACAGACTTATTTTATTTCTCCCTTTCATATTTTTCTTAAGTATTTCCTTCGTTTTTTTTACCGGCCATTTTCCCCATCATCGAAACTCACAGCTTGAACGAAACAATTTTGCACCATTTTATATGTCACACCTCACTACATCATCATCATCATCATCATCATCATCATCATCTTGCAAAAAGAGCAATTCTTATTTGTCCTCACCATGAGAAACAAGTGCAAATCAGTCAGTGGTGCCAATCAGGAAGCGTCGCATTTGCAGAGGTTCTAACACACCGACTGTCTGCTCTGGGGTAAATCATAATAGCAGAATAGTAATTGCTTAATTTCTCTTTCTTTTCTTTTTTCTTTCTTTCATTCGTCTTTCTTTTCTCCTCTTTTCCTTTTTTAATTTTTTCGTCCACCTTTCTCTTCTTCTTTTTTCCTTTTTTCATTCTTTCGTTGACTTTTCTCTTCTCTTTTCTTTTTCATTCTTTCGTCTATCTTTCTTGTCTCTTTTTTCTTTTTTTTGTTCACCATTCTCTTCTTCCCTTTTTTCATTCTTTCGTTCACCTTTCCCTCCTTCCACTCATTCATTTCTTTTTTCCAAATGTCTTTCTCTCTCTTTTTCTCTTTTTTCTTTTACCTTTCATTTCTTCCTTCCTTGTTATCTTTTTCTTTCTTTCTTTCTTTCTTTCTTTCTTTCTTTCTTTTCTTTCTTTCTTTCTTTTCTATTTTCCTTCCCTCTATTTCGCCCCTTTCTTTTTATTTCACCTTTCTTTCTTCCTCTATTTTGTTCTTTCTTTTAACTTTGTCTTCCGTTTTTCTTTCTTTTCCCTTTCTTTCACATTTCTTTTCGTCCCCTCATAAAATGGACTAAAAATACACATACACGCATGTAAAATTGCACATAAGTATAAATCTATGTCTTCCACATGTGTTATAAATAGTGCTCAGTGTTACGAGACAGAGCTATTCGGAGATTCTTGCAATTGTTGCAAAATGCGAACGCGAAATAACGGTCAGGTTGTATTTGCACCTGAAGATTACAGCAACTGCATGGAACTCCGAGTTGTGCTATCGACGTTGGATATTATGTATATTTACTAATATATATATATATATATATATATATATATATATATTAATGATGAGTACAGACGACCCTTAAAAATCCATTCAGTTATAATTTATTTCATGAATATACAAATATTCATCTCTTGAGACGGATTTTTTTAAGAAATGGAGTCAATTTATCCAATATATAAATTTAATCTGTCTGTCTATATATATATCAATGATGAGTACAGACGATCCTTAAAATTCCATTCAGTTATAATTTATTTCATGAATATATTTATCAATTTATCCAATATATATATATATATATATATATATATATATATATATATATATATATATATATATATATATACAAACATACATAGGCTACATTGATGCGCTACACTTAAAGCCACGAAAATTAAATTTAATCTGTCTGTCTATCTGTCTGTCTGTCTCTCTCTCTTTATATATATATATATATATATATATATATATGTGTGTGTGTGTGTGTATGTATATTTACCTATATTCTGGTCGTAGGTTCTGGTGTCACTTAATTAAATTTGAGTTGCCCAAGGAAGTTCTTGATCAGAAAGTGCAAGTAACATTCATACGAGCAATCAAATTGTATCTCTTTATGTTATTACTAAAAGCGTAACCTTCAAAAGCAGGAAGGCACCGTCAGATGTTAGTCTGCTAATTGTTAATTGTCTTACACTCACCTAATGAGTTTCATTATTCTTCCCATTTTAGATTTGGAGAAGGTTTAGAATGGCATAGGTTGGCGCAAATATTCATGCCAATTTAAATAGAAGACTCATTTAGACACGCCCCCACGGATTTCAGTCATTAACATATTTAGAAAAAATTAGTGGGAACTTTTAACTTCCGTTCAGTGATCGTTCATATTTTAGGCGAAAGTTCAAATTGTAGCTATTGAATTTTGATGATGATGATGATGATGATGATGATGATGATGATGATGATGATGATGATGATGATGATTCTTCTTCTTCTTCTTCTTCTTCTTCTTCTTCTTCTTCTTCTTCTCCTCGTTTTTCTTCGTCTTTTTATTTCTTCTTATTTCTTTTTCTTCTTTTTCTTCTTCTTTCTTTATTCTTCTCCTTTGTTTTCTTCTTCTTTCTTTTTACTTCAACTTTCTACTTCGACTTCTTCTTCTTCATGTGCTTTCTTTTTTTCTTTCTTTTTTAATTTCTCTTTTTTCTGCTTTCTTACTTTTTCTTTTTTCTTCTTCTTTATTTGTACTTCTTCTTTCTTTTTCTTCTTCTTCCTCAAGTTTTTCTACTGCCTTCTTTCTTCTCCATTTTCGACTTTACTACCTCTTTTTCTTTCTTCCTCTTCTTTCTACGTCATCTTTGTACTTCGACTTCTTCTTCTGCTTCCTTTTTGTTCTTTATTCTTCTACTTTCTCTTATTCTTCTTTCTTCTTTCTTTTTTCTCGTTCTTTCTTTTTACTTCATTCTTTTTCTTCTTCGTCTTCTCCAAGTTTTTCTATTTTTTCCTTCTTCTTTATTATTCATTTCGACTTTTCTACTTCATTTGCTTTCTCCTTCTTGTTTCTACTTCTATTTCTTTCTTCATCTTCTTTCTTTTTTCTTCTTTCTTTTCTTCGTTTCTTCTTCTTGTTCTTCTTCAAGTTGATCTACATTTTTCTTTCTTCTTTCTTCTTAATTTCGAATTTTTACTTATTCTTTCTTCCTCATCTATCTGCTTCTTTTTTTCATTTTTTTCATTCCTTTTCTTCTACTTTCTTTTTTTTTCTTTCTTAATTTTTCCTTCTTCTCTCTTTTTTTCCTCTTTCTTTTTTCTTCTTTTATCTTTTTCTTTTTCTTCCCCTTTCTTTTCTTCTTCTTCTTCTTCTTCTTCTTCATCTTCTTCTTCTTCTTCTTCTTCTTCTTCTTCTTCCTCACGTTTTCTACTTTTTCTTTTTTCTTTCTTCTTCCTCATTTACAACTTTTCTTTTTCTTTCTTCCTTTTCTTTCTACTTCTACTCCATTCTTCTTCTTTCTTTCTTTTATTTATTTATTCTTTATTTTCTTCTTCTTTCTTTCTCTCCTTGTTTCTTTTTACTTCTCACGTTTTTCTACATTTTTCAGTCTTCTTTCTTCTTCATTTTCGATTTTTCTACTTCTTTTTTCTTCCTCTACTTCATCTTTCTAATTCCAATTCTTTCTTCTTCGTCTTCTTTCTTTTTTCTTCTTTCTTTCCCTCTTCTTTCTTTTTCTTCATCGTCTTTTTTCTTCTTACTTTTTCTGCTTTCTTTTTGTTCTCCTTCTTTCTTTCTTCTTCTTCTTCTTTCTTTTTACTTCTTCTCCCCAAGTTTTTCTGCTTTTTCTTTCTTCTTCATCATTTTCGACTTTTATCTTTTCTTTGTACTTCTTTTCATCTTTGTACTTCGACTTCTTCTTCTTCTTCTTCTTCTTCTTCTTCTTCTTCTTCTTCTTCTTCTTCTTCTGCTTTCTTTTCTGTTCTTTCTTCTTCTACTTTCTCTTCTTATTCTTTTTTCTTTTTCTTCACCTTTTTTCTTTTTACTTCATTTTTTTCTTCTTCATTTCTACTTCATCTTTATACTTCTTTCTTTTTTTTCTTTTTGTTTCTTTTTTCTTCTTCTAATTTATTTTTCTATTTTAATTTTTCTTTTTTCTTCTTTTGTCTTCTTTTTTCTACGTATTATTCTTCCCTTTTCTTCTTTTTTACTTCTTTCTTTTCCTTTTTTCCTTCTACTTTTCTTTTTTCTTCTTCTTTCCTTTTTTCTTCATTCTTTCTGCATCTCTTTTCTTTTTCAGATGATTACTTTGACTTCTAACTTCTGCTTTCTTTATCGTTTTTCTTCTTCTACCTTTTTTGGCCTTTCTTTTTCTTTTTTCTTTTTTTTTCTTGTTTGTACTTCTTTCTTTTTCTTCTTCTTCTTCCTCAAGTTTTCTAATTTTTTCTTTCTTCATTCTTCTTCATTTTCGACATTTCTACTTCTTTTGCTTTCTTTTTCTTCTTTCTACTTTATCTTTTTACTTCTACTTCTTTCTTCCGCTTCTTCTTTTTTCTTTCGTCTTCATTTACAACTTTTAATTTCTTCCTTTTCCTTCTACTTCTTCTTTCTAATTTTACTTCTTTCTTTTTTCTTTCATCATCTAATTTTTCTTCTTTTTCCCCATTCTTTCTTTTCCTTGTTTCTTGTTTCTTTTTCTTCTTCTTCCTCAAGTTTTCTACTTTTTTCTTCCTTCTTTATTCTTCATTTTGGACTTTTCTACTTCTTTTTCTTTCTTCCTCTTCTCATACTTCTTTCTGCTTCCACTTCTTTCTTCTTTCTTTTACTTTTTCTTTTCTTCCCCTTCTTTCATTTTTCTTCTTTCTTTTTCCTTCTTCCTCCTCTTCTTCTTCTTTCGTTTTACTTTCTTCTTTCTTTTTCTTCTTCGCCCTGAAGTTTTTCTACATTTTCTTTCTTTTTTATTCTTTCTTCTTTTATTTTTCTTCTTCTTTCTTTGTCTCCTTTCTTTTTACTTCTATCTTTTTCTTTTTTCTTTTTCTTTCTTTCTTCTTGTACTTTTTCTACTTTTTTCTTTCTTTCTCTTTCTTCTTCTTTTTCGACTTTTCTACTTCATTTTTTCTTCCTATTCTTTGACTTGTTCTTCTTCTTTCTTTTTCTCCTACTTTCTTTTTCTTTCTTCTTCTTCTTCTTCTTCTTCTTCTTCTTCTTCTTCTTCTTCTTCTTCTTCTTCTTCTTCTTCTTCTTCTTCTTCTTCGACTTTTCCACTTTTTTCTTTTCCTATTTCTTTTTATTTCTTCTTTCTTTTTCTTTTTCTTTCTTCTTTCTTTTTTCTTCTTTTTTCTAGTTCTTTCTTCTTTTTCTTCATCTTATTGAGTGACAAACAACACACGAACAAGGTTTAGCTGGAGCTAATATACCCATCGGGACACGGTCTAATGGTAAACCAGACGCCGGCATGACAGCGAAATTTACGCGATATCGTGAGCTGTTTCGATAAAAGAAGTACATCACATTGTAGATGAAACCCTTCCAGAAATACCTTCCAGTCAGGTAACAGAGTCTGATCAGACAGTTTCTGATTGAGAGTTTTCCTAAGTACTTAGTTATCAGCCCAAAGTTGCCTTGGCTTTCTTATTATTCAAATTTAAAATAAGAAATTAACAACACGATTCTCCGCCACTATTTCTGCTCGTGTACAGAGATTCACAGTGCGACAGTCCGTTGGGGATATGCTCGACTGGCAGTTAACAATCACATCCGTGGTACTGAACGGGATATTGACGGTAGCCCATCCTTATTCACCATGACAAACATGTACATATTAATGCTTCTAATTAATGAAAATCAGACGCAGTCAGAGTCATACCTATTATTATCATCATTATTATTATTATTATAACTTTGCTTGCCCATCCCCTTCGGTATTTAGCGCGACCATTATGTCTTGTCAATACCTCATAAATAATTGGCTATTCCGCATTTTCATCACGTGAAAAGAGTGAAGAAGACATTACTTGGTTTCAGTGAGAAAATGAAAGAATGAAGAAAGAAATATAGATGCGGGTATATATATATATATATATATATATATATATATAAGAATATATATTTATATATACAGGATGTCTCAAAAATGTACTCACACTTTGAATGACGAGAAAACCTTTATTTATGAACGTAGAGTGAAATGGAATAGCTTCGAATACAGAAGAAAAATGTAATTGAAGAATCATGTTTGCAAATGTTCAAATTGATGACCAAAAAAAAAGAAAGCATGTTAGAGACAGTTAAAGTGTGAGTACATTTTTTGAGACACCCTGTATATATAAATATATATTCTCATATATATATATATATATATATATATATATATATATATATATATATATATATATATATAGAGAGAGAGAGAGAGAGAGAGAGAGAGAATCAGATTAAACTGATAAGAACAGGTACTATATTTTGAGGTTGAGAAGCGGTTGCGACCGCGACAAAAGCACCATTTTTCAGACGTACCGTATCAAAAGCAAAAAACAGTTACCATCAAATAAAAATAATATCGTCTGCTGAATTATTTTTAAACCATTATTAAAAGAAATGTTCGTAAGACTGAGATTTGGCCAGAAAGAAAGGAAGGAAGGAAGGAAGGAAGGAAGGAAGGAAGGAAGGAAGGCAGGCAGGCAGGCAGGCAGGCAGGCAGGCTGGACGGGATATAGGAGTGTTTAACCTCTCCTGCCAATACATCATAAGTAATGGACTATTCCGTTTCGGTTGCGTAGGAAAAACAAGGCAGACAAATGTAAGAAAGAGAAATAAAAATGTTTAACGCCTGTTTCAGTGAAATTGAAAAAGTTGTCAGTTTCAAATATTTTCATTTTTTCCTTATTTCTTATAATAACGACTAACATTCATATTTATGATTTTAATTGCAATATTTTGTTAAAGTTCTTAAGCTCAAATATTTGACGATGTGATAGCCGGATTTCTATGGATATTTTATTGTCATAGAAATCGTCAGAAGCTTACTGTATCATTAAGTGAAGAATTAAGATGCATCAGAAAATTCAAATTGGAAAACCGTGAAGTTTTCACGGGTTTTTCTAGTTGTTGTTGTTGTTATTATTATTATTATTATTATTATTATTATTATTATTATTATTTTTATTTCCTTTGATATCTGGCGTTTACACATTTCTTTCCGGGTCCCGCCAAGGGACCTAAGGTTAGAAATGGCGTCATGACACTTTCTAATGCAAAAAAAAAAAAAAAAATAATTACATAGATAAAACCCTTCATAAAGTGTGGGCTGTACTTGTCAGAACAATTTTTTGTATCTCTTTGAGGCATGGACTTCCAGGGATCCCTTCAATCAGCCTACTGGAATCTTTTCCAACCAGTCCAAGGGCTCCAACTACAACAGGAATTGTTGATGTTCCCATGTGCCACATTTTTTTTATTTCTATTTCAAGGTCCTTGTATTTTGACAGTTTTTCGAATATCTTCAAAGACACATTGCAGTCTGCAGGGACTGCCATATCAATAAGGAGGCACTTATTTTGTTTGTGGTCTTTAATAACAATGTCTGGGCGGTTGGCTTTGATTGTTCTGTCAGTGTGTATTGTGTAGTCCCATAGAATTGTAACAGGCCCTATCTCCGTAACCGGGTCAGGGTGGTGTTCGTACCAATTTCTTCCAGTTTCCTTCCCATAGGAGTTGCAAATTTTCCAGTGCAGATATTGGCCCACTCTGTCATGTTGTTATTATTATTATTATTATTATTATTATTATTATTATTATTATTATTATTATTATTATTATTATCTCCTTTGATTTTTGGTATGTACTCATTACTTTCCGGGTCCCAACCAGAGACCTAAGGACAAAATAGTATCATGACATTTTCCACTGAACAGTTTTTGAGAAGAAAACAAAAGGAAAAAAAATCTAGGAGCATATAAATTTTACCTAAATAAAACCTTTCGTAAGGTGTGAGTTGTACTTGTGAATACATTTTTTTTTGTATTTTTTAAGGCATGTCCTACCAGGAACCCCTCCATTGAGTCTATCGGAACCTTTTCCAATCAATCCGAGGGCTCCAAATACAACTGGAATTATAGATATCCTCATGTGCCACATTTTTGAGATTTCGATTTCAAGGTTCTTGTACTTTGGTAGTTTTTTTGTTAAAG
>OZ038508.1:68368891-68513891 GCA_964036315.1 Acanthosepion esculentum | reverse complement strand
ATCCATTTCTTTATACTGTATGGGTGGTGAGAGTTGAAGTTGAGGTATTGTCCGGTGAATGTTGGTTTGCGGTAGACAGATGTCTTGAACCCATGCTCTCTTCGGGATATTAGTACATCCAGGAATACTAGTTTGTTATAGTAGATGGACCTCTTCTTGGAGTGGCCAGAGTACGACAGTGTCATCTACTTATTTCAGCCATAGGGCTGGCTTTAGTGATGTGGATTTTAATGTCATTTCTTCGAAGTATTCCATGTATGTTTGCCATTGCTGGTGATAATAGCGAGCTCATTGTTAAATTTTCATCCCATTCCAAAGTGTGTTGTTTGTGTACAGAAAGTCAGCATCTCCAAGTTATCAAAAACCCTTTTCTATTGTTATACTGGTCCGTTCTCCGAGGGATGAGTCCGAGGCCAGTCTGTACCTGACTACCGAGCATGTCTCCTCCGTGGGGATTTTGGTGAACAAACTCACGACATCCAGGCTCACCATCTGGTTGGTTCTGATGGAAGCATATTTGATTAATTCCACGAAGTGGGCAGATTTTAAGACATATGAAGTTGAATTTCCTGTTGATGGGACAATTATATCTACAAGGAAGCGACTCAGAGGGTGGCACACAGAGCCTTGGTAGCTAACAATTGGCCTGAGTAGAATACCGTCTTTGTGAATTTTGGGGAGACCGCGTATGTGAAGTAGCTTGTTGTAACGCTGTGACAACTGCCTATATGTCTTAGGCGGGAAGAGGTCCTTGTTCTTGATTAGTCCGAACAATGCAAACCGTGTAAATAATTACAATTCGAATTATGATACTTATATCATAATCCTATAATATGTAAAATTGATGATATGTTAAAATATCGGCCTTAAAATAATCATTCCATTTGGGTAGAAAATTTGTCCATTAAGAATTCTCCCATCTACATATCCTTAAACCTATTTAAGTCGTCATGATTCCGGCGTCTATAAAAAAATTCCGGCGTCTATAAAAATGCTTTAGAGATTTGAAAAATAAATAAGATAAATAAACAAATAAAAACGTTAAACTGAAAATGACAGGTTGGGTAAATAATAATAATAATAATAATAATAATAATAATAATAATAATAACAGATAGACATAATGGAAATAAACGTGCTCTCTATCTTCAACAAATACATCTTCATTAACATTTCTGTCTGAATTTCTGCGACGTGTTGTTATTATTTATATTATTGACACGCAGATCTTTGTCGTTTTTATCACAAACATCTTAGCCGTTGCGGCATCAGGACTTAATTAACATATTATCTTTGCCACATCAGAGCAAAATTTCACCCTTGTTCTTTATCAAAGTGGGCGTTATTTGTTTAGTGAATTATTTCAAGCTCGCTTTTTTTGTTTGTGTAATATGTATATTAAAAGAAACTGAGCTAAAATGACGTTAATTAACAGTACATTAAAGCACATCTATCTACGTATTTATCCTATTCTTTTCACATCTATCTATCTATCTATCTATCTATCTATCTATCTATCTATCTATCTATCTATCTATCTATCTCATTCTGTTTAAAATCTATCTATCCCATTCTGTTCATATCTATCTATCTATCTATCTATCTATCTATCTATCTATCTATCTATCTATCTATCTATCTACAGGGGTTGGACAA
This sequence comes from Acanthosepion esculentum, assembly GCA_964036315.1. Lineage (NCBI taxonomy): Eukaryota > Metazoa > Mollusca > Cephalopoda > Sepiida > Sepiidae > Acanthosepion > Acanthosepion esculentum. The sequence continues at coordinate 68,512,235 of OZ038508.1, read as the reverse complement.
AATAATTGAAATACTTGTTAAATTCAAAGAAAATGTATTTAATATGGAGTTGGTCCTCCTTTAGCCTCACATACAACTTTAATACGTCTAGGAATGGAATCATACAGCTTCCTGACTTCATCCAGAGGAATTTTCAGCCATTCTTCCATTAACACCTGCTCCAGCTCTTTAAGACACAACGGTGGAGGATAGCGGCTCCTAACTTGTCGCTGCAAAATGCACCACAAATGTTTAATAATATTGATATCTGGAGATTGGGGAAGCCACACCATGTGTTCTAGCTCACTTTCATGCTCTTCATACCAATTCTTAACCACTCAAGCGGTATGTATTGGAACATTATCTTCTCGGAAGACGCAGTCACCATCAGGAGCTAAAGTCTGGGCCATTGGATGAACATGATCTCCCAAAATATTCAGGTAATCTTTGCTGTTGATTATACCACGCTGTGCAACTATTGGACCGAGACATTTCCATCATATAGCGGCCCAAACTATCACTGATCCACCACCATGCTTCACTGTTGGAAGAAGGCAGTCAGGGTTGTAAGCTTCTTTGGGCTGCCTCCACACATAAACTCGCCCTGAAGTTGGGAAAAGAGAAAAACTGGACTCGTCTGAGAATATGACTTGCCTCCATTGGTCAGCAGACCAGGCATTCTGAATGTTGCGAGTGGAGAGAAGAGGTTTCCTTACGGTGGCTCTTCCGTGATATCCAGCCTTATGGAGCTCACGACGAACAGTTTTAGTAGAAACCGGACTATTCAGATGATGAATAATCAGTCACTTTGGACGCAGTAGTCCGATGATTTTTCGCCACATTGCGTTTCAATGCACGTCGGTTCCTGTCAGTAAGTTTGCAAGTCCGGCCCGAATAGCTATGCTTGCTAGAGGTTTTACTCTGTTTCTTGAATTGCGTCATAGTTCTTGATATGGTAGCTCTTGAAAAACGAAACAGTTTAGCAACCTTAGTGATCGAGGCTCCTGCCATGCGAGCTCCAACAATTGACCCTTTTTCGAACTCGGAGAGGTCACGCATTTAGCTTAAATTTTACTAAATTCTAAAAATAAATAAGACAAAGACAGTAAATTAAATAAATAAACGTATTTAAAATAGATATAACCTGCAATTACGAAGTTTTAGTTAAAGTTCTTAATAGAATAGGTCTTTGAAATATAGGAGTGGAATTTGCACCTGTTCCAATTATTTTGTCCAACCCCTCTATCTATCTATCTATCTATCTATCTATCTATCTATCTATCTATCTATATTTGATGTAGGTTCACAACTCTCGCTCTCTTGGAAAGGGATAGAGGTTTATTCCTTGTTTCCTATTTAAGATTGCGTTTCCGGTTCCTTCTAAATTCTTTTCACTCCTTTCGTCTCAGTGGCTTTATTGCCTTGCTTGGGGTAAATTGATTAAAACAATGTATATTAGTGTATTTATAAATGTTTAGGCAACATTTCACAGAAAACACATATATATAAACAGATATAGATATGTTATCGTTTATGCAATTATATTATAGGTTTTCATTTAGGCGAGTTTTTTTTATTGAAATACATACCACTGAATACTTATATATAATTTCACATATTTTTGCCTATGTTCGAAAAGAAACAACTCTGCCATGGCGAAAGAATTTGCCTTTTGAAAAAAGTTCAGTCATTGCTTGGACCGTAAAAACTATGTATTTCTATTTCATTGTTCATCTAGATTTCCGGTAGAGATATTTCTATTTGGATCTTGCTTGGGGGTGAATTGTTAAAACACTATCTAGATAACGCATTCAATTTTATATATACAACCCCCACCCCCAAAGGGATGTTGTAAATTCTTGACATCACCAGGTCGTCTCCCTCAAAGAATATATGATGTTTGATCAGATTTTGAGACGTGGTTTCAGCACCATTTATTTATATACACAAAGCGTACCTAGTTAATATCCTGAATGACTCTGTGAAGGTTAAATTTTGCTTACCCGATACCTAAAAGGTACATAATCTGACATTGTCAATGCCATTACCATTAACAAAATACTGAACTATGAGGATGATTTTAAAGAATTAATGCATTTAGGGGATCTTTCTTTCTGCCATGTTAAATTAATATATCAGAATGAAGAAAAAATTACACTTTCCCAGAATATCCTATTGTATTCCAAGATTTGAAAATTTATATAAGGAAAAGCAATGCTTATGAAAATTGCCTAAAAGTGATGTTATTTTTTCTGAATATTATATAAAATCTGCCGAGTTACAGATATTAGTGGTCAATTTGATAAGATTTTTAATTTTTTCTTCATTTCTTCAAGATTCATTTTACTTTCATGTTGTTGCATAAGTGTTTTGATTTTTGACCTCATTTTATACAATTTTTATCGACCCAGCTGCGTTAAATAAAATCACAGTTTCAATGAAAAGAGACATCATTGGAGATTCTGATCTTTGGTCCGAAATACAAAATTCCTGCTGAAAAATAATAGAATATTTTTATTACTTAGAGAATTCTCGTATTTTAAGCTAACATCACAAGGCACATATTCTTTTGATTCTAATTAATAGTCGACTTGTTTTTATAAAAATGATGTAACGTCCATCGTAGAAATGTCCTTTTATTTGTTAATCACATATAGGCTATTATGGGATGCATACAAAAGTTGAAACTTTGGGTTAATTTCACTGTTTGCAACTGAAAAATAGGTTTTGAATTTAGCAGAAAAGTTTAAAGTAGAACAAGATTGAATTGTTTTCAAGGAACACACGCCAAGAAGCTGCTGAAATTTATTCTAAACAATATCAAAGTCTTTACACGTTTTTCTATATATGTTTCTATTATGATTATAAAGGCAAAAGCAAAAATATCGTGCTCACAGTAAAGGAAAAAGATGTCAGCTTCTCTAGCAATTTATGTAAATTTTCTGAAATTTCTAATAAATTTGGAATATAAATGCACCATATCGATTTTTTCGCGTTCTTTTAAGCATTGCCCTCGTGGCTCTTTCGAAAGTTACGTGCATAGAATGGTAAAAAGCCACTTAACAACAAATGTGGTCATTTATTCAAAATGAGTTTAGTCGCTTTTCGCCAAACGTTCCCAAGAAAGGGTTACTGAAAAGAACTTTTCCTTGATTTAATATAATTTTTCAATTCAGTAGCAGTGATAGTGGTTAAGGTACTTCCTCTGTATTCCGGAAATCAAGGCTGAAAGACTCGATGGCGACCTGTTACCATCCACAACTCATTAAAGAATTAATTAGTATTCTTTTGTAACTGCTGCATTTGAGTTTCATAGTGTATAAGTATAATGAATGTTTCAGGTTTGATGATTTTTCTCTTAATACTTGTTGCCGTAAATGAAATCTGTATTTCACACGCTTTAGGTTTTGGCCGGACGTAGAGCAAATGAGACAGAATATTAAATCATGGCGACAGTTATTTCAGTTACACGCCTTAAATAAAGAAAGTTATGCCGGCGTGTAAATTATCGACAGGACGAGTTCAAATTCTGGTAGAAGCTATTGCATTCACTTCGCTATAATTACCACTGGGAAAGGCGTAAATTCATCTCTTCTCTCCCCAGATATAGGTATTATTATTATTATGTATATAGGTATAATTAAATATATATATATATATATATATATATATATATATATATATATATATATTTTCAAAAAATATGATTCCTTCGCTACATAAGAGTCCTCATGTTTAAAAAACAGGAACCAAAAACTTCAATATAACTATTAAAATTAAATTGAACTAAAGTATCAAGCTCTGTTTCATCCTTGAGCGAAATTTTTGGAATAAATAATCTTGAAATTTACGCAGCTTTATAAGCCTATTCATTCGTAAAATTAATTATTATTTTATTATTAATTATTATGTAAACGGCTGAAGCAATTATTTCAATATCAATGTATACCAATGCACTATCACTTGCCGTTGATAAATAACCAGACGACATGCGTTGAACGGATGTCATAATTCGTTGAAAAAAGGCACCCCTACCCTGCCTAGACTTAACCTCTTTTCGAATGTAACTCATAAAATAATAGTTGATAAAAAAGAACACGCTACCGCCCCTGTCTAAATGATTGGATTTTTCTGTATCTTTGGAAACAAAAATTATGAATGTATGTGCTTTTAAAACTCAGTAAATTTTAAAATAAGTTATACCAAAATTCGCTTGAAGATGAAACAGAACTAATGCTTTTTATTTAATATAATTGAATTTGATATTTTTGTTTTCTGTTTTTGAAACATGGTAATTCCTGTGTAGCGATGAAACCATATTTTTTCAATCAGTTAATTTATTATATATATATATATATATATATATATATATATATATATATATATATATATATATTTGTGTGTGTGTGGGGGGTATTATTATATATAGGTATTTTTATTTACACTATTTATATTGCTCGGGTTATTGTCCTTATCTTTATTGCTATAGTCAAGACGTTTCGGCCATTGTACTCTCCGGCATTCTTCCTAACATTAATTAGTCTTCTATATGTTAGAATTTCGAACTGAACCCTTTATTTAGTTCACTAGAGTAGAGTGTTCTAGTTCCACGTGCCATGCTTTTTCTGGATATCACAGTTTCAGTTAATTCATTTTTGACCCACAGTGTTGTGAGTTCAATACCTGGCCACAGCAAAGGTAAACAAAAATTTGGCGAGTTGAGTTACTAAAGGAAAAAAAAACTGAAACTGAGATATTCAGAAAAGGCGCTATCAAAAAGGAGATATCATGAATATGACAATAATGATAAGGACAATAATCCGAACAATGTAAATAGTTACAATACCTCATCTTATAAATATAGACAGAAGTACTATATATATATATATATATATATATATATACACACACACACACACATACATATATATATATATATATATATATATATATATATATATATATATATATATAGATATATAATAATAATTCATTGAGTCTCGAACAATACATATATATATAGCAATACCTATATAAAATATATGAACATTTTATATATATATATATATATATATATATATATATATATATATATAGGTATCGTATATATTTGTGTTTTATTATATATAGGTATTATTATACACACACACACACACACACACACACACACACACACACACACACATATATATAGGCATAATTATAAATAAGTACTATTATAAAGGGTGCGATGAGTAGATTGTCGCTATTTTATATTTTTAATTTCTCGCATGCTCGTTGTTTGTTTTTGATTTTATCGACTGTACAGTTTAGTAGGGTCAGTTGGGCACCATCTGTGAGGAAAAAAGCACTTCATTCTAACGGAATGAAGTGCTTTTTTGGAAAATATTTGGAAACTGCATGCTGTACTGCTTAGCATTCGCGCTGGAAACTCCAATACAAACATTTCACAGTGTTCGGTTGTTAATTAGAGATCAGTGCAGAGGATTCGGAAAGAGTTGAACGAGTCTAATTGTGATTACGAAGGTGTTTGGCGTGATCACTAGTGATGGCGACGTTATACCTCCATTCATCATCACGCATGGCCTTAAAATCAATCCGGAGGTCTGCATCAAGTGCCTTGAGGTGGTAGTGCTGCCCTAGGTCAATAAGGTGGCTCCTGAAAAACCCTATGTCTGGCAACAGGACTCTGTTACATGCCACACAAGCAGAAGTACCCCGTCATGGCTGTCAAACAATTTCGGCGATCACCTCACCCCTTACATCTGACCACCTAACCCTCAAGATTACAACCCCCTTGATTATTAAAGTGGGGTGCAGTTTAGAGAGAGACCAACAAAAGTCCTTGTAACACCAAAGATGAACTGAAGTTAAGGAATATGGCAGCAGTTACTAACTTAAACAAGGAGACCGTCCAGGAGAGATGCAGGAGATTCCAATATCGTCTGGAGACCGTGGTTGAATCGAATGGCTATTTTATTGAATAAATTGACTCTTTAGTATTTCAAGATATTTTTGTGTAATTTTGGTAAATATATTTGTTAAAATGAGATGTTAAGTTGATTTTCATTTTTGCGTAATTTCGACGGTAATTCATCCATCGCACCCTGTATATATAGGTATTATATATGTTACTATCGGAAGGCTAATACGCCCAGTCAGGCATATAATAATACCTATATATATATATATATATATATATATATATATATATATATATATATATATATATATATATATATATATAGGTATTATTATATGCCTGACTGGGCATATTCGCCTTCCGATAGTAACCAGGCAGAGAAAGACCACTCTGAATACAAACCTCTTGCATGATAAAACCCATCACACCCCATGTTTGACAGACATTTTGTGGAGGGGGTGTTCAAAATGATAAAGAATAGAGTTGAATATTAACGATCAATGCAGAAACCGGGAGGATGGAAACTCTGACTGTTATATAAGGGAAAAAGAGTTGGATTTGCAGATAGTGTAAATAGCGCGGAAAGTGGAATCAGAGAGTCGGGTTCAAATTCTGCTCTTGGTTCTTGCATACTATTTGCGAAAGGCATGAAACCCTCTTCTCCAACCAAGTTATTAGTTAAATAGCTCGATAGATTTTGGCTCTGTAGCCTTGGATGGTAACTAGTTTAAGAGAAAGGAGACTGAAATTCCAAACTGTCGAAAAGACAACGGGAAGCCACTCCACTCACTCCCAGGAATGCATAGTAATCCAATGATAAAGAAAAATCTGTCATGGTCGTCATCTGTTACTAACAAAGCATTAGAAAAAAGTAAAGGGTTGTTTCTAGTTAAAGCCTATGAACAAGTATATAGGCCAGGAATAATATATTGCAATCTTAGCTTATCAGTCACTTCAGAATCTGCAAAATTGACAATAATAAAATATGAATTCTTATAACCGGAATTATTTTAAGATCATTCAGGGAACAATTTAAGTTCTTATCCTGAGGAAATCCGTCCCATGAAATGAAGCCATTCTCGAGCTGACCGTTAGCAGTATAGAATTTTCCTATCCTACAAGAACTCTATTAGTTCTTGTGTCCGTAAAATCCCCGAATCCTCCTAGACTTTCACTTTTCAAAGACATATTCATAGATTAAACCTTGTTCCTCTTTCTTCTATTCACACTCAAACCCACAGCTTCCTTCCTTCCTTCCTTCCTTCCTTATTAGCATTTTAGTGTCATTTCCTGTTCCGGTTGGCCTGAGTTTATCTTTAACGTTTCCCGTGCCACCATTGAAGTCTCTTTTCGCGCCAATAACCCAATTAAGCGATCGAAATGACGGGAAAAGCCAATTACTTTCATCGTAAACATTTGATTTGGCTGCGTCTTCTTTTGACTTGTTACTTAATCAAACTAAGCTAAGCTGCATTTGCAGGTGGGAGGTCGGTCTTTGGGGGCGAGGGAAGAGGATATCAGGAGTAGCGGGGTGGAGAGGTTGGAGGAGATGAATGAGACATTGGATCGAACGATCGTGTTTTATGCTATTAGGCAGACTTATGGTAAGGAGAAATGTCACTAAGGTGGCTATAGAAGGAGAAGAGAGAGAGAGAAAAAGGGATAGAGTAAAGATATTAGAGAGAGAGAGAGAGAAAAATAGAGAGAGAATGTGAGAGATGGGAAATAAAAATGAACGGGTGAAGAGGCATAATGAGGAAATAATGAGAATTTACGATGAGGAGTGGGCGAACGGGAAGAGAGAAAGAGAAGGGAAGAGTGAAAGTACGGGAATAAGAGATAGTGAAATAGAAATACAATAATAAGGAAAATAAGAGAGAGAGAGGGAGAAAGAGAGAGAGGGAGAAAGAGAGAGAGGGGGAAAGAGAGAGAGGGAGAAAGAGAGAGATAAGGAGAAAGAGAGAGAAAGAGAGAGGGTGAAAGAGAGAGAGAAGGAGAGAGAGAGGTATAAAGAGAGAGAGAGAGGAGAAAGAGAGAGATAAAGAGAAGAGAGAGAGAAAGAGAAATAGATAAGGAGAGAGATAAAGAGAGAGAGAGAGAGAAGGTGAAAGAGAGAGAGAAAGGGAGAGAGAGAAGGGGAGAGAGGGAGAAAGAGAGAGGGAGAAAGAGAGAGATAAGGAGAACGAGAGAGAGGGAGAAAGAGAGAGAGATAAGGAGAAAGAGAGAGAGGGTGAAAGAGAGAGAGAAGGAGAGAGAGAAGGAGAGAGAGAAGGAGAGAGAGAGAGAGAGGGAGAAAGAGAGCGAGAGAGGAGAACGAGAGAGAGAGAGATGCAACATATAATAAAATATCATTTTTGTTCTAAGTAATATAGTCTTTTGAAAAGGATTCCGTTTGTATGAGACATAGTGAATTAACTTAAAATCTGCCAATCTCTCTGTGTTGGAAGTCAGTTTTGTTCTATTCCGTTTATAGCTCAATTCTTGTTTACTTGCATCATAACGTGAAAGACTTGTGCATTTGTCGTCCTTAATTGCCTCATGTTCCGTCGCTGATATACAACAAATTGGACAGAAGCCGGCACCAACAAATCAAATCCCAAACTGCTTTCATTTTGCTTTGATTCCTTTCTGAATCCCCTTCCCACACACACGCATCAAAACATAAGAACAAATATATAAGGACAGTATGTATACAAGTGCCAATTTTCAATACTTTTGATACATGTATATATACATGTTTAATATATGTATTCAGGAAACATCAATTTGAAATACTGCTTAAAATGAGTTTTAAATACACATAAAATAACTTTTTTATTAGTAACACATTAATATATATATATATATATATATATATATATATATTTTTAGTTTACGAAAAACTAGGTAATCCGTATGGGTAGACCCAAGGAGGATAAAATCCAGAGAGCTCAATGTAAATCAGAGCTAATAATTTAAATAAAAATAAAAACAGACCACTTTAAGGTTCCATGTAATAAATTATTTCACCACAGCCCTTTTAAAGGACCGCAGATCATCAGACTTTACTTCCGAAGACCTTTGGAAGTAAAGTCTGATGATCCGCGGTCCTTTAAAAGGGCTGTGGTGAAATAATTTATTACATGGAACCTTAAAGTGGTCTGTTTTTATTTTTATTTATATATATATATATATATATATATATATATATATATATATATATATATATATATATATTAGGTTGTCACACATGAAATGGCGCATTTTTGGTCTGTTTTTGACCCTGTCGTTTAACGAAGTAACCTCCTTAGTATATAAAAAATCTTGAGTTATTTTTAACTCTTTTTCTTTACAGATAATTTTTCTTTCCACGTATTGTTATTCATAAGCCCAATGAAAATGATGACAATGAAACAATGTCAATTAATCTTGCTGTATGAGTACAAAGTTGGAAGAAGAACATTCTTGCATCGAACTCATTACTTGCCATGAGAAATGGATTCTATTTGGCAACAGTAAGAGAGTAAGCCAGTGGTTAGATGCAAGCGAATCACCAAAACAATACCCAACACCTCCACCGCACCCTAAAAAGTTAATGGTTACTGTATGATGGTCTTTCAAATGAGTTATTCATTATTCTTTCTTGCTTCAAGAGAAAACAATAACAACAACCTCGTATTGTGGAGAAATTGAGTGTATGCACGAAAAATTGAAAAAGAAACATTCTAGACTTGTGATATGGGATGGTCCATTTTTGCTGCACGACAAAGCACGGCCGCACGCTTTTCAATCAACAGCCCAAAGGCTGCATCGCCTGAATAATGAAATTTTGCCTCATCTTCCATATTCACCTGATATCTTTCCTACTTATTATCACTTATTTAAGCTTTTTGAACTTTTTATAGGCAATAAAACATTCTACAATAAGGAAGCGTTATTTGAAGCATTTGAACAGTTTTTCACATCAAAGGATGATAAATATTTTGAAGATGGGATCCAGAATTTAGGGGTAGATTGGAGAACAGTCATTTATCCACATGGTGCCAAACTCAACTAAATAAATCATTTATTTAACATATTTCAGAAGCGTTTATTCATTTCCTATAAAGTACGTCATTCGTTGTGTGACAACCTAATATATATATATATATATATATATATATATATATATATATATATATATATATATATATACTGGGTGTAACAGCAAAACTGTCCAATTGTTAGATTAAGTACTGAACTGTAGTATCTAAGAAATAATTAAGGTTATCTTACTGGAATGTGCCGAGGTTTTTATAACACTATTGGAAACTACTTTGAGCAATAAGAATGTATAATTACTCGTCAAAATTAAAAGAAGAATCATGATGAAATCGATCATAAACGAAAATGACATGTTCATAATTAATTAATCATAGCTAAGGATTGGAAGCTCATGAAGGATTGAAATAAAGTTCATATATATATATATATATATATATATATATATATATATATATATATATATATATATATTTATTATTCAGAGTTATTTTCCAACTTATTCAAGATGATATTCCCCATCTCTAACCTTCTTTCTGTCCGAGTAACAAGGAGCCTTACAGGTTTCACGTACGATTTCATTTTCAAGTCTTTTTTCGCTGCTCTTTGGACTGTCATAGCTGAAACTCCTCTCTCATGTGCCAAACGTCTTATGAATTGAGTTGGATCTTTTCTAATTGATCTCTTTAGATCTAAGTTAAAATGATGATCCTTCTTCATGTTGGGACATCCTGATCAGCTTTTCCTCTCTACTGTTCCTCCTTTTTTAAACTTATTCACCGTTCACTTCATGAATGAACTTTGAAGAGGGAAGCCAGAATATTAACGTTGGTGCCATTATTGAAGGCCTGACTGATCTTATTCCTCTCACCATTGCTTAGTTGGGAAGACAGTTGAGCTCTCATAAAACGATTTTAACCTGTTGTCATTAAACTGAAGAACTCAAAAGGTTTTTCAGTGATTTTTTTACAAATGGAGTCAAGTTGACTAAACGTCTTATCTGAAAATCTTGAAAAGAGAAACTCAATTTCTTTAGTGTTGTTTCTTTTAATATTAAACATTTTGTGGGATGGATAATTACAGACTGTTTCGCTGTATCACAGCTCATCAATTGCTTCAAGCCGGCATCAGTCAGGGATTCTACCCCCAAGGCTATCGTCGCACGGCAGAGAGAATGGTAAATTTTAACGTTTTTACTATACGAAAGACGTCATTGGCGAGGAGAGCTCGATTTTAGTTGAAGAGCATTGCATTATATATATATATATATATATATATATATATATATATATATATATATATATATATATATATATATATATATATGTGTGTGTGTGTGTAGTAGGGCGATATATACATTTTTATATATCAAGAACAAGTTTAGTGGAAATAAACTATGAGACAGTGGGAAAAGTTTTTCTGTGACGCTTTTCGTTCGTTAGGTCTTCATGTGATATTTATGTTGATGCCACTGCACATGCGCACAAACCCGAGAGGAAGCTGAAAATTAAATATATATTTGGTGTATATAGTCAGGCTGATTTTATTTAGTTTCTTCTTATTTTTGTTCTTACTTCCATCACTTTTCTTATTTAATGTCCCATATTGGCAGATTTTCTATTATCGCAATGTGGCATATTTAATAACAAGAGTGAAAGAAACAGGAACAACACGAAAAAGACACTAAATAAAATCAGTTCAACTCTATACTCAAAACATATATTTAAAACAAAATTAAATTTAAAATTTTCAGCTTCCCCTCTCCTTCATGCGCATGTGTAGTCGCATCAAAGTAAACATCACTTTAGCCAATGATAGCCTAAAGGACAAAATGCATAACAAGAAGACTTTTTTCACTTTGTCATAATTTTTTTTTCTACAATATATTTAATGCCCGCGTATATTCAGGATATAGGAGATCACGGCTCTCCACAGATTCCTTTTCTTTATTATCTGCGAATTACCATAACTTAAAATGATTTCCCGTTATATTCTCCACGGTCTAGAATTCTGATTTGTGTTTCTATGCTGACTGCCATTCAAAACTAGAAAGTTTCTATTTACGGCATCGCTAGCGGGAGAAGAGTTGGATTTATGCCTTTTCCAAGTATATTTATGCGAAAGTGAAAGCTACAAACTATCACGGAATTTGAACTTGAACCGCTGATTTAATTTTCTGTGCCTATAACCGTCACTATAAATCCTTACCAATATTTTTTGCATGAAGTGCACAGATATTTTTGTGTTTGAATCATATTTTTATTTTTTTAAATAAAAAAGAATAACTCGTAAAAACGGTGCGTATTTTCTTAGAATCATTAAAGAGATAGGAAAATACAATCTAATGTGACAGCAGTGAGAAGCTAAAACTGAACATTCCTCATGCCATCTCATGACACAAAAGAACGCACTAAGAAAGTCAATCCCATACTTTACGCGGGAATATGGGAGATAATAAAGAGTCTGTGTACCTGTGTGGTTCAATAAGGAAATAAATCTTAACAGAAAGAGAAAAGAAAGTTTAAACAGTGAAAATACTGTGAAATTTTGAACTAAAGAAAAAAAAAAGAAATATTGACTGATATATAAGCGGTAATAGACAGGAGAAGAGACAGAAAGAGGGTGTGTTTGAGAGTGAGAAAGATAAAAAGATATATATATATATATATATATATATATATATATATATATATATATATATATATATATATATATATAGAGAGAGAGAGAGAGAGAGAGAGAGTTACAGAGAAACAGTTTATATATAGGAAAGGAAGTGGAGACTTTCTCTCTTGTAGAAGTGCCAAATACACAATTGGTTGAATGAAAGAAGTAGAGGGAAAGTCAGAGGAGACAAATTTTGAAGTTTCAATGGGAAAACGAAGCCAGAATATTGACTTCGTATGAGGTGAGAAAGAAAGATATTTTTCAACACATACACCACACCGCACAGACCATCTCGCACAGACCACACCACACCACACACGTGCGCGCCCTCATCGCCCCCACCGCTAAAAAGACGGGGTTTTAGTTATGTAAATGCAAGCTGAATATTTCTTTTTTGCATAAGAAATTTCTTTAGTTTTTCTGGATGCCAGAAAATCCCTAATCTACTCAAATTCACACTCCGCTTTCACACCTCGTTGTAATCCATATCAACTCGTTTTTTTTTTACGTCTGCGTTTGATAAGAAAACTAACCTACTCTGATTTGCGTCTCTGTTTAATGTTTAATGTTTTAGAGATTTAATGTAATATCAGAAAAGAAGATGCGAGATGGATTGGGTAAAGGAGAGAGAGAAAAACGACGATCAATTTCGAGATTAAAATATAATAATAATAAAAAAAAAAATACCACGGAGGAACATGAAAACAAAGTATTAAGGTGAATCAACAAAATGTGTAAAGAAAAAAAATCAGTAGGAGTCAGATAAAGAAAGGGGAGAATGTAAAATGTGAGTAGAAAGAGAGAGAGATGAGTGACAGAAGTATTGTATGAAAGAGAGAGGCTTATGCACTGGAGGAACACTAATAACTACCACCACCAGCACTACAACCCCCCCACCACCAACAACAACAATGACGACGATAACATAACACACATACAGTCATGCACATACATAAACAGATAAGAAAGAAAGAAACGGATGCTGGCTAAATTGAATTGTCGACTGATAGGAAAGTTTCGCGACAAATATAAAGCCAATGTTGCAAATAAAAATTATAAAGAGAATTAAATAATGGTTATTTAGACTTATTCAAAGTATTGTTCACATCTTTGATTATTATTATTATTATTATTATTATTATTATTATTATTATTATTATTATTATTATTATTATTATGTGTGTGTATGTTATGTTTCCTGCTTTGTATCCTGTAGAGCCGAGTCCAAACTACGGTCGTTAGACCCTGTTGGAGAATTGTCATTTAATTGAGAGCACTTTTCTTTGTATATGGGATGTTCTTAGTAGTGGGATCTCCTAGGCAACCTCTATGTTGATGTTACCTGTGACACTATTAGTAAAATTGTCCATTCATTTTCTCACTAGTCTCAGAGATCCGATTACTATTGGTACAGTCTGAGTCTTCATTCTCCACATCCTGTTAATCTCGATCTCCAGGTCTTTGTATTTTGACAATTTCTCGATAATTTTCATGGTAGTGTTTTTCTCAGATGGTACTTCTATGTCAATAGGAATACACTTCCTGGATTTCTTGTCTTTTATAATAATATCAGGTTGGCTTTTATTTCCCTGTCAGTTTTGATTGTCATGTTCTAAAGAATGTTACATCGTTAATTTGGATAACTGGGTCTGGTTGGTGTCACACTATTTCTCAATGGTTTCGATTTTGTGCTTCTTGCATATCTTCCGGTGCACATATGTCACTACAAGTTATGCCTATCGGTGTATTCATTATTTTCTAGTTCCAGACATCGTGAGATAATATAGTCGACAGTTTTCATCATATTTTCCGCAGATCCTGCATTTCGCGTTAGTTCTGTTTGCGAGGCTTTGATCCTGAACTGCAATAATTAGTCCGTCTCAGCTTTCCTCGGCCATTGATGTGTTTTCTGTTGGCCCACACCTGTTTCTTTTGTTCTTTTTAGCTATTTACCATGCGACTCCTTGTCCTAGTTTGTAATTTTATTTGACTAAGTTGTTTTGCTTTCTGGTTTACTCTTTTTCGTAGATGGTATTCGATTTGTTTTTTGTTGGTAGGATTTCAGGTATATTAAACTGTTTCGTGAAGAGTGCAGCTTCTTTGTCTATGGAGTGGATTTGGTGTTTTACTATTTGTAGGTGAGGGTCATTGTTTTTTGTGAGTTATGCTTCCAATCCGATTGTTATAGTTTTTAAAGTTCAAGTTGGATTCGACCTCGGAATCCTAAATCTCTTGGTTCGTACAGCCTATCAACATCTGATTTCAGGTGGTGCATCCACATTTGGGTAAACATTTTTTGGTCTTTTAATGTCATTCAACTTCCATTTAATAATGTTGAAGCTGTATATTACTACGGGTATAGCTAAGGTATTGATAAACTTCATTTTATTGGCCCCATTAAGTTCGCTTTCTAGTTTCAAACGGACTCTTTTATAATATTCTGTTCGGATCTTTTTCTTCATAACTGAATTTTGTATTCCGCCTCCTCCCTTAATTCCTAAATATTTGTATGTAACCATCTTCGTCTAGTTCCTTAATCTTGTTGTTCATATCAAGGTCTAAATCTGTAGTTTTCTTTAGTTTACCACCTTTGAAGTTGGTTTTGGTACATTTCTCGATTCCTAACTCCATCCTAATATCTTCGCTGAAGGTTTTAAAAATGGCGAGTAGGTTTTTCTGTTGGTTGTCATCCTTTGCAAATGTTTTAAGATCATCAATATAGGATAGGGGATTCAGTTTGTCGTTCAGTTTGCCTGTGAATTGTATCCGTAGCTACTGTTGTGCAGTAGGCAGAAGAGTAGTGGTGACAATGAATCTCCTTGGAAGATTGCGCTTTTGATGTTGATTGGTCTCTATGTTAATGACCCTTTTGCATGCTTTAGGTTTAATGTAGTCTTCCAGTTATTCATGTTCTCCATTATGAATTTGACTGTTTTGCAGCATATTCTGTATATTTTTATATTTTTATCCATGAGTGGGGTACACTGTCGAACGCCTTTCCGTAGTCGATCCTTTGCTATCGATATGTATATTTCTTTTGTTTTCACCTCTTTCAATATTGTTTTACTAATAATTAGTTGGGCATTGAACCTGTAACTTCTTTATTTTGCATCCCTTCTGTTCTGCTGGGAGTAAATTGTTTTTCTCAAGAAAGTTATCTTCTCGGTTATGATAGAAATGAGGATCTTGTACATTGTTGGTAGGCAGGTGATGGGTCTATAGTTCTTCGGGTTCTGCGTCTTTTCTGTTTATTGGAAGTCGGTATGTTAACTCCCACCTGAGCCATTTGGGGCATTTTTCTGGGTTTATGATTATATCATTGTATGCCCGTGCGAGGACTTGGTGGATTATTTTTTTAATTCCAATATTGACTATTTAGTCTATTCCTGGTGATTTCCAGGTTTTGGTTTTGCAGATGGCAGCGGTTTTTTCAGTAATATTAATATCCGTCCATTTTTGGTACTCTATATGTTTGTGTTGTTCTTGTTGTAGCTTGATCCATGTAGCTCCATGTAGCATTTTGCAGTTTTCCACATCTTACACCAGAACTCCACAGCTTCCTGATTATTAGGTGCGTCATTTATCTCTATTTGATTTTTTCCCCAGTTCTTGATTTTGTTTCTTGGTAGCTTCATTGAAGGTCTTGTTTTTCCAGAAGAATCCGTTTCAATTTTCGTAACGCCTGATTCTTTGTGCTTTCCCTTGAATTTGTTGGTTCCGCTTCTCTTTAACTTTTGGTACGCCATTCTTATTCTTTGTCTCAAGATTTCGTTTCAGTTGTCTCCTTTTTCTTTCCTTCATTTTGGAGCCCTTGCCTACTTCACTTAGAATTAGCAATTGTCCTCGTAGTTTATTTATTTCGGTTTTTATTTTTTCTTCTCAGATTGGCATTTTTCTTTTGCGTTTACGTTGGGTTTTTACTTTTTCACCTATTGTTTCCGCGATCATTGCCGAGGCTGCTTATATAAGATTATTAATTTATGTCAAGTTAATCGGTCTTTCCATTTCGTCCCTTATTTATCTAATTGCTTGGTTAGCGAGGTTGATAGTTTCCTTCACTTGACGGTTTTTTCTTACTTTTGCAATTGTCGGCCTTTCCTCGAAAGACATTTCCTTTACATTCTCCCATTTATATCGGATGTTTTTGTAATCCCTGTTTCTCTAACATATTCGTCATTATCTTCCTCTATTTGCTTGTGTACCTCGGAGGGATTATTACAACTGATTTCTATTTATTCCTCTGCATGTGTCTCCTCTGGGTTGTTGGCATTTAGCCCGTCGATGTTAACGTTTAATCTATTTTTGATGTTTTCTCGGGTGCTTTCGAGTTCTATGTCAGGTATTCTTTTTTCCCCTGATAATGGCTAGTTTGTTGGCACCAATGTTCAGTTTGTTTGAGGAGTGTTTTCTCACCAGATATTATAGGCTGCGTTTGGTCGTTGTCGGATTTACGGTAGCGGTGTAAAATGCTATCATTACTTCAATATACTCTTCCGTAGACCATTTATTTATTGTTCTTTTTGTGGGATTTTCTTTTAATGAATACAGAGGGCCTCTGTGAGAACTGTCTTCGGCGTGGTTTTTCTCGAGTTCTCGTAGAGTAGAGTTTGTTCCAGTCGCAGTTCCAATTTGGCTCCTCACTGGGGATAGCGGTCCTTGTTGACCCACTTGACGACCGATGCGGTTTAGCAATATTTTTCGTTGTGTCTCGCATTGTAGTTAGTTTGTTTTTACCCATACGTGAGGGGATGGTTCGTGGGCACCAGAGCATATGGTGGGTCATCACGCCAGGCTTCCTCATGCTATTTTTCCTACTATCACTATTATTAACAAAAACGGTAAAATCTTCGTTTATAAACGTTTAGATCCCAAGGAGACACGACGTGATTCACCGGACTCCGACATAACTTTAACGGAATTTTCTTTGACTTTTTCTCTCTTATGTTCAATAATATGAAACTATTTTGAAATCTCCCTAATCTTGTTATTACATGAATATATTTTACCCATAAATCCAATTAATATATAGTTACTAATAATATTTAAAGAAAAGTTTATTATAAGTGTTTGTATTGTATGGCTTATAAAATAAAAATTGTATATAAATTACTAATAAATAAATAAGAACAGAACATTAAAAAATAACCGATAAGTCACCACCAACACCACCATCAACACCATTATTATTATTATTATTATTATAACAACATATAAGGGATTTTTCCCAACACGCCTATAGTTTCTTTCAAAAGAAATAAAAACGTCAGACAAGTTTTAACAAATGTACGCGTCCACACTCAAAACATCATTGGAGTTTCGGATCGTTGGACTCCCGAAAAAACTCATAGAAGAGAAAAACACTGCGCGTTGTACAACAACATGAGTCAAGTTAATTCTCTCGCAAATTCAAAGAGAAACATCACGATTTCTGCAGAAGGTGACAATTGTACTGATTCCCATTTAATATATGCCACCCAATGTACCCAATATAACTTGTTTTATATGGATTGCCCAACGGAAAATTAAATAAAAACATCAATGGACACAGATCTGACACAACAATGGGACGTCAACGGAGTTTGCAAAACATTTTATTGCAAACAATTGTAATTTCGACAAACATCTTAAGGTGCACATTCTAAAAAATATTCAGAATCTATCGACCTTTCGACTCTTAATACACATGAAGATGGTTGCGTAAACAAATTACTAACTTCCTGGCCCGGGGGAATGAACAGAATGACAGAAGGTTTATACCAATCTGTTTGATTAATTACCCTCAGTAACTAATGAACTAAGATGAACAAGATCACCATCATATTACGCACGTTTCAGCTGCATGTCTTCACGCTGGCGGAGATTCATTCATTTTGATCAGGACGGCCGTTTGTTTCATTACAAGACAAGCAACGTTTGTTTCTTATTTTTGTTCGGTGAACGGGTCCTACTAACATCATTCCTTCTTTTTCGGGGTCATCATCCACTTCCACATCATTTCACTGATTATATATATATATATATATATATATATATATATATATATATATATATATATATAGAGAGAGAGAGAGAGAGAGAGAGAGAGATGTGTGTGTATTGTGTGTGTATGTACGCGTTGTAGGGGTCTGGGCGGGAGTATAAGATTTTATCGCCTATGGGGTGTGTGGGTCGCCAAGAAATGTACACTCTTCCGGTATATCTTCGGACGTTTGAAAATACGCACCCTTTTCTCACTGAAACCCCTCTTTAAATCTTCCCTCTGTTAGATTTTAATGCCCTCTCCACCTTCGGACCTCCCTGTCTCTCTCGTCTGTTACCCCTCTATATAGATGACAGGTCCCCCCACACTCTCACACATACTCTCACCAATTTTTCCCGGAGTTGTTGTTTTCTTTTTGAATCTGTAGGTCTCATGAATTGGATCGTTCTTACGATTCCAATGGAATAAATTATGAACATGGAATATTAGTGTTTAAGTCTTTTTATTATATCCTTACTCTGTCCTGGACATTGAGTTCTACCTGGATCATATCCTCTTGGAATTATTTTTATACATATATGTATGTGCATATATAATTGCATATGTATGTGTATATTCACCACTAATATTGTCTCTCTCTCTCTCTCTATCTCTCTCTCTCTCTCTCTCTCTATATATATATATATATTATACACAATTGTACATATAATCTGGCGTGATCAGTTTTTATCAACAAGACCAGCATATTCAAATCCTCGGCCACGATGACTTTTAACATCGTCCTAGTAGAACCATCTACGGCTTCAGAATAGTTCCGTCTACCCAATTTCACTCACTCTGGTTTTCTAGCACTTTTCAAAGGAGCCGCGCGCTGGGATCGCCTCCCCAATCCGATATAATCAAGAGTTCGCCCCGCCCCCCTCCCTGACAAATCGACCCTAGTGAGATCCATGACCAAAGAAGTGAACACCTCTAATCCCTCGACCACGCGTCCGTACATGTCGACACAGACATTTTATAGACGAGATTTAAACATGGAATTGTTTTGCTCGACACATTTCTATTTAAAAGCCTTAGATATTTATAAATTGAAAAGAACAAATAAATTGGTCAAATTTCTTTCGAAGAAAGAATAAAATCCGAAGTAAAACAACATGGTGGCTCTAAAATTAGATTACTGGATATTAGATTATATTTACGCTAAGCGGAGCTTGGCTGGAAAGATTTGCAAAACAAAGGAGGCGGTTTCCATTCACAGCTGATGGAATTAGCTCACCATTTACTGACAATGTTTATTTGCATTCAAATAATAAAATGGAAGCCAGAAGAGAAAAAAACAAAACAAAACAAAACAAAACAAAAACAAAAAAACGTTGGCAAATAGAGGCACCGAGAATCGAACTCTCACTCTAAGGATATAAAAATCATTTTCTTAATTGGTATGTTGTGGTTTGCCGGAGAACGGATATTTTCCCTAATAAGATTTCTCGAATATTCAGGCCGGTAGACGAAAATAAATAAATATGCTGTTTAATAAATAAATGGACCGTCTACTCAAATACGAGGATTCGCAAAAAATATCGTTTAAGTAATAATAATAATAATAAGTTATCAACAATCATCTGATCCATATTTTACCACTCCTTTAGCAATGTTTATTTAAGGGTTGCCACTGATGTGATTTTGGTTACACGCTCTCGAAGTTTTCGGTCAAGGTGCTCCCAAACGTGCTCTATTGGATTCATGCAGGACTTTGGGCTAACCATTGCAGTGACTTGATTCATTGCAATTCCTTCCAGGCCTTTTCTATTTTGCTCGTATGACATGGCACTCCATATTCTTGATGAAGGTAGGCATTCTTGTCAATCTGATTGGTTTCAAATAGTGGGAGTATTCCTTTCTTTAATATTTGACAGTATTTTGGACCATTCAACCGCTCGTCAACAAGAATCAGCACAGATTTCCCTCCAGACCTGACAGAGCCCCACACCATTACTCAAATCTCTCCATGTTTCACGGTCACCTGCAGAGATTCAGTGTTCCAAGTCTCATTCTGATTTCTCCAAACATAAACCTGTCTCGAATTCGAATATTGGCAGAATCTGACCAAATTACAGACTGCCCAAATTCATAATCTTTGCTCTCGAATTCTCCCACCCAATCCATACGAAGGTTCCTATTAACCTCTGAAATCAAAGGATTCTTTCTTGAAATTTTTCTTTTATAGCCTAGCTCTTTCAGAGTCTTTCTTACTGCATATGGCGACATTTCCATACTGTTGGAGACGGTTTCTGACGAATTCCCTCTTCGGCGCCCGTTTCGTCCGCTCAGACACGATGATTGGTCTTCCTGAACGTTGTTCCACACGACAATGGCCTTCTTCATTAAATTTCTTGACAATATTATCAACCGTTTCATGATTAACCTGGAAAAACTTAGCAATTGACTTGCCACACCGATGCCATCCTATTATTTACCCTCGTTGAAATTCACGAATTTCCTTACTTCCGCGAACTTTCATTGCAAAATATAAGTCAACTATCGTTTATAGATTAGAGTAGCTTTGATACTAACACGGTATTGTCTGAAAAAAAAGAGAGAATATACGTTATTACACAAGCCAAAATTGCTGTAATTAAGGGTGACTAAAAATTATTATAGCCCCCTGTGTGTGTGTGTATATATATATACATATATATATATATATTTCAGCTTTCGAAAGGACTTCTACAGACTAAATAATATTTTGATTAATGGAATCCCATATCTGTAGGGGAAGGGAAACAGGAACGAAATACAGACAATCAACGGTTCTAATTCTACATCGAGAAAATACTGACGGTACAAGGACACTTAACGTCGAATTGATTGTTATGAATAATCAAGAGTGGTCTCCTCTTGTTTTGTTACTCTCCTCTTTGAGAGAGCTATTTCCGTTTACTGGGACTATAAAAGGACACTATACGCGAACCTTGTATTCTCAGTTGAATAAAACTTTCTTAAAGCCTACACCTGCGTACTTATGTCCTTACATCGATATTTATCCAGGCTTTCTGACACTTTTGTTTTTATCGCGATTGTTTTTAAATATTCAACAGTACTCTTAGGTAATGTTCTATGATCGTGGACGGAAATTTACCTTTAAGACTCTAAAATCAGTGCACTTTCAATACATTTTCGCCCTAATAAATTAATTTCGCTCTTAATTAAAACTGCATTCTTTAAACCTGAATTATGGTCAGACTTCTTACAATGAACGATTAATTTATTGAGCACATTTTTTTCTCATTTCGTCTTCTTCTGTTAAATAGGTAAGATTCCATCGATAAAGCATTATTTAATCTGAAGAAGTCCTTTCGAAGGATGAAACTCGTGACAGCGTATTTTTCATATTATCAATTACCCTCTATTAAACTGATATATAGAGTTTTAGATCGTATCTCATATTCTCTCTCTCTCTCCCCACACATGCATATATATGTATGTATATGTATGTATGTGTGTGTGTTTGTGTGTGTGTGTAAAACAGAGACAGGCAAAAAATATACTAATGCCAAAATCATATTTAGATAGTCAAACATAGAAAAGCAAACATTTTTTATAAAAAATGTGGACACTATTAATAAGTAAATATGCTAAAAGATTGCTATCGATCTCAAGACATTGGAATATATTTATATATTTCCATACATAAATTGGTATGAAGTGAAAGTTACACCGAAGAACATACCTGCAGGTAATAACATTCGATTCACCGTCCAAAATAAGAAGTTAATCTTAATTCTAATTTTGCCGAGAATATTATTGCTCAAAATTGGCTTACGTAGTTTATTTATAGGAAATAATTGATAAACTCTCGCAGTATATTATTATTCTTTTAACACGCATGCGCACAAATCACATTCCTTTGTTATTTGAACAGCGGACCGAATCATTTCTTATTGCTAAAGAGAGACACCTAAGCATAAATTGAATCATAAATAAGTCTATAGATTCTGTCTCCATAAATTTCATGTGATCATGTGCCAAAGTAAAGCTCACTTTTATTTCTGGAAATTATATTTGGATGCACAGTCACACCTAGACACACTCATGCACATTTTCTCTGTTGGGTGAATTTAGATCTTTGTTCTTCCCCCAAAGAGTAATAGTAAACTTAGGCATTTCCCTCCAAGGAAACATTTCCTATTTAATTGACCAAACAGTCAGTACCGTTGTCGCTTGAAATTTATAAAATCTTTCTCTTCAAACAATTTTTCCAGAAAACATCTTTCTCAAACCCAGTAACTGCTATCGCTCTTTCCTGCATTGATGGCGGTTTCCTTCCTAACCTTTTATTTTAAGTAGTGTGGAACGTTAACATCTTGATGATGTCATTATGTTCTCTTTGAGTTGTTATCCATTTTAGTTGTTGCCGCTGCTGATAGTCCTCAAGTGATGAGCTTTCTATTATTTGGTAAAGTTCCTTTTTTTGTGATTTTGTAGCGCCAGTCCACAGTGTTCAAAGAAGAATGGTTTTCGCCAAAACTTAAAGGCTTATAATCTAAATTTTTACTCAAAATGTTGGTATTGGCTTAGATCAATTTTCCGATATACTTGCTGGTTTTGCATCAGATTCTGTTGTGTACTTATTGTTTTAATAATAAAATCTCCCAATACAAGGCAAAAGAGCCACTCAATGTAAAGGGTTGATGTTATAATCATAATGATGAATTAGGTGTGTGATATGAATGAAAGGAGAGGTTACGAAGATCAGGAAGAAAGATAACGATTGGTCTTTGATTTGAAGATGGCAATGTTGCATTGTTTGGGAAAGCACTCTTGGGGGAGTATTTGAGAAAAGCTGCTTGAGTGGAGTTTCCTTTTTGCATGTGGGACACAGAGGAAATGGGGATGATGTGAAAGTGACAAATTGAGTCACGAAGAGCCGAACTAGTGGAACTAAAGAATGTAGCTTATTTGAATACGAAACATCTTCTAACCAGATATGGTAAGATACTACAGACACCCACGTAGAAAAGGAAGGTGGCTTTATTTCAGTCTCAAGTGTTTCTGTTTAATGGCCACCAGGTTTTAGCTCTTAGTTTTCTGAGCGGCATTCACTTTGACCAAAGGGGAACAGGGAAGTAAAGGAGCGGATGAGGGATATTTGGAGGCAAAAAAACCAAAAAAAACCCAAACAAACAGAAAAACTATAAAAACGGATATCGATTATTTCCGCGTGCTAATCTATATTAAAAATCATGCTTTGGATTTGGGGGTAGTTTTGGTCTGCCTTTGGGGGGAGACGGACTTGTCCTTCGCGTGGTTCTGATTCCACCCATTAGTATTGCCATCTACACATCGGGATGTGGAGGTAGGCAAGGAGTTGATTTATGAGATCGACATAGATGTTGTCTAAAGTATTACCTACCCAGCTACCCACCCAGGCAAGCAGACCAAGTCCTGAATAAAACGTCTACATGTAATATGGGAAACGTTCTGTTTTTCATCTTTTTACTGTGTGAGCATGCAGTAGGCCCTTTCCCAACATTCGTTGAACACTGACTGGATTGAAATGCAATTTGGGGTAATCATTATCCGGTCGGTGGAAAGATTGGGTGAGGATCGCGTTGTATGTTTACAATGTAAGCAATATTTTATTTTTGTCACGGAGGAGTAATGTATAGCGGCTCGGATTGAGCAATCAGAGATCCAAGTTCGAATACTAGTCGAGTTAATTGCATTCACATGGGAAAGGCATGAATCGATCTCTTACTGAATCCAGATCAGACTGGGTTCTATAGCCTTAATTGGCGACTAGTGTAGAAGGCAAACTTTGAATTCAAACCAGCCTAGAGAGGGTTGCCTAAGACACAGCACTGATACTACCGCGGCAATACGTGTGATGCCCTACGACCCTATTGTGTTACGGGACTCGTGATCATGGCAGGAGGAGTCAGGTACCTCTTGGAGCGATAGAATGAGTGGATCATTTTTCGGTCTTGCATTTGTTTTCTAATGATTATGCGAATGTCGGTGCAAGTAAACGAAGTTTCGAACACATGATGGGACTTCATTTAATTAACAGAAGCAGTATTGTAGATGTGTTTAATACGTACACCTTTCATAATGTATCATTATTTTCTAGTTCGTAAAATTTTAAATCATTTTCTTATTCATAAAACTTTTACTTTGTTTCTATCGGACTAGTTTCCCAAAGACGGTTTGGTTGGCAGCAAAATAAACAAGAAGGGATACTGAAAAACTGTTGGCATGACCAAAATGTCCTTAAAATTTTGATATTTGGTCATTTTGGGGGAAATGAGTAAGTCCGAGACCGTTTCGAGATTCCCTTGTTTACATGTGTACCAAGAAACCCGTAACCTAATCATAGCAAAAAGCATTTATTTACCGTGGAACCGACTTCCAAACGGATGCTTCCTCAATCACTACAAACTTAACCCTTTTCAAATCCAGGGTAAACTGTTATCTTTCTCACATAGCCCCATAAACTGTACCTCTTATTCTGTAAGCGTCTACCACGAACCGCTACTTTGTGGAACTAACTCACTATAATGTTAACCTGTTCGTCTAGAGACTACAGTTATCTTCCTAATACATCTCCATAAACTGTGCATCTTACTCTATAACCCTCTACCTCGAGTGGCTCTTGGGCTTTGTGTATGGTGAACATCATTGTAAAAAAACATTTGTATCTACACTTCATTCCTGGGTTTATATGAATTAAATAGATCGAACATTATACAGTGAATGTTTCAGATCAAAATTCAGTTAATAACTACGTGTAAATCGACGGACTTGTTTCTCTATCGTATAAAAACACATATGTAATTTAACACATTAATCCCAAAGTATTTAGAACAGGCACGAGTTCTACTTCTTCAAGAAGTTGCAGCAAAAATGGTAGGATTAGATGTAAATTTCAAAATAATTATAAATTATGTATTAAACTTGCGAGTGAAATTATCACATTAGAAAGAAATAAGGTTGAAGCAAGTAGACCCCTTCAAGAACATTGATGTTTGGATTTAGTGAAAAGGACAAATTTGTCAAGTCTGTGAGAGCACTAAACAAAATGGAAAGAGTATGGAAGTCGAATCTTCAAAACCATCTGAAAAGATTCTTTCGAGCCATAGAAGAAAGCCTGCTGCTCTAGAAAAGTTGGTCTTAGATAAAGAAGATGAGCGAGAGGCTTGACGGAACATAGATGAAAACGCTTATGGATTTACTTGGTGTATCATGGAAAGGGCATAAAAATGGAGGAGATATTCGGAAAACTGCAAAGTACGATGGAATCACTACGGAGACGAATAGTAGAGCAATTGGACACTTTTGGAGGAGAAAATTAGAGCTGTTAAATAAAGCACTCTTGCGGGGGCCGAGCACGGAAAACGGTGATTGTATAAAACATACGTGAACCAGTTAAGAAAAGATACTAAGTGTGGGTCTAATGCAGATCTTGGGAGAGAGAGAGAAGAACAGAAGGTGTACGAGTTCGCTCGAAAGAGAATAAAAAATAGAATAACATAAATAGATAAAAGTCACTTTGATGAAGATATTTAATCAAAATGATAGTAAAGTCATTTCCCGATAATTGAATCTGTCTTTCTGTTCGCTAGATATTCCATCTTTAAACTTGAAAAAGTTTCACTTTTATAAAAAAAAAAAGAAGAGATAGTTTCGATCATTTCGTGATCATTTTTATCTTCGTGAAATATACTTTTCTCGGAAATCTTTTTTTGTTGGGAGTTTTTCAGCCGTTTCTCTTGTCGCCAATTCTATGATAAAAATCATTGCAATTAATCAGAAAGAATCAATTGAAATTTAATAGTATTAAGTTGACCCGAAAATAATCTCCGATTTTCTTTCCAGGCTTTCGTTGAACATTGACTAGATTGAAACGTGGGGTAATCATTATCCGGTCGGCGGAAAGATTGGGTGAGGATCGCGTTGTATGTTTACAATGTCGGCAATATTTTAATTTTGCACGGTGGGGTAATGGATAGCGGCTCGGATTGCGGAATCGGAGATCCAAGTTCGAATACTAGTCGAGTTAATTGCACGTAAGTGAATTACGTGCATTTAATTGTGTTCTAACATATTGTAATAGATGCACAAAAATATATTACTCAAAATCCACAGGGTTCCAAATCTAGTCCACAATATAGTTACCTTCCTTCTCAATTGTGATATTTCCTTTTTACATGTTTGTATGTATACCCCCCACCTCTAAGAAGATTCGGGTTTGCTTTCTCAGTCACGTGTGAATTCAATCAATAGAGAACCGTTTTGCTTCCATATTGTGCAACTAATAGGCAGCAACTACCCTCTTGCTCCTTCATGGAACCTGTCTGCACCCTGAGAACGAACTTTGCACAGACGTTTGAGTACAAAATAACAAACACTATTATTTCTCAACTGAAGGCTATACTATTCAATTTTTGTTAGCTGATCTTGTTTTTCGACTGTGGCATATCAAGATCGCCGACTGATTGACTTGTTTTTACTGATTACCAACCCTTTGTGTATTATTTAAAACAAACTGAAACATTCCTACATTTTAGGAGGTTGCTTACAGTATCCGATGTTCCCAAGCAATTCCCCATCCCGACGTTGCTTCGGTTCAGTGATCAGACGAGAAACAGTGTTTTCAGCGTGATTTTACCGTGGACGTCAAGATCAGTGAAACTAGTTTTAATGAAGTTAGAATTAGGGAGATTGTAATTATAAGCAAGTCTTTCATTGCATTTGATCAGCTTCTTATGACATCTTTATTAACCTCATATCATATAAATAGCTGCAGCAATTACTGCCATTAGTGTAGTATAGGGTTTAATAACTGAGACATTACAGCGTGTGTCAACTGGCATAAGACAGAAAGCAAACGAAAATGTCCAAAGCTGCCAGTTACAAATTGGAGATGACAACATCAAGCAACTACAGGAGTTTGGAGAGTGTTTTTAACAGAGGATGGAAAAATGCGACACTGAGATCTGAACTAGCTTTTGGAAAGAAGCTTTCCAAAAATCATGCAAGGTGCCGAGAAACAGAAGAAAATCGGTAGGGAAAAAAAGAGAAAACTTTGCTGGAATGCAATGTGATAACGATCTACCCTACACGCAAGCCGCTATTGGCCGCCAGCGGTCCTCTGGTGGCAGCCACCGGTTGGCCTCTAGCGGTGCGCCAGTGGCAACATTGCCGAGATGAACAGCGGGCCACCAGCGGTAAACACTAGTGGCATGCAACCGAGTGGCAGATTGGTGGCTTGTGTGTAGGGGTACTTATATGGCAGTGAATGCTGGACAATGTGGTTCTACAGAAGGATATTGAGAATTCCATGGACTGAGTGAGTAAGCAACAAGGAAGTCTTAAAGACAATGGCAACAGAAACAACACTTAGTATAAGTGTTGTTTCTGTTTCCATAGACAGCTGACATTCCTTGGGCAAACAACGAGAAAGTGGGGCTTGGAAAATTTAATCCTCACGGGCATATTGGTGAGAGATATGGAAAGGCAGCGAGCCACTTATCTGGCAAGCTTCGGTGAATGAATGGTGGAACAGGAGTGGAGTTTTAGCAAAGGGAGAAGAATGCTAATGGTCACAAAGGATAGGAATTTGTGGAGAGCCGTGAACGCTTATATCATAGCGAGACACGGTACATAGAAGAAGGAAGTGTTGTTGTTATTGCTTTTCTTCTATTATGCGCCGTATCTGTTCAGTACGTGGACAATCATTGCTCTCCACAACCTTCTATCTTTTGTAGATCTTATCAACATTTGCTTTTTTACTATCCCCCTCTCCCTGTTCTGTCATTCATTTATACAAGCTCTCGCTGGGTAGGTTTATTTCTTTTTCCCTCTGTACCTTTTTATCTTCGATATGGCCTGTGATGATAAAATTTTCCAAGCCTTCTTTCCTCATTATGTGTCTCGGAAATTTCAACTGTTTCTTTCTAATTCTAAGTAATTTTCTCCTTAAAACTTCCACGTTGCTCACATGTTCCGTTCATGTTATTCTCAGTATCCTTCAGTAGAACCACATCTCTGCTGCCTGAAGACTTCTCTTCATCTGTGAGGAGTTTCAACGTAATCAGCTTCAGAAAAAACTTTCAAAAAGAAAATCTTGTGCTAGATTTAACTAAGGCGTGTATATGTTCCATTTCAGCGTTCATGCAACTTAACATTTACAAGAGACTTAACATCAATTTCCTTCTCTTTCCCCCCTTCTTATCTATTATCATTATTATTATTGTTAATGTTTCAGCTCCTATTTGGGTAGAAGTGTCAACCTGTAAGTGAAACATTTTTCTGGTTTCTAAGATAACCAAGCCTTTCAATGGCGCATTTGATAGAAGACGAAAAAATCAATGAGTAAAATCTGATGAAATCATTTCAATGATTTTATTTAAGAAAAAAGCCGAGAAAACTTTGATGGTTGTAAAAAAGAAAATTAAAAGAATCAACGAGAATTTCTTGCTGATTATACCGCTGACTTCGCAAAGTGTATAAGTAGGGGGGTGCGAACGGGCAGGTGCACTGAAACGAGAAAGAGAGAAAGAGAGAGAGAGAGAGAGAGAGAGAGAGAGTCAAGGGGAAAAAGAAATAGAATAGAAAAGAGATGAGAGAAATAATGAGAGAAAGAAAAAGAAAAAGGGAAAGAGAGTTAAAAAGAACGAGAAAGAGAACTAGAAAGAGAGAGAAAAAGCCAAAGGAAAATAGAGAGAATAGAAAAAGAGAATAGGAAATGTAAGCGAGAGTGAAAGAGAAAGAGAAAGAAAGAGGCAAGAGGAAAGAGAGAGAGAGAGAGAGAGAGAGAGAGAGAGAGAGACTATGAATTTAAGCGCAGTACCAGATTGTCAGCAAGATCTCATTATTTTACAGTTATAATTGTTAGATATAACCCTATGTTATATACTAGCAATTTCTTTTCTCGCACTTTTAGCTTGTAGAACTCTATTTCGACTTCTTACTTTCCAGTTAGGTTTGATTTTTAAATATTTAAATGCAATGTCAATCGCTATCTTCTGTCTTCTGAATTTATATTCTTTTATTATTCTTGTTATTATTTTTTCTTGTATTCTTTTACATTCAGTAAACCATTGCGTCTTTGTAGCTTTGTTGCTTTGCTTGGCATAAAAAAAACATGTTACTTTCCATAACGTTCATCAAACCTTCGTTCATTCATTGATTTTTCTTCTGTTTTCACTTAAACATTTTACCTGCAGCAGGTTTTATTGATTTCAGATATATTATTAACTTGAATATTATTTACTATCCTTATATAGATTTCTTTTAATGATAGACCACAACATTTTAATGGGTTAATAGCTGGAGAAGGTTGGCTTTATTTTATTAATTGCGTGATTTTGAAACCGTTTTTATGCAAGGTGAGCAATATTCAGTTTTACACAATGTGAAGGAGCATTGCTTTACATGAATAAACTCTTTAACTTAAAACTTTTTGTTTGCGACATGTCACATTATCAAATATTCTGTCCAACTTACAATAATTCTATACAATTTATCTTGCCACCATAATCAATTTTGAAGAAAGGGAATTACAATTTTAATGCTTAAAATAGTAGCCCAAAATATTACTCACCCTTCTATGTTGTGTTAGTTGACTATTTCCATGAAGGTCTCCCACTAGCGCAACCATCAGCTCCATCCAATGTAGCCCTATATTCATCGCTAAAATTTACTATTGAGAAATAAGTTCACACGTGCTTCACCCAAAAACACATCTCTCTTGTTGGTGATAGTTCCATTCTTTCATGTCTGTCGCCAATTTTCTTAAAGTTCTGCACTTTTTCTCTCTGTTTATATTCAAAATACCAGTTTGTTACAATATTTCCTTTGGGTCTGCTATTGTTTGTTTCTTTCATAATTTTTTTCGAGTTTGTTTTTATAACTTTTTAAAGCCAATTGTTTTCGTCTTCTTTTTACGTTGCCAATGTTTACAACTTTAAGGTTGATTCTTCTATGATCTTTCGACATTTTCACAATTTCAAATATTGCTTTCTCATAACTCAAAAACTTCACTTGTTTCTCTTTTGAGGTCATATGTAAAATTAAAGAAATAAATATCAATAACTATAATATTATTATTATTATTATGAAGAATAACGTCTATTAAATTAATTGTCCATTATTTTTCTATATGAACTACATCCGGCAACAAGAACTCTGATACGGAGGTTTTGAGGAGTGTGGATCACCTCGTAATTCCTGTTGTTAGTTGGCAGCACCTGTTAGGGTCTCAGCTATGGGCAAAT
Organism: Acanthosepion esculentum; assembly: GCA_964036315.1. Lineage (NCBI taxonomy): Eukaryota > Metazoa > Mollusca > Cephalopoda > Sepiida > Sepiidae > Acanthosepion > Acanthosepion esculentum. The sequence goes on along the minus strand of OZ038508.1, from coordinate 68,481,388 downwards.
AGTAATCTTCCAAACGAAAGCAAAACACTATGAAATACATTTTTATAGTAAAAATTCCAGAAATACCTATTTATAGTAAAATGAAAAGCAATACCTATTTACAGCAAAATGTCCAACAATACATTTTATCTGTAAGTTGAATTGCGCTCAAAATATATTTATTTGAAGCGCTAAAATTGTGTTTAGTTTTCGGCATTAAATTACCCATAGAGGTTGATATGCCGCTATACAAAATTAACCAAACTAATATATGAATAAATGTTTGTAAATGTGGCTGTTGAAGATGTAAAAAACTGTTAAGATTTTTAATAGGTTCGAGCATGAGTCATTGGTAGGGTCGTGAGTAGGCAAAGAGAAAATCGAATGAATTTTAAACTGTATATTTTTTTTAAATTGTCGTTATTTTTGGTTTGAAAGCTAAATCCAATGTAGTAAAACGCACTAAGTGATGTTACCCACGTTTAGCGGCAAGAAGCAAGGACGTGTAACCGCAAAGAGCAAGGACATGTAACGGCAAGAGCAAAGAGGTGTAAGATCGTGAACGACAAGGAGTAAGGACGTGTAACTGCAAGGCACAAGGATGTGTAACGTCAAGGCGCGTGAACGTGTAACGACAAGGGACATGGGCATGTAAAGTCAAGGCGCAAGGACGTGTAACAATATGAAGCAAGTATGTCTTATCACAAGGCGCAAGGACGTGTAACGGCAAGGAGCAAGGACGTGTAACGGCAAGGGACCAGGACGTGTAACGTTTTTTTATAAGCCTTGAAGACTGTAGTTATTTTTTTTATTACTGGATGGTTTTTGTATAACGCAAATGACATCAATAATCTTTATTCAATTTTTGCAATTAGATTTATGGAATATTTTTGTATTTTTCTTACAAAGGATCTGTTTAATATTATTAGAGTTCTTGTGCTTTTCTTCAATGCGCTTCTTTGATTTCTCTTTTCTTCACATTTCTTCACATTTTTGGTTATGACTGACGTGAATCAAAAGCTCTAGACATACAATACAAATATTGGCTATTATTTCATCTGCAACAATCACGTTTGCCAAACGTTATTCTCATATAAGAAAAAAATGATCAATAAATTTAACAGACATAAAATTAATCTTTTTAACATGTTTACAAGCTCATAAGATATGCAGAATTTAACAATATTGTTATATATATTTCTTTACAATGTGATAAAACATTCTCGAGTTCCATAATAAAATCTGATACAAAAAATTATTGTAAATATTTCTAATAAGCGGAAATTTATGTCATAAATTTTTATAAACTGAAGATTATACCAAAATCTTCTATATGTCAAGTTCTTTCAGGACTTGAGCCTTCATGATTCTCCATGATTTTCTATCCTTTGTAAGTTTAGCGTTTGTCTTTTCGCCATCAACGTCACACCTTGTTCTACTATCCATTTACAAAATATTTTACGTGGGCTACTCGCTATTTCCATTTGTCCATCTTGCATGTAATATACCCTTTGAGTGTCAAATTCTCTAAACCCTAGTTCTCATGTGTAAAAGGAACTGTCTCTTTCTGATTCTGAACAGAAACGTCCTTTTTGTTTCCATAAAACTTTCTTATTATTCACATGCTCAGTTCATGGCATTCTCATTATTCTTCAGTGATACTATATTTCTGTTGCCTCAAGTCTTTTCTTCATCTGTGAGGAGATTGTTCAGAATTCATTCTATAGAGGAGGGCTGATATTACATTACTCTTTTCTTTGTTTCTAATGAAATTTTCCTGTTTCTTAATACTTCGCTTAGCTTTTGTAAGACATCTTTTCCTATTTCAGTGGATCTCCCGATCTCGATGTTCCATTTTCCGTCTTCTGTAAAAACACATTTCAGATATTTAGATTTTCGCACTCGCTTGATTTTGGCATATCCACTTCGTAGCTTGCATTTTGTGCTGTTCATCTTGACGATCTGTTATGGTCCAAGTTCCTTGTACCACGGTGATGGTCCAAGTTTAGAACACAGGTATAGAATAACAAAGATATATTGCAAACAGAAATATATACAAAGAAGTAGAATTATTAGTAATGACTATCAGATTTGGTTAGAGTGAACTATATTGTCTCGACAAGTATCACTATTCCAATGTTCTTACAATTATCCTCTCAGCTCCCTCTTGGGGCGCAGTATTTATAATGTCCAGAATAGTCCATTATTATTATGGGTAAGTTCCCATAACATGATCACAATACATTTTGTCTTCTTACAATTTATACTTAGTCTTTTCTTCTCGCCCCCTCTTTATTAACTTCTCTAAGAGTTCCATGTCTGCTAACAACGACGAGTCACCAGTTGGTTAATGTTAATTGGTAAAACATTAACTTGCATAATAAGAGCTGATAAAGTGTATGTTATTTATGTAGTAGTGAAGCCTTAGTTAATAATAGTTAAATCCAACTGTAGTCTGTTTTTTCTGTTTTGCATTTCTACTTGTACGTATTTTCTTATGTTAGTCTCATCCGCTTGGTCAGTCCTCGTGATTCTTATTCTGCTTTTGCTTTCTCTTCTAGTCCAACAATGAGAACTTTTATGTCCTACTTTTTTGCATGATAGACAAGTTTTAAAACGATATGGACAGTCTTTATACCAATGCCAAGTCCCACAGCGATAGCATGGACTGGGTGGTAGTTTTTTCTGATATTGACTTTTAGAAGTAGAAGATTTTGTTTTACCTGTGTTTGAGGAGGGAAAATTGGTTTGGTTTGTTTCTGAGGAAGGAAAGTTGGTTTGTCTTCGTACTTTACGTATGTGTGCGATGCCAGCTTCTTCTGCACTGTCCTCAGATTGACACACAAAAAACCTGATATGTTCGTATTGGAGCTTCTGGCGCGAATGACAATCAGTACAGTATACCTTTTTCAAATTTCTGGTGGGTGAATTCCGTCATGGTGGTCTTTTTCTCACAGACGGTCCACAAATGACCTTACTATACAGTGCAGCCGACAAAATCAAAAACAAACAACGGACATGCGCAAAATTACAAATGGCGACAATTTACCAGTCGCATCCTGTCTATAGTTGTTTCGTTGAATATGACGCTCAGTTAATATATTGTAAAATTTTGTTCAGTTTTCCTAGTGTCCTTACAATTTTTGAAGGATATATATATATATATATATATATATATATATATATATATATATATATATATATATATATATATAGCACCGCGTACGAACGCAGCCAAAATGTTCTGACTGTATTCTGGATCGAAGGACAACTACACTAAAAATAAAATTACTGCTATCAATAATAATTCTCACACAACACTCTTCAGAAAAAAATGTTATTAATCCTCAGAATAGGCACTACAACGAAAGTGCTCGGGGAAAACGAACACTATGGAATATTCCTCCACACACTCCGTTCTGAAAAACAAAAACTTGAAATAAAATAAAATTAAATAAAAGAAGTCATAAGTTATTTCTTTTCTGTCACTTTTAACGAAGCATACAAAAATCATGGTTTGCTGATGAACTATATCTATATATATGTTTACAAATTCTTGCTAAAGAAATACTTATAAATCTATTCATTTATTTATTTCTTCACATAATATATATGTAGATGCTTCATAAAAAGTGCGTAGATGTATAATATATTGACATTGCCTTGTCAAACAAATAAATGCATTAGATTCGTACAAGATACCAAGTTTGAAATTTACACAGGTATATTTACATATGCATTAGACGTAGTCACGTATATGTATGTGAAGATGCAAGTATAACAATATTGACGTACCAATCGACACCCAAAGATACATAATGTTTGTGTGTGTGCGTGTGTGAAAGCGAGAGAAAGAGAGAAAGGGCGTCAAATTTGCATTATTGCACGCTGCGTGCGATATCGATCTCTTATATAAGCTGATTACAAATTTCTTACTTTTTCTTCTCTTACTCATTTTATTTTGTTTTTATTAACATCTGCTTTTGTGTTGATAACAAGTCGGCAAATACAGCTGCCGCCATTGCTTGTCGATTTCCAAAGAAACTAAAAAAAATGTAAAAGTAATGAAAAGAAGAAAGGAAAGACTTATAAAACTGCAGATGTGAAAAAAGAAGAAATATTCTGTGGAATTTAGAACGCGAAATCATATAAATAAAAAAAGACAAGAATGTAAGAAGAAGGAATGAAAATGAAGAGAGATATAGAAACACAAGAGAAGAAAAAGAAAGAGAGAAGCAAGAGTGACATCGTGAAAGGAAAACGAAGAAGTGAAAGGAACTGGTGCCAATTAAAGAGGTGACCAAATATTTCGTAAATAGAAGTTAAGCTTAAGAGACATTTCAAGGGAAAAAGACGGAGAGCAAAACGAAAGAAATAGTGTTTGAAAAAAGAGAAAGAAAATAAATGCAGAAGAATTTCGACTAAAAGAGAAAGTTTTCAATCAAAAAAGAAAAATTAGATTGGAAACTTGGAATGGGAAGAAGCAGTGGAATGTTGAAAAACAGAAATGTCGGATAAAAAAAAAATGAAGGAGAAATACTAAAGAAAGAGAAACGTCTCAAAAAGACAGACAGAAAGAAAAAAGACGATAGAAACAATTGAAGAAGAGAAAAAATTGAGTTGGAAACTTGGAAAAATTAGAAATGAAAGAAAAACAGAAAGAAATTGAATTTTGTATGAAGATAAAACAATTGGTAAACGGAATAAATTCAAAAGAGAAACAAAAGTTGACACTTTTGCATTTGCATCATGTCAGCTATGATCATTTGTGCCATAGAATTTTCGAACTGAAAACTGTATTAATCATTAACTTCCTGGATTATGTTTTTGATTTCAGACAACGGTCTTGCACCAATTCCTTTTCCCTCTGAATAACCCCTTGCATCTTAGTGGCATTATCGCTTTCTTGGGGTGAAATGATAAAAAAATCAGATTTATCTTCAAATGATTGTCGTCAAATTCACATTCTCTTCGAGGAACCTCTTATTAAGAAAGAAATGACATGCCAAAATCCCCCCCGCCCACATATGTACAGATAGTAGGCTTTACGCACCTCCCTCCACCAAATGACACCATTGAAATAGCCAAGAGCATTAAAGCGTTTTTAAAAACATATCTAGCTCATTGTCTTCTATGAGTTCAAGCTCTTGTTCTGGTAGCGTTGAAAAGTTATATACTCTGATTCAGTGTTAGAAATGGATAAGCAACAAAAAGGTGAATAAGTCTGGTGAGTATTAACTGATACAAGTTATCTCCCCTAAACTGCGAAAGTTAAATGAGAACAATCTATCGTTGTGAATTGAATAAAGTGTTCAACATCCCGATGTTACCAAGAACGACGACAGAAATGATTTGAGAAGAATTAGTTTAGAGAATGAACCTGACCAAGAAACACTTTTTGCAGACAAGAAATGGCGAAAGAAGTATCATTGAAGTTATCTATATTAATAGAATATCTATTCGAGGTGGCGGTAAAGGGATTCGCTTGTGTTACATGGACGAACATGCTTTCTCAGAGAACTGAAAATATACTAGTTTAATAGGCAACATACTGATTACGTCAAAGAATGGGATGTCAGATGTCTCTCAAAATGCACTTCTTGCAGTTTCTACAAGAGATTAATTCCACTGACAAGCGATGTAAAAAAAAAGTAGACGAGTGTAATTATCTAAAACATATCTGAAGACACCAGAAATAGTTTCGCTTATTTCTCATCGTCAACTAATTTTCCTCGGATATGAATATACTGCATGCAATTCTAATTTACTGTTAATATAATTAGGAAAATCGAAATATCTTGGAAGGGGTTTAACAGAAGACGGAAAGTGCGACACCAAAATCCGAAGACGCATTGGAATAGGAAAACGCAGTGGTTGGGATTCAAAGATTTTAAGAACGGGTTCTCTCAACAACAGTTCTCAATAGCAACGGGTTTCCTCATTTTCCCATAGTCTATACTTTACTGTATAGATATAATTCAGGAATAAAGCAATTTTTTCTTGCACTTATTCAAAAATACCAAAATTAAACTGCATTACATTGGACGTTAATCATTTTTAAAGCGAGAATAATTAAAAGAAATACTTTAAATTTTTTTATTCAGGATCTTCCATTTAAAAAAATAGCCATTTGATTGTCATCATAGTCTTCAGCTTTTTTTTTGTCACACTCTGTTGTCATCTCATCAACAGTGATTATTTCTAAGCCATGTTTTAACAAAAACAATGACATCCCATAAATCTAAAGGGAGACCAATAAGATTAATTGTCATCAAGTTTGCTGCATTTTCCACTGTAAGGCGGTTTCTTTTACCTGAGTATATAATATTCATTCTTGAAAAACTTCTTTCTTCCTCGGAAGAAAAGATCAGTGCAGTTATGTACCATGCGTGATAAACGCTTTAAGCGATCATGTATCTTTCGATACTGACTGACGAGCCAGATTTTTTTCCCGCAGTGGGCTGCCATTTCTTTCTGCGGTAGACTAGTTGCCATCCAAGGCTATAGAATCCGGTCTGTTCTGTTATTTACCCATAGCTGGGGGGAAGAAGAGGATTCATAACTTTCGCAAGGGTATTAGCACGTAAGTGAATGTAATAGATTCGAACTCGGTTCTCCGTTTCCTCAATCCGAGCCACTATCCATTAGTCCACCGTGAAGAAATGATAGCAACCGTATTGATAGTACTTTTCGCTTTTTGTATACTGTGAGAAATTACAGTATTATGAACATTTTTCAGGACATAGTCATGAAAATCATTAATGGAATATTGTAACGAAAATTTTTACTGAAGCCATTCACCTTTTCTTCCGCAGCTTTCCAGGGAATATAACTATCTCTTTAATATTCCAAGTATCTGGCTCTAACAAGTTCAACTGTTCATGAAATGTGTATTAACCTTTATTCGTTCACCTGAATTTACATCCCCAACCGATTATGTGGCTACAGTTTGTAGACAATCTAAAATTAGCAGTTTGTTTGGGTTGCAGTTAGCAACGGATTCGCTGAACTCATAAAATTCAAAGAACAGGTTCGCGCAAACACGCGTGAACCCGCTGAATTCCACCACTAGGAAAAAGGTATCTTGCAAAAGCTAAGCAAAATAATAAGAAACAGGAACATTTCGTTAGAAACAAAGAAAAAGAGTGCTATAGTGTTATGTAACAAGAATCCTTCTACATGGCAAGGAATGCTGAACAATTTCCTCATAGTGTCTTGAGGCAATGGAGATTAGGTTCTAGAGAAGGGTGCTGGGAACACAAAAGACTCTGAACATATGAGTAAACAAAGGAAGCGTTTAAAGGAAGATGGAAACAAAAAGAATACTTATGTATAGAATCAGAAAGAAAAATCAGTTGAAATTTCTAGGACGCATAATGAGAAGAGGTGGGTGGGAGTAATTGAGGCTCACAGGACATATTAAAGGCAAGGGGCACAGAGGGAAGCGGGGAGTAAGCTACCCAACGCGCGCTTATGGAAATAGTTGGCAAAAACACTGAGTGGGAGAGATGCTGAAAAGATAAGCACAAGCTTCCGTCTTCCCTCATTTAAACTGTTTCTGCACAATCTGTGTCCAAAAAAGAAAACATTTGTTTGAACACAAGAAAAATTAAATAAAAAGCTAAATCATAGTACCTTGTCTATCATCTTTAATGAAACATGCATAAATGAAGGATTGCTGCCTAAATACACAATATATATATATATATATATATATATATATATATATATATTTATAAATATATATATATATATATATATATATATATATATATATATATATATATTTATACGAGGGTCATTCAATAAATAATGTGAATTTTTCGGTATAAGGACTTCTAATACGGATAGAAGCTTACTTTTTCTTTTATTTTTCAACGTAGTCTCCCATCACTGTCACACACTTTTCCCATCTGTGCACAAGCTTCCGTATTCCCTCAGCGTAAACATCTTTGGACTGATGTCTCAGCCAGTCGCTCACAACACTTTTGACTTCATCGTCACTTTTAAACTTCGTGCCTCTCGTGAACGCTTTCAAGGGACCAAACAGGTGAAAGTCTGAAGGGGCAAGGTCTGGGCTGTAAGGGGGATGAGGGAGCAGTTCCCAGCCTAGCTCGTTGATGGTCTGCACCGTTTGGGCTGCTGTGTGAGGCCTTGCGTTGTCATGATGCAAGATGACTCCTTCTGACTGATGTCCCCAGCGTTCGTCCAAACAGATAAGCTCAAACTCCTTGCAATGTCATCCACTGTCACCCTTCTGTCAGACTGAATGAGGTCATTGACTGATTCGATCACCTCAGGAGACCTCACTTCTGTAGGCCTCCCAGGCCTGTCTTCATCCTCAACACTGCTCCGTCCTTCTTTAAACAATTTAGCCCACTTGTAGACATTTGTTTTGCTGAAACATGTGGCACCATACACAGTTGACATTCTCCTATGAATTTCAACTGGTTTGCAACCTTCAGCAACCAAAAACTTGATAACTGACCGCTGTTCAATCCTGGAGCATGCTTCTTGGTCGGCCATCTTTGTTAATCGCCAAAACTCTCAAAGTTTTTTTTTTTTAATCTGCAAAAGAAATTAAATCCATGTGAAAAAGAAGTAAAGCAAAAAAAAAAAGAAAAAAATCTATCTGTATTAGAAATTCTTATACCGAAAAATTCACCTTATTTATTGAATGACCCTTGTATATTGTGCATGTCCTGAAGAGTCACGACACATAGAAGAAGGAGGAGGAGAAGGAGGAGGAGGAGGTAGAGGATATGAGAAAGAAGAAGGAGGTTGTGGAAAAGATGGAAGAGGTGGTGGAGAAGAAGAAGAAGAAGAAGAAGAAGAAGAAGAATTGATTAATTCGTTTTCTCTCCCTTATTGACTCTGCAGGCCATAAAATATTTTTATATTTATATTTCATAGCGACAAGTTCGCCTTGCTACGTTAGATTGTTTGAACTTTTCTTTGGGGGGGGGGGAGATAATAATGATTTAGTGATGCAAGTTTTGTTAATGAACCCATAGATGGGGGAGAAGAGGTTGATTCATAACTTCCTCAACAATATTTGTGCGTAAGTGAACAAACCCAACTGGAATTGGAACTCGGCTCTCCGATTAACAATTCCGAGCCATTATCCCTTACACCACCCGCACATCCAAGCTTACAACACATTGTATTTCCAAGTGGTCACTCATCTAAGTACTGATCAGGCGCGATGTTGCTTAACTTCGGGAACCGGTGTTTTAATGTGATGTGGTCGTAAGCAGAAGAAGAATTTGATGTATGTAAAAACCTCAAATGTTCGTAAAATCCGTGTAGACATTCGGGATCAACGGATCCGATTTAGTCTTTCACTGCGCATTATTTGTGTGACTGACAAAAGGCAGTTTTCTTGCCCAGTAATATGGTGTTAATGTTAACACTTGTTATATTAATATCACATCCCGACAAATTGGTGTTGCTACGTTTAAACCTGACAGTAGTAATTAAAAAAAATATTATGTGAAATGTCTCAGTGCAAATTGTTTAAAAATAACGATACATAGTGATTTTCAAAATTGCACCGTCTGTGTTGACATCTTTTAGAAGAAACTATCCACCATGAATGACAATCTAAAAATACGTAACGTATAACCAGGAAAGACAAATGACAGTTGTCACCGTATTTATCACGACATTCTGAAAATCATTCACCGTTCTATTATCTGGTGGCTTCAGTTTTCCTACTTTTTGCTGGAACTGAGAATTAAGCAGAAGACGAAATGTGTCTTCTATGACAATTTTATTGAGCTAATTGATTGACATGCGGTCTTATTTACGGATTATCAACCATTTCTTGGTTATTTAAAGCCGAAACATATTTTGGATTGTAGGAATAATTCATTTTTTGTTGAGTGATTATTGCATTAACAATTTTTGAGAATAACAGTGACATTTCTGGTCATACTCTTTAACCCCTAGCTGTTGAGAGGAGATGGATTTATACTTTTACCAAGGGCATTTGCACATAAGTGAATATAACGAGTCCGATCTACAGAACCGAGCTGTATTATTTTCTAAAATCATGTTTTGTCAGTACCGATAAACAGTTATGTATTTTCAAGTATGTTATTGCATGCAGTTCACTTGCATACATCATCATCATCATCATCATCATCATCATTATCATCATCATCATCATCATCGTCACCCTTTGTCAATACACTAAAGGTTAAAGGCCCTTTCTATATCTTTCTATGGCGACTGCATTTGCACTATCTTTTGTCATATCTTGCTAATAAAAACCCTTATATAGTCACTCCGTCTTTTATTTGGTCTTTTGCTGTTACATTTGCTTCCCAAGAGGAGATACTAGTCAAGCAACCTTTAACTCCATCTGTAATCGTTTCTTTTTAATATATGTCCCTCCCATCTGTATTTTTGCTGTTTAATCGTTTATTTCCAACTATTATTTAATCCATGCCGACCTTTTTATATCCCTTGCAGTTATCCGTAGCATTGGTCTATTCACTGATTTTTGTGCAGTTTTGAGATTGTTTTCAAGCGATTTTGTTAATTTTCAAGATTCTTATTTTTACGCCATAGTTAATATACTTTAAATTTTAAACAGACTTGAAAGGTGCCTTTCATTCTATATGTACTTTTTAAAACGCTTTCTACTCTATTGTTATACGATACTTTAATTTTTTCGTTATCTTTTTCTTATTATTACCCGTCCAAAGTAGTATTAGGATGTATTCCTGGATCTCTTCCAGTTTTATATCTTCTATCCTATGGTATTTTTGAAATATTATCATTAAACATTACTTATGCTTCATTTCTTTTCAGTTATGCAACCACATTAATTCTTCTTGTATTTAGGCCATTTACACCTACGTTCGCCTTTGACCTTAATTGATTGGGAAGCTGTTAGCCACCGAGCTGTTAGAGCATGCCGGATCAGACGGTGGTTTCTCCTGCAAGCTCGAATCTTGTTAAAAGGTACATTTACTTTAATAAGTTTTCTCGAGTATGCTGGCTGGCAGACGAAATAAATACCGTTTAAAATAAAACAGAACGTTTACTCAAATATGGGTATCCACTAAAATAACGTTTGGAGCAATAAATATTTGTCGGGTTAAAAAATATATAATCCATTAATTCTTTTGAAATATCTATCTATCTATATAGATATACCAGCAACTTTTATATAGTCTTCGTTAATAATTTTGTATAGTCCTCGTTAATAATATTATATACTTTTCGTTAATAATATTCTTCTACTGTCTTAATGATTGTCGCGTTTTGCTGGTTCGACTGTCAACAAAATCCCAACAAAAGACCTTATGACCAGTTAATGACTTTGAACTTTATGATTTTCTGTCTTCCTGAAATATTAAATATTTTAGTGTGTCAATATGGCAACATAAAACATTTTTCATTTTAAAGATGAATGAATAAACGATATTTAAATCCAAAAATGTAATTCTGCATTTTTTGTTTCTCCTCCCGGCAGACGATTTTTAAGGATTTGTTTCAAGCATTCTTCAAAGAGACTTAATACCAATTCTACTTTAAAACGTTGTCTACAAAGTTTATACGCAATCTCTTTGACAGAACAAAATTGTCTTTAATGTCTTTTATTTTTTAATTATTATTTTTTTTACACTAGCGTCTTTCGTTTTTAATCCAGTAGCAAAAGAAAAAGATTGTCTGTTATTGCATTATTTTCTGATCTGAAGTCAAAAAGATTTTCTATGCAAACTGAAAAATTAAATATGCATATCACTAAAGTCTCAACAACTGGCGAGACGAGATGGCGATTTGAACACAACAAAGGAAAGATAAAATAAAATATAGAAATTTAATATAAGATATGACAGCAAAATATCAAAGAAATCGAGTCGCAACAGAACAATGTACACGGCCTATAAAATATATGACAAATACGATTTGAAACGAAAGCAACGGACCTGCGTACCTCTTGGCGTTATATCACGACACAATGGGATTGCAGACGACAACGTGAGACATGAACAAACAAAAGGTACGAGCGTAGAATCGTATACAAAACACTCGAGAAATAGCCAGGAAAGAAAACTTAGTAAAGAATTGATTGAGACTACTTCGACTGAATAAATATGACGAATATAAATGGCTTGAGCTTAGTACGTTGACCGCAATCATTTTTCTCGAAGCATTTGACTCGAAGGAGTTCTGTTGTCATTTTCTTTTTAGGTTTCAACAGTTATAATATTTTCTTTTTGTTTTCTTTTTCAAAATCAATTCATAAAATATTTTTCTTTTTCAATTTTTATATTTTTGATTATCTCTTGCTTTTTGAAAACACCAAATAACAACCGTAATAGCAAAATTAATAATAAACAGACAAGACAAAACTAATGACAAAGGTAGTAGTAGTAGTAGCAGCAGCAGCAGTAATAATAATAATGATAATAATAAAATGATTGACATAACTCTTCCAATATGTTTCAACACTTCCAGAAGAGCGCACTTTCCAGAAAAGAAGAAGAAAACATATTGTTTAAAATTTTTTGACAACATTTCGAGACTATTAGTGAGTATACATAATATCCAACGTCGATAACTCTACTCAGAGTTTCATGCAGTTTATGCAATCTTCAGGTGTGGAGATTCACTAATATACACTTATAGCTCTGTTTCATAACATTGAGCACTGTATTTATAACACCTGAGGAATAAATATACTTACGTACGTGCAAGTATTTGTTCGTGTATGTACATATTTTGTCCTATCCATTCCTATATATATATATATATATATATATATATATATATATATATATATATATATATGAATTTGAACATGTATAAAAACAAATCTTTTTAGAAAATTCACTTGTCTTGAGAAAAACGCTTGTATTGGTAATCAACACGACAAAGCGAGTGAAAAGAATCTAACGTGAATGGAATAATGGAATGCAACTGAAACGCAACTAACATAATGGGGTGCGTCCTCATCTCAACATTTTCCGTCAGTCGATTATTTAGAAAGAGAGATTCATCAAACAGTTTAGCGTAAATCTGATGGAATTCCGCTGTCATTTTCTTCATTCACCCCGGGGTGGGTGGGAAGCGCTAGCAATTTGCATATGTACTTTTCTTTCTACATTTTTAAAGGTGAAAGTTCAGAACATTTTTTTCAGAACGCGTACCTTAAGATGCTCGTTGAATGATGTATAAAAGCAGAAGAATAAGAGAAAGAGAAACAACAGAAAGTATACCCCAGAATAAGGAAAATTTTGGAGACGAAAGCAAGTAATGTTTATCTTCTGAAAAGCATTCACGGGTAGACGAGGTGACGCGGCAGCACAGAGGAAACTTAAAAAGAGAAACAAAATCACACAGGTGCTAGCAATCCAGTAGAAGTAAATTAAAACGAATTACACCAATATTAAAATAGATAAATCGCTGGCCGCTCGTTTCCGAGTATGGCCGTTTGCTAGGGTGGTTACCTAATACCTATTGCCTGTTCAGTCACATTTGTGTTCACAGAGCTCACCTATGGTTTATACTACAACTATGATGTGCGAAACCTAGTTACAGTTTCTGTTAGAGAACAAGTATTCTGGCGTGAGCAACAGTTTGAACAAGGCCACCCTTTGCCAGTATAACTTGTAAACTTTCCCAACAGCTCCGACTATCCAACTTCACTCACAAATCTTGGTTCAAATCGTAGATGGTTTTCCCAACAGTGCTGCATGCTGGAATTATCTTTCCTGGCCGATTTTATCAAGGTCATATTTTTGGTAAATCCACAATAGTGAGATTCGAACACGGTTCTCATGGCCGGAACACTAACGTTCTAACGACTCAGTCACGTGCCCAGAGATTAGATAATACATAGTTAGATAGTAAATTTCACCTACACATAGAGGATATTGTGAATTATACAGCATGAGTCAAAGGTAGAGCCTGATTTCTGCTTTTATGGCTGTTAGTTGATTGTTAGCCATTTGCATTATAGTATAAAATGAGATCGAAATCAAGTTGGGTTATCGTAACTAATGGCGGCTCTGTAATAGGGTATTTAATAAGGCTAAGTTTTCAATCCCTTTTCTTTTTACTCAATTTCAAGTGTTATTAGATTGTTTTGCTCGTAAGTTCTCTTCCAATTCTTGACCCATCTGGAGTATCTGTCTGACTTTCCACATAGAACGGCGTCTCTTTTGTAATATATGTACATAACTCTGTATATAATCATCATCTCTATAATTGATCCTCACAAAGCATGTGAACTAGATGGTATTTTGCAATAGTCTTAAAGAAATGTACCTCTGAATTGGTTCCTGTATATTTTAATAATAAAAACCTGGCTGCATCTTGCTTTTCAGCTTGTTGGAAATCATCATCATCTGTTCCTGTTTTGAAGAACCCCATTGAACCATCTGATCTTTCTAACTATCGACCTCTTCTATCTCTTTTTGGCAAAATTCGAAATTGGTTAAGCATCACATCTTGCAGGGTCTTCTGTCAAATAAACAATATGGTTTTCTATCGAGGTGGTATTATGAATGTTATGACAACTTACATTATTTACATTATTCGGACTGTTATCGGTTCGAAATACCAGTCACCTGAAGAAGGCCGGAACGTACAACACCGAAACGTGAATATGTTCTTTTAGATATCTCGAAGGCGTTTCACGGGGTTTCGTATGCTGGTTTTCTTCGACAAGTTCTAAGAGTTATGATGTTTTTGGTGGAATTTTTGACTTGGTTTAATCTTTTTATCAAATCCCGGCTTTCAACAGCCACTCTCCTTGATCTTTCTATATAAATGCAGTTGTCCACTAGGGCTCTGTCTTCGTAAATATGGCAGCAAAATGACCTTCAATCTGTTGTTAATTGGGACAAGAAATGACTGGTTAATTTTAACGCCCTCAAAACTAAACTGATTTCTCAGTGAAGCTTTTTTAAAATCTTTCATCGGTATGGCTGATGCTAATTTTCAGGAGTGTAACTCATTGCATTTTTTTTGGTCTAACGTTTTCCACACATATGACATGGAATGATTTTAACGAGTCTGCAGGTAGAAAAGGTTTGTTTCATAATATCACACTGGGCAGTCCTTACCTGAATGTGTCTTGAACTTTTCTTCCGTGCACTGAATATTGTTGCCAGATTTGGCCAGCTACTTCTATTTATCTAAAGCTTCTGGACAAAATCTAATTAAGAACCTTCAATGTTATCAATCCTGACCTGTCATCTAGATTTTCAATCACGTCGTTTCGCTGTGCCTTTTCTATAAATATTTCGATAATAATTCTTTCTGATGAGCTTTCCTGATTGATACGTCGAGTACAAGAATTTGAACGTAATACTAGATTAGCAGAAAGGTCAATTCATTTTGATGTTTAAATTGTTATTTGTAAACTTAGCTAGCAATTTCTTCTTCATACTTCACAACTGTGGAACTCTCTTCGGATTTCTTGCTTTCCTGTTAAGATGCAAGATAAATCGTCATCTGCCTCCTTGAAACCTTTTCTTTTATTGTCATTTCTCTTCAATAACATTTTCTCAGTTTCCTTCACTCTTAGGAACAGCCTATAGTGGCTTTATCGCCTTGTTTGGGCGAAATACCCCCCCCAATAAACAAGGTCTAGCTCCTAAAGCAAATAGAATTGTAGATGTAGGGAATGCAGGGCCCTAACCCTAACCCTAAGCCTAACCCTAACCCTAACCCTAAGCCTAACCCTAACCCTAAGCCGTTGACGAGAAAATTAACTAAGAAAATCAATATTCTGCAAGATAAATATTTTTATTACTTAAAAGTTATTTTAAATGGATACTCGTATTTGAGTAGACGCTATGTTTATTTATTAAAGAGTATATTTCCCCTAAGAGAACGCAGGTTCGAATTCCGCCGGAGAACACATATTTTTTTTCTAATAAGATTTCTAAAATATTCAGGCTTGTAGGCAAAAATAAATAAATATACTGTTATATAAATATTATATATATATATATATATATATATATATATATATATATATATATATATATATATATAAATAAATATAAATTATTAGGAGGATTTATAATTATAATTAAGTAATTAATCGCGTCTGAAACCTCAACAGAATGCAGAAAACACTGGACGGCCGTTTCGTCCTATATTTGGGACCCATCAGCAGTGCGCATCCACTACCGAGAATTGAAACCCTGAACAATTTTGAAATATGGTGATTTTATCGGAGTGATTGAAACCTTCCCAAAATCTTTTGTTTAAAGATCGTTCGCAACTGTCACAGAGAGTTATCAAAGAACTGAAGAAAAACGAAGAAATTAAAACATTCAGTTAACAGTATTTATTACAGCTGACATAAATACTGAGTAGAATGCAGGAATGTTGAGGAAATCCGCCATCATTTTATTCTTAGCTAGAACAATCAGATACGAAAGAAGTGAAAACTTTATCTTAACAAAAGCAATGAATAATCAATAAAGTCTGCAATAGCAACAGCAATAATACAAAAAAAAATCAACAATAGTAGCGACAAGAGCTGTGAATAAGTACAAAAGGACTATAATTAAAATGATGATGATGATGATGATGACTGTGGTAGGAGGAGCGAAATTTCTTCGTTATAGAAGAAATACTAGCAAATGGCGTTGTTTAAGCTTTTCTTTACTCCGATGCGCAACGTAGTTGTTCGAGAAGATTGCACTGATTATGGAATATTAAGATTGCTTAACCTTCAATAAATATTGCTTGCATCTATTTACTTTAAAATTGCGACCCAAATGCTAAGATAATTTCCATTTTCAGTTAAAAAAAAAAAATTTAAGAAATTTAATTATCAAGGCCATCAACAGTTTTTTTTCGATATATGATGATGATATTAGTGAAATGCTGCTGGAATTAAGTAATAAAACCAAATTCAGTTGATGTCATTTTTAATTAAGTTTCATAGTTTCGAGTGGACACATATTCGTGCGATAAATATGAGAAAAATTATCATTTTTTAAAAATCATATGAATATGAAAAAAGAATACATTATTAAGCAGAGAGGACAATAAAAGAACAGAAATTAAGAAGACAGAAGATAATCAGCGGCATTTCATTTAAACTTTTGAAAATCAAAGTTAACTGGAAAACAAGAAGCCGCAAGAGAGTTCCACAAGGGAGAAGTGCGAGAGAAGAAACAAATTTGACTAAGTTAATTTGATAAAAATATAGTTTTAAGCTATGTCATATTTATGAGTAAAAATGATAATATATATATATATATATATATATATATATATATATATATATATATATATATATATATATATGTGTGTGTGTGTGTGTGTGTGTGTGAGCAAATATCGTCTAATCCTAAGCATGTTTCTAATAACCATGTCCTGAAGATGGTCTACTAGACCGAAACGTCTGAAGTCGACAGTAAAACAGCATTAAAACAGTAAACTTGCATATTCGGATTTTGTTTTGTCTTTTCCATATTTTTCATCATATGTGTGTGTGTGTGTGTGAGAGAGAGGGAGGGAGAGGGAGAGAGAGAGAGAGAGAGAGAGAGCGAGAGTCTGTGTGTTTGTATAAGCTATTTCAATCCAAGACGTGGAGGAATATCATTCTGTACATCTTCCTAATATTTGTTTCTCCTATTAGCCACTGTTTTTCATGGTAATTCCGACTCAGACTTCTAATATCTAATACTACTATTAAAGCATTCAAAACAATAAAATTGATCGAAAGAAGAGGAAACATGCAGACACACAGGGAGGGAGGGAGAGAGAGAGAGAGAGAGAGAGAGAGAGTTTGCAGTTGGTATAAAGAGAATATCAAGAAGAGAGATGCGTACAGTATCGGATTATTGGATGCACATGGAAAAAAGGTTTGAGAAAAAATAATGGTTTATCCGAGAAAAGAACAGATTGAAGCCGTAAAATCCGAATAATATCACTGCGCTCCATTCGTGAAACATCCTAATGATCAAAACATATCTCCCCTTGAAGAATATAGATAGTTTGAGATGAACTGGCAAAGAAGAAAATAGATCGCAATCAATCTAAAACTATATCGGAGAATCGTGTCTGGAAAGAAACGTGCCTCACGTTGGAAGTTTCCGGTTTCCTAGATTTATGCAAAAGCAGAAGAGGCAAGACAATTGAATCGGAACAAAAGCATGAATTGAATATCGATGTTTTCGGAAGAGATGTGCATGAACCTATAATCTATTGAGTTTGATCAGTATCGACATTTCGATTGTAATGTGTCCAAATCGGTAACAAGTTCGAATATTGCTACAGTCAAGATAAAAGACCGGTTTCGAGTTAAATATTAATTTTCGATATTCAAGGTATTCTTTTGCTTGGAAAATATGTGTTATCTATCTATCTCAAGATATTTTTATGTTTATACATTCTTTTTATAGATACAAATATTTAAGTAAATGCTCTGTTTTATAATAAACAGTATTAATAACATTTACCGGCCTGAATGTCCGAGAAATTTTCATAGAAAATATTCGTCCTCCGACAGGAATCGAACCTGTATCCTATACGGAACCGTCATATAGCCTGAGGGGCCTTAACCGATTGAGCCACAGAGGACCGTTCGGTTAGCAAGGTCGATTTTACTGCTTTTAAACTACAATCTTCCATGAATCTCTTACGTACATTCATATCTGCTCAAAGCGTATCCAAATGTAAACAAATTACGTCACACATTATGAAATAGACAAAGTCCGACAATTATTTTAAGACATTTTTATGTTTATACATAAGGCATGTCAGGCTATATGACGGTTCCGTATAGGATACAGGTTCGATTCCTGTCGGAGGACAAATATTTTCTCGGACATTCAGGCCGGTAAATGTTATTAATACTGTTTATTATAAACAGAGCATTTGCTTAAATATTTGTATCTATAAAAGAATGTATAAAATAAAAACGTCTTAAAACAAGAATTGTCCATTTCATAATGTGTGACTATCTGTCTATCTATCTATCTAGCTAGCTAGTAGTGATAATTTGTCTATGCTTGTTGATTCGTCCTCATTGTCTATTTCTCTCTTCAATGAATTTGTTTCGCTTTATTTTTTAAATGAGATTCTATGTCATTTCTGAATACTGATTGCTTTTGTCCCAATTTATGTCATCCGAGTGTGAAACAAGTTCACTTAGTGCAGAGATAAATTATTACACACACACACACACACACACACACACACACACACACACACACACACACACACACACACACACACACACACATATATATATAAACATAAAACATTTGGCAGCATGTATTTTATATACAAAGAAATAATCACGCATAGAATTATATTTATAATATTGCTTATTGATTCTATGCGTGATTATTTCTTTGTATATATATATATATATATATATATATATATATATATAATCACAATACACCAGTGCAACCATGCAACATTGGTGCAATTGAAACCTTCCTGATGTAGTCACAACTTCGTTGGGCTGGTTGCAAGGAATGTCCTCATGTATAGCCAGCTTGACAGGGGACAAAGGACTGTTTGGAGGGCCTTGGCTCAAGTATAAAGACAAGCTAAAGAGTAACCTCTCGGCTGTCAATGTGACTCATACTGACTTTGAGTGAGTTGCCATGGACAGAATAACTGGAAATATTTGTAGCAGAGCAGAGTATCAGGAATTTAGAAATCAGTTTTATTGACTGGCGAAGAAACGAAAGACAACGGCGAAAAGTGTCAGCAAATATTCCAGTTGCTATGTCCTATTGCCGGAACCTCATACGTCGTAATCGACGGGAGAGTCCATCATATATATATATATATATATATATATATATATATATATATATATATATATATATATATATGTATGCGTGTGTGTGTGTGCTGTTGCATGTGTATTTTGCAAATACAATTATATTGTGCAAGAAAGTGGTGAAAAGTTATCAGCCAGACTAAGAAGGGATTTTGAAAAATTCTGATGGTTGCCTATGACACTTTTCCAAAATTAAACTTATTTAGTCAGATTCTAGAATAGAAAGTGTCTTTGGTGCGAAGGCATTTTGTTCTTCCTACTGAGAAGGCTTAGTTAGCGAGTTAACAAAAATTACATAACGATGCACACACACACACACACACACACACACACACACACACACACGCGCGCACACACACACACACACACACAGAGGGTGCGATGGGTAAATTGTCGCCATTTTATATTTGTAATTTCCCGCATGCACGTTATTGCTGGGTCAGGTTGGGCACAGTCTGTGAGAAATAAAGCACTATGACGCAATTCACTCCTCCAGAATTTGGAAACGGCATGCTGTACTGCTTGGAATTCATGCCGGAAGAGCTTCACTGGGAACATTTCAGTGTGTTAGGGTGTCAATCTGATGACACCGCTGAGGATTTGGAAACAGTTGGATGAGTCTAATTGTCATTGCGAATGTGCTTGAAGTGATTAATAGTGATGGCGACATGGTGCCTCCATCCATCTTCCCACAGACTCAACACAGAGACCTATATCAAGTACCTTGAGGAGATAGTGATGCTCGAGGTTAAGAGTTTGGCTGCTGGAAGACCCTATGTCTGGCAATAGAACTCACAAGCAGGAGAACCCAGTCATGGCTGACAGACAATTTCTGCGACCACTCCTTACATCTGACCACCTAATTCCCCCAGACGGCAACACCCTTGATTACCTGTGTGGGGTGCAGTTGTAACACAAAAGATGAGTTGAAAGCAAGGTTTTGGCAGCAGGCATTAACTAAAACGCCCTTGTTTAAGTTAGGGAATAGTGTTCAGAAGATTTACAGGATATTCGAAGTCGTATGGAGGCCGTCGTTGAAGTCAATGGCGATTTTATTGAATACATTTACTCTTTAGTATTTCAAGATTTTTTTGTGTAATTTTGGTAAATATATAAGTTAAAATGTTATTTACATTTTTTTTTTGCACAATTTCGACGACAATTTATTCATCACACCCTACATATATATATATATATATATATATATATATATATATGAATATTTGTGCGAGTGGTTATATATTGAAATATATAGTTGTCTTCATTTCTACGCATACTCTAACATGTTTTCAATCTTTGGATAGGAAATAAAATTGTCTTTTCAATCGAATCTCTGCTTTTCTATTACACTTTTCTTTACTCAACAAGAATTTTACTCTTTTATTTATTCTTTGTTTCGCCCTTTTCGTTTTAATTTCATTCTTCTTACTTTTTTTAGTCTCTTGCTTTACCATTTGGTTTCATCTCTTTTCCGTGCTTCTTCTTTTCACTTTCTCCCTTCTGAAAATCCGCGGCCATTTTTATGTTCTTTACATTTGAAGGTGACATTGAACTGAATCATGAATTATTCATCTAAAAAAGAATGAAAAAAAAAATGCAGGTCTATTAAATAACAGATATGAATAATAAGAATATTTGTAAATCAGACAAGGAAGAGAAGCAGAAGCAGATGAAGAAGAAGAATCCGTCTGAGAATGAAGTTCTCTCCACAGCACTGTGTATGGCAATAACTATGATTAGATTTTTCCTTGTTTATAACCGGATTTAAATGATGGAGACCAAAACTTTTCTTTTATTCTTCCCCTGGATTGAATTCTGGGATACTTTTAGAAACTGCCATCATCAAAAAATGCCTTTTGGACACCAGGAAGATCAATTTGAATACAGTTTTTTGAAAATGGAAATAGATCGATATTTGAGTCTAAGGTGGAATATGGATGACGGAAAGTTCTTAAATGCTTTTCTTAACATATATAAATAAACGCCGATAAGGATTTCTTTTAATGTATTTAATAGTATTAATGCAAATGTAACAAGAAAAACAGACAAGATATTAAAGTCTACTTGCGTATACACATATACTTAGATGCGATTGTTCGTTCGGCCATCTAACATCGACGTGAAGGCTTTCATCCTAATGGTGATGCCATAAGTAAATAGATGAAGACAAATTACAAAGCCAATCGTATATATATATATATATATATATATATATATATATATATATATATATATATATATATATATATATATATATATATATATAGGAGGATAGCTAGAAAAGTAATCGGTATTACTTATTTCCAAAGAAACTACGACAGATACAGGATGTAAAAGAACGCCGTAGGAATGGATCATGTTTTCTGCTACAAAACAATTTTCCTACGTAGTCACTACCATTAGCTATTTTTATGAACAAGAGTTGTGTGTAAGGTCAATAGGAACGTGGGGTATCACACACATCGATGTTACCACTGCTGAAAAGCATTACTCCCCTAGCTCTGCTCCCATCCACTGTTTGGTCTCTGAAAACATTTCAGCAAGCGATGATGAATGTTAATGTGTGCAATATTCTCTACATCGAGGAATTCCATGATATACATTCAGCTGTGCTATTTTGTGCAGCTGATATTTAGAATAAATATCCCAAAGTGGTAGAGATTAGAGCAGGTTCAAAATCAGCGCCCGCGCCCGCGCCTGCACACACACACACACACACACACACACACACACACACACACACACACACACACACACACACACACACATAAAAAAAGAATAGTCAAATTGATAATCTACAGTTCTTTAGCATTTATTTTTTAAACCAGTGCTTGGTAGACAGTAAAGCATAATATTATAATATTAATGTTTAAAAATGTATTAATCAGAAATTACCATTTTTCTGAACCAAAACCTAAACCTTAAATTAAACTTAAAAAATTTTTTGTTCCATTCTCAAGCAATGATGAATAACTTTTGAAAAAAATGTTTTTTTTTTCTAAGCTAAAATATTACATAGTTTAAGTTGGAGGGTGAAGAATATCATTTTTTTTCTATTTAGGGGCATGCATAAGATGCACTACAATACATTGGCATTTTTACTTATTATTTATTAATTTTCTTTTATAAAATACATTGGGATTTTCTTAAAGGGACTTCAAATATGATTCAGCCATTTTTTATATACTTATATTTTTATTTATAAAATCTAAAATACTATATTTATTATATTTATTAATATTCTAGATACGGTATTGTTAAATTTAAAATTAAAATTAAAAATTTTGGAATTTAATTACGCATTTTCTTACTTTCATGTTTATCATCAAATGATTATGCAATTTTTTCTTTATAATTGTTTTAAAGTGAACATAATGATATGTCTACAGAAAACAGTTATTTATTGTCTTTGATTTAATCAATCTTTATTTTTCAGAAACATAATAATATATAAATTTTCATGTAGGCACAAAGGACATGGATCCTTTAAAGATCTACAAATTCTCGTTTTTTTAACAATTTCCAAGGTGTTTCTCATGTATGAAATCCTGAAATAGACAAAAAAGGACTAAAATAAAATTGATTAGCAAAGAACTTTCGCTGGTCATTAACAAAACATATATATATATATATATATATATATATATATATATATATATATATAATAAAAAGACTTAAACACTAATATTCCATGGTCATAATTTATTCCATTGGAATCGTAAGAACGATCCAATTCATCAGACCTACAGATTCAAAAAGAAAACGGAACAACAACTCCGGGAAAAATTGGTGAGAGTACGTGTGAGAGTGTGGGGGGGACCTGTGATCTATATAGAGGGGTAACAGACGAGAGAGACAGGGTGGTCCGAAGGTGGAGAGGGCATTAAAATCTAACAGAGGGAAGATTTAAAGAGGGGTTTCAGTGAGAAAAGGGTGCGTATTTTCAAACGTCCGAAGATATACCGGAAGAGTGTACATTTCTTGGCGACACACACACCCCATAGGCGATAAAATCTTATACTCCCGCCCAGACCCCTACAACGCATACGTACACACACAATACACACACATCTATATATATATATATATATATATATATATATACATCTACATCTGCACGCCTAGGACAGCCGATTTCAAAACCAATACTAAATTCGCTATAATGAGATAAAGGAAAAGTTTAGATAAGATAACATTAGAAGGATTTTAGGATTCCTTGAAGTTAAGTGGAGACGGCGCTCGGAAACATATCGTCTAGCCGGGCCAAGTCATAAACCAACAATCTCTGCCCCCATAAATTTATCGGACTGGCTAAATGATTATCGGGCGGCCTGTATATATATATATATTTATATATATATATATATGTGTATGTATGGGTGTGTGTGTGTGTGTGTGTGTGTGTGTGTGTGTGTGTGTGTGTGTGTGTGCGTGTGTGTGTACAGGTAAGATGAGAACGAATAGAGTACAATTCCAACGTTTGTAACATTTAATTTAAAAGAAGGCTCAATTCAAAGTAGAGTAATATTTTTCCTTTGAGGATATTACATCGAAAACGTCAAAATCGCTAAACAATTGCAGTCGTGTTTCGATGCGTATACAACGCATCTCATGAGGCGATTGTAAATTACTAGCTAGTGAACGATTTATTAAGATTTAAAAGCAAAATACAGCCTCTTTTTATTAGGAAAAGAAGAGGGGGTAGTTATAAGATTTGTGGGCTTTACTCAGATCAACCAATCAAATATGACCTACGTTAAATTTAAACTAAGGGAAGAAGCAAAAATTAAGAAATTATTTTCCATAAATGGGTCATGACCCGTAGATTGGAAATCAATGGTAGCCACAGACATTAAACAGGAGCGGATGCAAATGGATAAATATTGTAGATGAGACAATGTCATTTCCTAAGAAAAATGAAGTGATAATCTAACAAAATACTAGTCAAGTTATATGCTTTGTGAGTTGCCTACATAAAATGTTTTATATTTGATAAATAAATATCTTCTTTAAGAAACCAGTAAATAATTTAAATGTATAGACTTACTTGATAAATTAATATGCAACGGTTGACTAAAGATTCTTTATATAAGGTGTTAATAACAATAACTAATTAATGCAAAGTATCAAAATACCAACCAAATACCTATACATCTGCTCAAGATGTTACTAACACTACCAGGTGATTAATAAAAATTATATTAAATCTAAATTAATCTTATCATCAGAAACATAATTCATATATGGTGCAACACAGATTAACTAAAATCTAAGAAAAGAAAACATTGTCAAATTCCAAGTCTAACTGAATTGTAAGGTAAAAGGTAGACTGTGTTAACAATTTACCGTTAACTCAGATCTTTGATTTAAGAAATCATTCTTATGAAAGAATCTGATAATTTCCAATTTTTCATGTAAACACAGAAAACAGGGTTCATATAGGGATCTATATGTCCTTGCCATTTTAAAAAAATTCTATTTCACCTTAGAAGATTTATTATTGTCTTTCAAACTCAAAAAAATATCTAGATGCGTTGTATACGCATCGAAACACGACTGCAGTTGTGTAGCTATTTTGACATGTTTTAGATGCAATATCCTAAAATAAATCATATATATATATATATATATATATATATATATATATATATATAATCGTGTATTTGGGCAGCAATCCCTCTTTTATACAAGTTTCGTTAAAGACGCCTGGTAAGATACTGTGATTAATATTTTTATTTACTTTTTCTTGTGTTCGTATAAGTTTTTTTTTTCTGAACATAACGCGTGTAAAAACGGTCCAAAAGTGTTGCATATGCGAGCGCTTTCGGCTGGAATAGCCATTATCAAGGACGATTTTTATTTTTTATTTTTAACTGAATGTGTGGTTTCTTTTATGTATGTATTTGAAGTTGTAGGAATCTTTTTATTTTCCTAACACGGTCAGCACGTTGTGGCCGTGTTAGTAGTTAATGTTATTGAGTGTTCGCGTTTACTTTTTTTTATTGTTAGTGCTTCCATCATTTTTAGTCTTTTTTACATGTGGATGAGGCTATTATACTTGTATTTTCTACTAGCATGTTGCGGGTTGAGTTTGGTAGGTTTCCATGCGTGTTTAAATGGGTCTTTATTGACCTATGGTCAGATAGGTGTTACACCTATTTGACCGGCACTAGATGTAGCAGTGTATCCAATATAATTATTTATGAGTTTGGTTTGATCAGGAATACGTATCTTCCATATGGCAGGGAATATTGGCCTTTTAGAAGCAAAGTATTAAGAGATGTGGAGATATAGTTATATAAAAAGAAAAGAATGCTGAACTGCATCTAATTTGCTATATAGCAGTGAATACTGAACAATTTTCACAGATGAAGCGTTAGAGATGTGTTTCTTCCGAGGAATATGGAAAACATCAAAGACAGAATATATGAGTACCGAGGAAGTCTTAAGGCAAATAGTAACAAAAAGGATACTTACTAGCAGAAAAGGACTGTCGACATTTCCTGGACATATAATGAGCAAAGAAAGCCTTGAGATTTTAAAACTCGCAGGTTATATTGACGACAGGAGTAACAGCGAGCAATCTGCTTAGCGAGTTTGAATGATGGCTAGAAGAACGAGGACAAAGACAGATCGTAGACGGTAACAAATTACCTAGGACAACAAAAAAGGACGTTGTGGAGGGTTATGATCATCCATAATCTGAAAGAACTTGGTACATAAAAGAAGATCATATAATGTGTTTCGAGGCATAAGAACAGGATGTCGAGTCATTCGTCACAATGGCTAAACAAATACTAAGAACGAATTGAATAAGGCAGACAAATTAGCTGCAGCCAACCAGCTTGATTATCTCATCTGGTTCGTTCACGTCATTTGCTGGTGTGAGGACAGCGAACTGGATCTCTCACGTTCTTGGTTGCTTAATTTGATTTCACTTATGGAAGTCTTTTTAACCATTTCGATCACAACATATTCGATGATGAAGCGGAATAACCTGTGGCTATTCTACAGAATCTCCATCACCATTTTTGTTTTAGTTTCTCTTTGAAAATTACAGAGGAAGACTTTCTCGCTATTATTTTATTAATCACACCATGGCGCCTGGTAAAAAAAGTATGTTGTCTCTAGAAGAACGTTAGATAGCCGAAAAGAATTAATGTAGAAACACTGGTATTTACGAACAATGTTTTCATCCCTTCTCGGAAATAACAGGTGAAACCTCAACCCTCTTAATGGTTCACCCCAGCATGCTCGGTCTTTGTAACGCATAGGAACCACTATTTTTGGATATACCAGCGTAACAGCTCTCGTCACAACAGGCTTCATTGCTGCTCGCAATAAATGTGATTTCTCGAAGGAGCAAAGTCCCTGTTTGCTGAGGGAATGAGGCACCGCATAGACTTTAGCAACTTTGGCTCTCGTGATTACTGGCGGCTCTGTAGTAGGGCATTCAATAAGTGTAAGGTTTCTGTTCCTCCCCTGTTCAATCAATATACGGTGTTATCATCGTCCGCTGACTAAGTTGAATGCTTTGCCCGTAAATTCTCCTCAAACTCTACTCTTGACTCATCGGGAATATCCCTGCATAGCTTCCTAGAACTGAATCTCTATTTGACATGGCGTCTAGCCCCTTCCATAGTGTCTGCTATCATCTGTAACCTACATTCCCACAAGGCATGTGGACCCGATTGTATCCCTGTACTAGTCATTAAGAAATGTGCTCCTGAACTGGCTCCTGTTCTCTCTAAACTGTATAATAAATGCTACGCTGCCTTCTGCTTTCCTGCTTGCTAGAAGTCATCGTTTGTTGTTCCAGTTTTTAAGACCTCTGATGAGCCGTCCGACCCTTCCAACTATCGGCCTATTAGCCTTTTACTTCTTTTTGGAAAACTCCCAGAGGCCTTAATCAATGCTGAATTGTTTCATCATCTCATCATTTCTCTAAAAAACAATATGGCTTTCGTTTGTCCAAGCCGACTGCTGATGTACTAACGATAATTGCGGAAAGGTAATTGCACTCTAGATGAAAAACGGTGCAGCATTGGATATCGCGATAGACTTTCACAGAGTCTGGTATTCAGGTCTTCTCCTCAAGCTGAAAAGTTACGTTGTCTCCGGATACTTTTTTGAACTGATTCAGTTTTTCCTATCAAATCTTGAAATGAAAGTTATCTTGAACGACCAGGGTCTATATCATTTCATGCCAACGCGGGTGCCCCCCAGGGCTCTATCCTTGGTCTGTTTTTAATTTTCATTAATGACCTTCCTGATGTCATCAGCCCTCAACTTGGTATCTACGCTAATGATACAATTTACTCCTGTCTCAATAGTAAGGCCTATCAGCTTGACAAGGTCAAAATGGCAGCTGATGTAAAAAAACGACCTCAAGTCCATAGTTAACCGGAGCAAAAGATGGCTTTAACGCCTCCAAAACTAAACTTCTCTCCATTAATCATGTGAAAGACCACTACCTGTCTTCCCTCAGCATGTCTGATGCTAACCTCCAGGAAAGTGACGAGTTGCACCTTCTCGCGCACACGTTCTCTGCTGATATGAAGTGGAAAGACTATATTGAATCCATTGCTAGGTCAGCTGCTAAGAAAGTCAGTTCACTATGTCGGCCGAGACAGTTTTTCTCTCCAGAATTTCTCTTACATATCTTATGTCTATCATTCGTCCATGCTTAGAATATTACTGCCACATATACTCCGATGCCCCTGCTATTTACCTTGAACTCCAAAGAAGAATCTACATTATTATTGGTGCTGGTCTGGAGACTCGGCTCCAGTCATTTTTCCACCGCCGTAAGGTTACCTCTCTATGTCTTTTCTCTAAATATTTTCATCGTAATTATTCGGATGAGCCCTTCGCCATGGCACCTAGCCTTTTTGAATTTAAGCGCAACACTAAACTGGCGTCGAGATCTCATTAATTTACAGTTAAAATTTAAATGGAATATCAATCGCTATCTACCTTCCCCCTGATTACTCTCTTCTCTTTCAGCTCATCATTATTGTTTCTTTTCCTAATTCTTCCACATTCTGTAACCTCTTGTGTTTTAGTTGTATTACTGTCTTGCTTGGAGCTCCACCGATTAAAAAATGGTGAGCGTGTGTTTGGAATGTTTTCTGAAAGAAACGCAGTTAATTTTTATGACGTCTGACTGCTTACGGCTAATTAGCACTGACCGAAGACAGATAAGAAGAATGCTATAGACTATCCCGGCGAAGAGAGCGAGAATCGTTTTTGATGCGTGTAGCGTAGAGGTAATTGGCGCGAAAGTAGAATCGGCAAATTGAGTTTAATTTCCAGTCGATGCTGTTGCGTTCACTTTCCCACAAATAGCCATGAGAATGGTGTGACTCAATCTCTTCTTTTTCTAGCTATGGATTAAACAGCAGAGTAAACTGAGCTCTATAGCCTTGTGCGACAACCAGTCTAAGAGAAGGATTTCAGAGCAGTTGTGAAAGCAAGGGGAAAATACACCCATTTTTCTCTCATGGCAGTTCACAGATAATATAGAAAAGGAATCTGTGGAGAGCCACGATCGTCTACGTACTGACGGCACATGGCATTTAAAAAACGGTTTCTTTAAATATTTTTCAGTTTCACTAAATATACACCGTCTTAGTTTTTCTGCGTCATGTGTTCGTCGTGTGTTCAGTACAGATGTAAAAAAACAAAAAAAACAAACAAACAAAAAAACAAAGAAAAACGAATTTCAAGTCGAAGGGATAATTGTGTTCAGTCTGTTTTTCAAGTCGTATCTCTAACCACACCGGACAAATCACCGACTGAAGTTTTTGCTTCAACAAATACAGCGCAACTATCGCAGAGGACATAATCGTAGAACTCCTCAACTAGAGGAACACCATAATTATTAATACTGCCTGACTTTCGCCACAACCCACCACCAATGATACGGTTCGATAAGAAGCACTGCTTATCAATTTGCTGCCGTTATTAACGTAGGAATCCCTTTCGACGATAGATAACAACTGAAATTTAGAAAGAGCGAATACACTGAACTACAAGAATCAAAAGAACATGGAAAAGAGAAAAGAAACTGAATATAAAGTCCAACTCTCAGATCGGAGAGCACTTCATAAAAACATTACCAATTGCTGTTTACCTTACCTTTTTTTTCAAATTTGCAAGAAGATTCGTTTCAATTATCCTAAAAGATAGTATTTACACAATCATTCTCAAATCATTTTGCCATTATAAAATATTTGAGAAGTTAAGAACGAAAATAAAGTCGCTAAAAATGAAAAAATAAAGTAAAAACAATTTTAAAAACATTTCAACACAATCAAAACAATAAAAATGCAAGGAATTATTGAATATTAGAGAATGTGAGAAAAAGAAAACATTATTAAGGGGAGAGAACAATAAAAGAATAAGAAGACAGAAGACAGAAGATAACGATTGACATTGCATTTACAGTCTTGAAGATCAAAGTTGACTGGAAAATAACAAGTCGGAAGAGAGTTCAATAAGCGAGAAGTAGGAGAGAAAAAACTGTTAGCATAGAACGTCCGGTTACATCAAGATATTTCCACTGTGAACAGATGAGACTTTGCCGCCAATCTAGTACTACGCTTTAATTCGTGAAGTACCAAAGAGGAGAGCTCAAATGAATAATTACGATGAAAATATTTATAAAAAAGACAGAAGAATGCTATGTTACGGCGGTGGAAATGTGAGCGAAACCGCGATGCCAGGTTAGGACCAATACTACTTATTCTTATTTTGTCAAGAATCTCTGATTACATAGCTGAAGCAGCAGACCAGAATTGACATCAATATTCAAAACAGAATGAATGGCAGACTTATAAATGAGTAAGATAGAAAACTTGTCTACGACGACATAGTAAACCAACCTTCGTTGCAACAGACCTACCGAGTGATTCAATATAATCTTTCCACTTCATGTCATTTTGATACATGAAAAACAAAGAAAATGTTGAAAGCCCGAACTCTAATAAAAATCGTGCGAATGATATCGTGTCAAAGAGAATTCGTCTTGTCGAAACAAGAGCAAAATTTGAAGCCTATTTGTAGTGCTATGATTAAAATTGTGACAGTGAAGAAATAAAAATCAAATAAACAAGGAAACAAATAAACTTGGAAAGATAAGAGAAATAGGCGATGCAAAAAACATTGACTTGAAATGGCCTCTTCAAGATATTTAATATGAAGCACGACGTGAACGAATCGTCTTGCTTCTTGGTGTTCTTTCTGTAGTTCGTGTCATATTTTATCTTCTAAATTTCCATTTGAATTCTAGTTACGAAAACGTTATTTTCAATATTAGGGTTTATAAGATGTGCGTTCAGTATAATATTTCAAGAGACCGAGGGAAATTAGAGAGATGGAAAGACTTAAGAAAGTAAAAAATAGAAAGAAAAGGAAAAAAACGTGGATTTAAAAGTAACTCTATAAAGTTTGAGTGGGAGTCAAAAAAAGAAAAGAAGAAAAGAAGATTGACATATGTGCGAGGGAATAGAGAAAGAAAAAAATGGAAAAATAAAGATAAAATGAAAATAGAAGAGAAAAGAGGAGGGAGAAAAAAAGGAAAGGGAGTATAAAATTGAAAATACCACAGGAGGGAGAGAAAGAGAGAGAGAGAGAGAGAGAGAGAGAGAGAGAGAGAGAGAGAGAGAGAGAGAGAAAAGGAAAACAAACAGGGAAACAGACTATAGACTCAGTGTCTTGTGTGCTTGTGCGCATGTGCGCAAATGTATAAAATCGTCAATAATATGTAAGAAATACAAATACATGCTAATGCTAGCCTCCGGGAGAGTGACACTTGCGCCTTTTCGGGCCAACGTTTTCCGCTGACATAAGGTGGAAAAATTATATTGAATCAAATGCTAGGACTGCTGTTAGGAAAGTTGGTTCACTGTGTCGTCGTTGACAATTTTTATCGACGGAATTTATCTTACATATTTATAAATCTACCATTTATCCATGCATTGAATATTGCTGCAACATCTGGTCTGGTGCTTCTGCTGTATATTTAAAGCTTCTTGATGAAATCCAAAGAAGAATATGCAATATTATTGGTCATGACACGGCATCTAGGTTTCAGTCTTTTCCACCGCTGTGACGTTGCTTCATTTTGTCTTTTTTATAAATGTTTTGGTGGTAATTGTTCTGATGAGCTTTCCTCTTTCATTGGGGTTTCATTTTTAAACATATTGTTATTTTAAAACACAAATTGTACATATGGGAACTAGTTAAGACTACATAGAGACTCTGAGGTATTATGTTGGCTGTAGTAAGAATGGTGAATAAGAAGGTGTTGTTTTCGTGTAAGGAATACTGTGGTATGTTTGGGTCAGCAATCGTGGCTAGCTAAGATTAAGATAAGACAGATTGAAGACCAGTCTTCCCCTATCCCCACCTTTTGGCCTTGTACCACATTTTTGTATTAAAACAAAATAAATAGTGTTCTCCTCCTTGGTACTTCGATCGCATGAATTTAAGCGCAGTACTAGATTGGAAAGTAGGTCTCATCGCTTTACTATTAAAATAACTAGATGTAATTCTAAATTCTACAGAAAGTGAATATATCATTCGCTTCTGTCAATTGATTTTTATACTTTTAGTGAAAAAAGGAAGACTGTGAAACACTTTATTTTCAATATGTAAATTAAAATTTACAAGCTACGTTCTGAGATTACGATACGAAACGAGGACAATATGGCGACTTAGGATGTTTCCAGCCACATTTTTGTATTATTCAAAATAAATATTGCTTTCCTCTTTGGTACATCGACTTTATGAACTTAAGCACAGTACTAGATTGGCAGCTAGGTCTCATCATTTTACACTTGAAATTGATAAGTGTAACTGTAAGTTCTATGCTAAAAGTTTATACTCTCGCACCTTTCGCCTGTGGAACTCTCTTCCAACTGCTTACTTTCCAGTCAATTTTGATCTTCAAAAGTTTAAGTGCATTGTCAAATGTCATTTTCTGTCTTCTTAATTCTTGTTCTTTTATTGTCCTCTCTCTTTTTTTTCCGCATATTCTCTAACACTCAGTAATCCCTTGCGTCTTAGTGGATTTACTGCCTTGCTTGGGGTGAAATGATTAAAATGCCCATAAATGTTTTATAAATGTATTTCATCAAAAGATTAATGCAAAATCGTCTTTATCAATATTCACACACGGCAGGAAGGTGCGAGAACGCCGCATCATACGTCAATAAAATCTAAGTTTGCCAGTAAGACCCACAAAACATATATACTCATTAATATGCTGTTTCTGCATAGCTATACATATAGCTACATAAGAATAGAAACGCATACATTTGCATTCACATAAACACTCGCATATACACACACGCGTATATGATGAACTTTTGTTTAGATATTTACTTTGAATACCGTTCTGAATGAAGGATTGATAATCTAACCGGAAGTTTACGCTTCCTCGGTGATCAGAGAAGTATTTAAATATTTTTTTCTGCGCATAGACTTTTTACATTAGTTCCGGTCGTATTAGAAATAGAAAAATTAAAATAATAGAATGCAGTTTTAAAACCAATCAGTACCATTTCTGTACGTTGGGAAAATATCCCGAATGGGTCCAATTACGATTTATCAGAAAACGGTTCTAATCGACTTACTTTATCCGAGTTTGATCGCTCTGTTTCAACTATAGCCAATTCGTGCTGTCTGACCAATTAATGAATGGCTCTATTATTCAAAGTCAATTTTTCACGCAAACAGACATCAGGACTTTTTTTTCAATAAAACAATTCTACACAGATGAAACAATTTATTCAAACACTTGTCTTCTGAATTATATTATATACACATATGCAGACGCACAAAAGCTCTGAATTGTTAGTATCATATACACACACCATTATTAAAGGCAAATAGAAACAGTTGTAAAATGCGTATATAGAATTTGTTTATTGACTAAAAGCGTCCATTTCCTTTTTTATATTAAGTGGTTGAAGGAAGCATCAGTTCAATCGCTTTCTCTCTTTTCTTGACTCAGATATTTTCAGGTTGACTTGCTGCATTATTAAGAGAATGTATGTATCTCTTGGTGATTTCTCTTTCAGTTTTGTTTCAAGATTTACTAGCAATCAATCGAATAATATTGTTAGCGGATTATTTATTGTCAGAGTAAAGGAAAAGATAATTTCACAACAAGGTTGAAAATGTAAGTTTATGCTGATTTACAGGCAGTTTAAAGTTCGAAGTTGCACAAATGGTCAAAAATATATGTACCGCTTATAAAGACGGTGTCATAGCTGAGATTTGTATATGGTTCACTAGGTTTAATCTGCGAAAATGAGAAAGTTCTGGCAGGCTTGTAGTCGTTGAGGATGACCAAATCGAGACGGTGATGAAAAATAATCTAGTTCAAACGACAAGGAATATTAAAAAATTACTCCACAGATATCCTTATGAGCATTGTGAGGCATTTGGAAAAACTTGGATACTCGAATCGTTACGAGGTTTGTGTGTCTCACGTTTTAACAAAAAAAATTAATAGACCGTATTTCCATCTGTCATTCTCTGCTTAAACGCAACAAAAAAGACGATCACAATCGATGAAAAATGGATTGTTTACAACAATGTGGAGCGAAAAGTCTACACTCAATAAGCCAGTAGAAGTTGATGCTGTGTATGTTGCGTGATTGGAAGGGTATTGTCTATCAAAAGTTATTTCCGCAAATTCAGACGTTGAATTCAGACCAGCACTACTCCCAACTGGACCGATTAAAGACAGCATTCGATGAGAAGCGCTTGGAATTGGCCAATCGGAAGTATGTCGTCTTTCAGCAGGACGACGCCCGACTTCACGTCTCTTCACGTGAAAACGAAACAGAAATTCGTACAGATTAGCTGGGATGTTGTATCCACCAGACCTTTCACATTCAGATTACCATTATTTCGTTCCCTACAAAATTCTGTTAATGGAAAGAATTTTAATTCTCTGGAACCCTGTAAAAACAACTTAGACAAGTTCATCAAGCAAAAAGATACAAAATTCTAGGAGGATGGCGTCATGAAACAAAGATAAAAGTTAGTAGAACAATATGACATGTTTGCTTGAATAAATCTAGGTACAAATATCTAAATATTGTTTTTGAAACTCACTTAAAACGTCATTTTTCAAAATTCTGTCCACAACAAATTATAACAACGGCAATATTTAATGCGTAATTATTTAATATGTATTGAGGGGTCTCCCCATTTCACACCAATGGACTCACCCAAGGTATACATATACTACTACCAGTGAATACCCGAACAGTGAAGGAGTCGAGACGGAACAACCGAAGAGTAGTAGAGTTCAGTAGTAGTAGAGTAAGTCACACACAGAGACAGCAGCAAGCGTCACAGTTAGCGAGCACGAAGACTCAGTAAGGAGTCACACCGCGATACTTCAATGCCAAGACTGTATATATATTAGTGCTACTAACCCGCATTCCTGGATCTACTAACCCGTATTACCAGTTTGTATTATTACGTTAATACATTTATTTTCCTTATCCATTCCTGGCGTTTGTTATTCATTGATATCGGATTCATTTTGAAAAGGGTATTAGGTTGGTGCAAAAATAATGTCGTTTTCTCACATGAAGTTGAACGTCAAAAAACGACATTATTTTTGCACCAACCTAATATTTTAACTTATTGTATTGTGATTTTATATATCACTGATGATTTTTGAGTGTCAGATCTCATGCATACACGGGGAAGAGATCAAAATGGTCCTGCTCCCTTGCCTTACACATGCGACAGGCATAAGGAAGTAACTTTTCATTGGCAATATAGTAGCGCAGACTGGAGATCGGGTATGTTTGGAACTTGATATTATTTTTTCTATTGATCCGTGACCATGAATGACAAAGGATGAGGCGCCAAAAGAACAGGAATAATTATGAAATATTTTAATTCTAACGTTATTTTCGTGGCACGACACTAAACCATTCATATGTAACAACATTGTTTATTTTATTCGAGGCATTGTCAATTTCTGTCGACAAGTGAGTGCATAGCTTTAGCTTTCTCCGGACGTGGAGTCTGCATACTCGTCAAGATGTAATAAACTACCCCCTTCCTCACACCTTTCCCTGGGTTTTTATATATCTACTTCTCATCAGGTGTATATAAACGTGTACACATCCTAGACACCGTGTTTACATATCGGGTGATGCCACTATCATCTAGTATAGGCGTGGATTTGCGCCTGGCGGTCATCTTTCAGACCAACTTACTGATGCAGCTAACGTCTTTGGTCGATACGAAGTGCAAAGTCTATTTTGACCTTTCTCTGAGGTAAGTCACATACTACGTAATAGTTAATTTTACTATAATTAACTCATAATAAAACTTCTGCGTGAAAATATGTTTTTGATTTTTAACTATATTTTTAAGCAAAATTATTAAAAAATGTTAACCATCTATCGATTGGTATCCCTATATTTCTGAGATGAGGTATATCGGAATGACTATTTACATTATTCGGACTATTGTTCTCATCTTTGTTGCCATATTTATCAGAACATTTCGGCCGTTATACGCTCCGGCCTTCTTCAGGTGGTTGGAATGTCGAACTGAACCCTTTATTTCGCTCACTGGGGTAGACTGTTCTAGTTCCACGTGCCATGTATAATGGATGTCAGTTATCAGTTATCTCCTGTTAATTCACCTCTCCAAGTTCTCCACTACCTTAACCAGGTATTGAACTCACAACTCTTTGGATCCTGTCACTGGATCTAACCAACGCCTTTATCCACTGTGCCATGTGTCCTTAAGGATTGTCAAATTAAAATACACTAGAATTGTCAAGCTAAACTACACTAGAAACGTGAAGAATTAAGTTAATTGTTGTTCATCATTCCTAGAATTTTAAAGATTATTTGGAAAGTTACGTTTGTTTTTAATATCGGAATATCAGCATGTATATATCTCCTTTATAAGTCAGAGAATAATTCTACAGGGAAAATGTGTACGGCTGTATATGATTGTGTTACAGAATGTATTTGTGAGTATTTGAAACTTTCCGTTGATGATATACACGTATATAAAATTATAAGCCTGATCGTTTTCTTGCATATACACGCATGCGCACATCAAGGTTCCTGTCATTGATCAATTCCACAATATCCGAAGCAACACTTAATTGCATAAAATATATAAAACGCAAGACAAATCGTTAGGCTTAGTATGTCTCAACTAATATCAAGGAAGAAAATCTTGTATAAGAAAAAGAGGGCCGTGAAGAAAGTTCTTTGTCAAATAAGGACGAAAGGAAGAGTGAATTTCAATGGCTGCTCTTTGCCAAACTAACTCCACTTTTATCCAAAACACCGTAGGCAGCTTTTATTATTTTTTGTTGTTTCCAATTGACTGCGATTTGTTTATGAGACAAGATCGCCTCCCTTTTTAATTCGCCAATGGAATCAAATGATGACAGATGTCAAAACGGTTGAAGGAATGATTTCTGGCAATGGAAATTCCCCAAACTAATCTAAGATGATATTTCTAAAATGGGATGGAAGAGAGATGGAGAATGTGGTTGTGCGTTGAAATTTGGGTTTCGGGAAGAGACAAATATTCGGGGGGTAACCTGATAAATCAGAACAGGAGAAAAGAGGAAAAAGAAAGAAAGAAAAAAGGAATAATGAGAAGAGGATAAAAAAAGGGAAATATTTGAAGAGAAATGAAATGCGCGTGGCATAATGGATTGCTGCTCTGAATTAGAAATCAGAGAACCGGGTTCTAATTCCAGTCAGGTTCGTTAAATTCACTTATACGCAAATACCTATTGGAAAGTTATAACTCCCATCTCTTCTCACCCCCAGTTATGGGTTAAATAGCATAATAGACTGAGTTCTACAGCCTTGGTTGGCAACCTTTCTAGAAATGATGACTCGATAATATCACTCAACTCTCAGCAAGTCTGAGTCATCCGTGGGGATGCATCTGTCCATGAAAACGGGCATTGACTGAAATTCTTCAGTCGTATGAGTTGTGTACTCTGGCGCAAGCGGACAAAGGGTTTTAAAATAAAAATTAAAAGTTTTGAGATGGTTTTCTTTTCTTCATATACACACAATAAAAGTAGCCTTCTTCTTATATATATATATATATATATATATATATATATATATATATATATATATATATATATGTAAAGGTTCCTTGAAAAGTTGTCTGACAAGATTTTTTGAGGGCCTCTTGGCAAGGCGGAGAATTTTTCAGTACCAACGTAAAATATTTGTCTAAAATACAAATATAATACTCAAACTAAAAAAAGAGTCTGAAAAGTAGCCATCACCATAAAAAAGCTAAGCAAAAAAGGACCCTTAGCAACACTAAACGCGACATGTTTCGGAATTAAAAGCATGTTTAATTTCGCGCGTTGGAACACGCGCGCGCACACACACACACACACACACTAAAAATAGCAGAAATACTTAGTCAGGCATTTTCAAGGAATCATGTATTAGAGAGAGGTTGTTGCACAAATGCACAGTCTGTCTATCTATCTATCTATCTATCTATCTATCTCTTCCAGCTTGTTCTTATCTATCTATCTATCTATCTATCTATCTATCTATCTATCTATCTATCTAAATGACTGAAGTCAAGTTCACACTTCAGGTTTCCGGGCACGTGACGTTGGAACACTGGTTCCCGAACGATCATCGAAGTTAAGCAACGTTGAACCTGGTTGGTGCCTAGATTGGTGACCGTTTGGGAATACAAGGTGTTATAAGCTTGGATGTGCGTGTAGTGTAAAGGATAATGATTGTTAATTTTTAATCGAAGAGCCGAGACTCAATTTCCGTTGGGTTCGTTAAATTCATTTACGCGCAAATATCTTTGGGAAAGGTATGAATCTACCACTTCTCCTCCAGCTATAGATTAATTAGTAATACTTGTATCACTAAACCATTATTATCACCCCACAAAAAATCTTAAAATCGAAAAATATTTTCTGGCTTTAAATAAACATCAAAAGGTTGATAAACCGTAGGAAACGAATCAATCAATCAAATTCTAGTTGGTACACTAACTGTTTATTTTGCTCTTATGCCATTTGAAAAGTCATGGAACTCTCTTAAATAACAAAGTCGAATAAGCTTTCCCGCCTTGGGTAACAGTCAGGCTAGGATAAGGAAAAACTTTAAAACCAGTTTTTCCGTCATGTCTAATTGCATGGCTTGTTTTCTTAGGCACGGACATTATTCCAGAGATATAAATTCTGGAACAATAAAATATTAAGAGATCTGCTTTCGCTTACTCCGAAAAATCTGGTTGGTTCGATAAAATTCTTCAATATTAAAATCAAATAATTTGCGTGGGTAGTCTAGCAGTTAAATTCTAAATTATTCTGTTGGGTCACATACGTCGAAATGCTAGGAGACTACATCATTTACACACGCACACAAACATGCATACAGTCCGTATGAAGTTATTATGCAAATCATATCAACTCGAATTTGCTTTGATAATTTTAAACGATGAATTTAAATGTCAAAACAAAACTTTAAGTTCAATTTTTAGGTAGTTTCAACATGTTTCATTAAAGTCATTGAAACTATTAGATAAAACTAGAAAATCACTTTTTACTTCAATAACACGATATTAAAGTCATCAACGTTTAGAACAGATAACGAACATATATGATAAGTTTTGAAGCATTTACATCTTAATATGGTAATCCTTCTTCAAGCCAGCAATAGCCAGCAATATGTTATCAATTGATTGTGTTCAATTTCCGACATGGTGGTTTTAATTACTTCCCATCGCCCTGCTTTGCTGTCATATTGTTTGACACCTTCATATAATTTCGTCTTCACAACTGACTATGGATTTTCGATCGGATTCAGATCGAGACTTGATGGTAGCCATTCCATTATCTACTCTCCTATAAAACTTTTACACTAAAAATAGGGTAACTTTAGATACATGAAAAGGAACATTGTCGTGCATAAATACATACTTCACTTTGAAACTGCTAGGCTGGGACTTGTACCATTCAAAATGTCTTGTCCATGAAATCGCAATAGTTAGCACTTTTCAGTTTGACACCTTCATCGACTTTGAATGGTTCTATAATGGTTTGGTCCACAATTCCAAGCCATATCATCAGACTGTCGCCTCCTTGCTACCTTCTATAGCCACTGTTCAAAGATCTGAGCACTGATTGGATGTGGTTGATTCGATATAACCTGTTTTAGTTTACGTTTCCATCGAGAAAACCTATATATATATATATATATATATATATATATATATATATATATAAATATAAAAGTGAACACTGAAGTCAACAATCAGGGGCGACAGACTGTTTCATGATAGACACAATCGTCAGGCCGCCTGACGATTGCGTCTAGCTTTATCTCTGATATTGAGCACTTTATGCCATAAATATAGCACACCTTAAATCTAGATTTCTTATATATATATATATATATATATATATATATATATATATATATATATATATATATATATCTTATAAATTTACTAATTTAAAAATATGGTTCCATCGAACATAAACATGGTAATTCCTGTGTAGCGATGGAACCGTATTTTTAAATAAGTAAATTTATAATATTTATGCTCTCTAGATTTGCATTGAGCACTGTTTTGTAAAAATAAAAATAATAAGAACACCGGATTATATATCTTACTGTTCGTTCATTTTATTATAATATATATATATATATATATATATATATATATATATATATATATATATATATATATATATATACTCAAAAGAATTTATAAATTAAAATGTTATAGGTTTGAAGCACACACACACACACACACACACACACACACACTCTCTGTCTCACGCACACACATATAAAATGAAATTGTCTATTTTCAAATAAAATAAGATTATTTGTTTGTATTTTGAGTTGCATTTTCGTATACTTTTTGATACCTCAATACATAGTAGTATTTTTATACGCATGTACATTTGATTATAAAACACACATATACACAAACGCGCACGCACACATACATCTCTCTCTCTCTCTCTCTCTCTCTCTATATATATATATATATATATATATATACAGATCGATGTATAGAAGTTGTAAGAGCGACTTTCATTATGCAACTCAATTTTCTTTTCGTTTAGCTCAGAACCAATCGTAATTTGGATGAGAAGATATTCGGAAAACGAATGAGAATACCTCCACGCGGAAAATGCTGATGAGAAGGTTTTAATCTGAATATAAATTATAAGAGTAAGTATCTGATGAGTCAAAAAGATAGCATCAGATTGTAATCTCTCGAGGCATTTGTAAGAATAAATAGAAATACTTTATTCTTTCATAGCCTGTATCTTAACATTTGCATACGTATCTACGGTAGAATCGGATATATAAGTTTCTATATATCAGAACAGTATTAGACAAAGGTGGAAAAAATTATGTGTAACGCATTTCGCCCTTTAGGACTTCATGTTTTTTTTTGTTGATGGAATTATGTATGTATAGGAAGAAGAAGTGGAAATATGAAAACGCAATCGGCGGTTAGGATTATGCACTGACAGAAAACGCTGAGGATGGTGGAACGCTGAAATTTGAAACATTTAAATGAATTTTTTTCTTTCAGATGTGTCTGGGCTTGTAGTCTAGTTAAAATCATCCATAGGCTTTTGTTTTATTATTATGTCTTCGACATTGTGATAACAAAAGATCTACCAAGGAAGGTGAAAGGCTGTAAGAAACTTACTGTGGATGGTCTAGCGATCACAACACTTTCTATATATTTTTATCTTAGTAAATTGCTTTTTCTTTTAAATCGCTAGGATTTGTAAGAAATTACTCGAACGGTTTTGAGAATACAGCTTGTTCACAACAACGAACAACCGACCCTGGTCAAAAGTTTATGGAAACACTGAATAACTAAGTTAACATCATGAATACTTATAAGAAATAAGAAGGCTACAGAAAGTTAGATTTTACTAAACTTTATTGGTTAATAAATATTTTTTCCGATTTTTAAATATTTATTTTTAGGAGGGAAAATATTGTTGATCATTTTGTGAAGTGCTCCTACAAATTTCTTAGCAGACGATAAACATTTTTCAGAGCCTTCATCGCGTTTCCAATAACGTCGCTGATTGGAATATGGAAATTCAAATCGGAGCCGACTTGTGTACAAAAATGCATCAATTTCTGAGTGAGCCGGTGTTAACACAGATTTTTTTTTTTTTTAGTGATATCACTTAAATCTTTAGCATTTTTTCTACAATTCTTTAACGGAGTTCCACAGACGTTTCTGTTATTGTTCGTAAGTTCCTTTAAAAGCCATTTTAGCATCTCTTCATGCTTAAAAGCTACTTCATTTTTTAACTAATCTGAGCCTTGTCATACTTATGAGATCATCCTAAGGAAAGAAAATCACTTTATAAGCATACACAGATATTGTTTTTATTTAGGTTTAATGTTTGCAAATTTAAGCTACTGATATAGACCTTCGAATATATTTATTAAATGCTATTAAATGCTATGTCTCTTCAGCACATAGACGTGTATGGCTCTCCACAGATTTTATTATTTTTGAATGGCAATGACTTTTAAAAAATATACTGTAGTAGATTCCTGTTTTCACAGTTAAATGTTTCTTCTACACCCCTCTCCCCAAGTTTAGAGGATCAAGTCAGGTGGGGGGAGAATTGGGTTCATGCCTTTCCGGAATGTATTCATGTGAAGTGAACGCACCATGAGCTCTTCAGGTGTGTGAATAACTCACATTTGGGTAACATTTTCCCTTTATACATGTGTTATTGAATCCAACAGACTGGGAATATTTTGTCATATTTTATAGTAGTTTCTCTTGCTTTTTCACAAAGAAATCAATGATGGGTATTTCAAGACTATGGAGTAATTTTCCATAGTTCCAGTCATCGATTTTATAGCTTTCGATCATTCCCAGGTTATCATCAGGAATAAAGCAGTGTTGTTATTTGTCAAGAGAAGACGCAATGATGAACTCAAACTAAGTGTTACTGATGGAGAAAGTTACAGCTTAAAGATTCTACTTTGCTTTGTTGTGAAAGCCTTCGTGGCTGAGCGGTCTAAAAATATGGTTTCCTCTACATAAGGGGAAGCAGTTTCGAACTCGCTTTCAAAGCAGAGATGGCCACTCAAACACGTGTATCCACTAAATAATGTGACCTTGCATCTAATCTAATACTGCGCTTAAACTCATAAAGTCTAGGGGATAGTTCATTTGGTATGTTCATTCGGATGTATCTTTGTTTATACGCGACCCTCTGTTTTGAATACATTGTTTATTTTTTTATTAGCAACAAGTAATTTTAGCTGAACCTAGTTAAGCAAATTCTCAAGTTTGAGTTTTATTTCATGCTTATTTTATTCTTAAAGCATAATCCTAGTGGGGGAAGTGTAGCGGTTTAGGCGTGTGAAACCGAAGAAAATAAACGATCTACAAACACTTACAAATGTAAATAACTTTTATTATTGAGTATTTGTTTTCTTTCAAATTGAAAGAAAAGAATTACAAAGAATCTTTGTGAAACAACTTCACACAAAAATATTTTTGTTTGTCTTTACAATACAATCGAATCAATTGCTTTAGTATGATAGAAGAAAATGTATCTACATAAGGATATACAGTGTAACCCGGATATAAGAGAAACCCGGATATAAGAGAGCTTTTCTCAGGTCCCAAATGAGAGCCATACTTACCTAAACAAAATAGACCAAACCCGGATATAAGAGAAACCCGGATATAAGTGACTCATTCTCCGGTTCCGACAACTCTCTTATATCCGGGTTACACGGTATATATATATATATATATATATATATAGAGAGAGAGAGAGAGAGTGAGAGAGAGATGGAGAGAGGAAGAGTGAAAAGAGTAGAATCTTGTATATACTTGTGAGAGATTGTCTAAATTCACAAT
This sequence comes from Acanthosepion esculentum, assembly GCA_964036315.1. Lineage (NCBI taxonomy): Eukaryota > Metazoa > Mollusca > Cephalopoda > Sepiida > Sepiidae > Acanthosepion > Acanthosepion esculentum. Next base: position 68,437,668 of record OZ038508.1, on the reverse strand, counting down.
CAGTCAGTCAGTCAGTTTACATTTTTTTCTGCGGTAGACCAGTTACCAGTTACTCTAGAACCCGGTCTATAGAAGAAGAGGATTCATACCTTTCCCAAGGGTATTAGCACGTAAGTGAGTGTAATGGATTCGATTGAAATTCGAACTCGGCTCTCCGATTCCCCAATGCGAGCCGCTATCCATTACTTATCCTCCTTACTTATGCTTAAAATCATTCTGTTCTTAAGGAGCGATCTTTTTCTTTCTTTTTTCTTTTTGCATGTAAATGCTTTCAACGATGGTCAAGGAAGATTTTAAATATGGAGTCTTTCATTGCGCCAATCACGTGTATTTCAATCAGGTTTTCCTTTACGACACTTAATCATTTACATCTCTCTCCCTCTTTCACACACACATTCACACATTAATAATACGCAAGAAAGCGAAATAATTTCCTGAATGCATAAACATATTTATTTGTCGTACTATTGGGATTAAATTTCTGTTTTAATTGTGTGCAAACTTCATTTTTATATTGCATGTCGATGCATAGAAAGATGTTTGTTTAGCTTGCAAACGAATAATGGGAAAGCGGAAATGGCAATACATGAGGAACAAAAAAGGAAAAATAGAATAAAATGGAGAAATGCGGTCTGAAAGATATGGGAGGAAAATAAATGAAAAATTATGGGAGATGAAGGTGTGTTCATAATGAAAGAGAAAGAAAAAAGAAAGAAAGCGATAGTTAAAAAAGAATGAAAATTAAGTTCAAAGGGAGAGATGGAGAGAGAGAGAGAGAGAGAGAGAGAAAGGGGAAGTAGAAAAATGAGCGAGAGGAACATGAAGTCGCGTTGATGATGAAAGAGAAAGAAAAAAGAAAGAGATAGTTAAAAAGAATGAAAATTAAGTTCAAAGAGACAGAGAGAGAAGGGGGAAAGAATAAAAGTCATGGAGAGAGAGAGAGAGAGAGAGAGAGAGAGAGAGAGAGAGAGAGAGAGAGAGAGAGAGAGAGAGAGAGGAAGTAGAAAAATGAGCGAGAGGAACATGAAGTCGTGTTGATGATGAAAGAGAAAGAAAAAAAGAGTGAAAGGAGATAAAAATGAATGAAAATAGAAATACAACGAGAAAGAAAAACGAAGAAGAAAAATAAGGAGAGTAAAAAAGGAGAGAAAAGCGGAAAGGGAAACAATTTAGACGTGTTGATAACAGAAGAGGAAGAAAAGAGAGTGATAGAGATGGTTAAAAAGAATGAAAATAGAAAAACAAAGGGAGGCAAAGAGAAATAAGAAGAGAAAAAGGAGAGAGAAGGCAAGAACGAGAGAGAGAATGAAAGAAAAGAATAAAGAAACAGGTAGAAAGAATAACAAAAGGGGGTTTGATTGTGTGTACTAACAATAAAAGTGAAAGAAAAGAGGAGGACAGAACGAATTAAAAATCGAATTATGGTTAGCGAGGAGACGAGAGAAAAGAGGGAAGGGGATAAAGAGAGGGAAAGAGAGAATAAGGACCATAATTATAAGAAGACGTTTTGATAAAGAAAGGGCAAGAATGAATCAGAAATATGGCAGTAAAGTGAGAAGGGAGCGGAGAAAGAAAGAGATAAGAGAATAGTGTAAAACAGAGAAAAAGAAGCAACAGAAAGTGAGGAAATGTCGAAAAGCAAATGAGAGTGACACAAAATCAAAATGGAGTGCTGAAAAAGGAAAGAGAAATGCGGAAGAAATCAACCACAAATCATGTAAATGAATCACTTATATAAAATCGAAACATTTGAAAACTCAAAAGACAATCTTATCGCACACGCTTGTTAGTTCGATATGAAATTTTATAAAGCTAATATGTCAAACCATAAAGGACTATACACGCATATAGAACACGTCCGCAGATATTTCTATATAGATTTAAAAACAGAATATGTAGGAAATATTTATAAATTTGACATTTTTCACTATTTATTTAGGGCCATCAGAACTTTTCTCCAAATTTGAAAAATTTGACTGTTCAGGCGGGAGAAAAGCAATGTACTTACCTGGTTTATTTGTTTTTATATAGTTACAGGGGTCACGTGACTTTAGCACCACGCAGTCCCTGAAGTAGTTATATCGGAAGGGAAGTATTTTTCCTTTTATCCCAGTGTTTACATTTATCTAATGCAAGTTAGTAGACGGTCAAGTTATGTTGCGGAAAGGAATCTTATTTCGCAACTTAAGGTAAGTGCTTTTGCTTCTTTTCCTTGGCCTGAACTGTCTCTAGATTTTTCTGGGTTGAGATTTTCTCGACATTTTGCGAAATAAGAATCTCGCTCGTATCTGATATAGATGAGCAGGTTCTGGCCGATTTTTCATCCAGATGGAAGAGCCTATCCAAGAATAGATAGTAAATAGTAAAATAACTGACTTTTCCGGATTGGGGACTATTTCCTTCTCTTGCCTTTCAGTGAGAACGGGGCCAGCGAACTGTTCCTCTTCTGCGATACATCACCGGAGGCATATGGGCTTGCTGCATATGTGGTGCAGAATCGCCAATCTTACTTGGTTTTTGCAAAGGGTAAAGTAGCAATCTTAAAGAGGAAGATTCTTCCCAACTTGGAACTTTTGGCAGTGTATTTGGCCCTGAAATGCTTGTTCACTGTCTTGAAGGGTTGCGGAGGATTCCCCCCAAATACAGTTAGCCACGGAGTCTCAGGTAGTCCTTTCTCAGGTGGTCCTTTCTCAGGTGGTCCTTTCCTGGATTATTTCATGAATCAATCGTGAGTTAGAAACTCTTTTCAAGAAACAGACTGAAGGATGTCTTGCAGATGGTTGCTGGGTTGGAATCCTTGATTGAGATTTTCTCGACAGAGTGGAATGATTCGGAATTATATTTAAGTTTTTAAATTCTAACCGGCAATTATGAGCGTTAAACGAATTTTATAACAGTTTCCCTATTTTATCAGGAACATTTTCAAACTTTACTATAAAAAAAATTTGTAAATATATATATATATATATATATATATATATATATATATATATTTAAAAAACAAACAAACCAGCAAAGACTAGACTACCTTAACATTTTAAATGTAGTTATAGTTTGGCTAATTACAAAGTATTTCTTTTGGCTTATTAATTTCTTATAATATATAATTATACTATAGATGTGCTGGTTAGCGGCTCGAAACCGCGGGGCTTAGTTGGAGTTCCAGCCGAGTTCATTATGTCCACTTTCACACAAATGCCCTTGGGAAAAGCGTGAATCCATCTATTCCCAGCAACTATGGGTTAAATAGTAAGACTTACGAGGACCGCTTGCCTTAAGATGGCAGCTATATTCTTGGTTAAGGAAATTGTGAATTCGAAACCAGTTTGATAGGGGATGGATCGTTAGATTATCTTCTCCTTGACACATCACTGTTACTATGACTGCAATGTGGTGCCTCTACGACCCGAATGGGTTACGTTACTCGTGACGTTAGTTGAATTGACGGTAAGATTTTTCCTTTTCTTACGCTGTCTGCCACCCAAGGTTAAAAAGCCCAGTCTATCCTGTTATTTAGCCTGTAGGTAGGAGGAAAAAGAAACGGCGTCATGCCTTTCCCAAGGGCATTTTCGCGAAAGTGAAAACAACAGTTCACCCCAGAATTCCACTTTCCGTACCGATCCTTAAAAAAGCATAATGTGCTAAAAATAATTCTTATATATTTTTTATTCATTTTTAGTGTTAAACTAGCAGGATAACCCGTCTTTGACCGGTTCTTTCATCACTGGGAATTTTTGCCATTCAATTGAAGCAGTTTAAGTTTAAAGTCAGCCCACCCGAAAATCAATATTAGTAACAACATTTGGGTGCAAATGAAGCACATCTCGTGAATGTAGACGTCTCTTCTACTCCAATAGCTTCATGTCTCGCACATCTCGCCTATGGAACTCCCTTCCCTATTACTGTTTCCCTGACAAATACAATCTCCAACGGTTTAAGTGTAGCGTCAATCGACATCTCCAGTTGCCTTGATCTATACACTTCCCTTCTCCACATCCTTTCATTTTTCATTCCTATCTGCTCTCGCTCCGGATCTTTTGGGGCCCCCTTGCCTTGATCGACCCACTGTCTTTCTCTTTCTCCACATCCCCTCCCTTGCCACTCCTATCTGCTCTTCCGCCAACCCTTCTTTAACCCCTTGCGTGATAGTGGCCTCCGGCCTTGCTTGGGGTGATATGATTAAAAAAAAAAAAAAAAAAATAGGGGTTAACAATTTCAATGGTGGGTGGCTTTGAAAAGGGAACTGTATAATAATAAATAATATTATTGTAATAATTTAAAATATTCATTTTTATTAAAGTTTTTATGAAAGATATATATCCAAGAATAGATAGTAAATAGTAAAATGTTGCTGAGAGCTATGATAGACAGGAAGTAGTGGAGAGCCATTGTTGCCAACAATTTGGACTCAACACCGACACTGAAGAATTATTTATCAAACAAACAAAATTTCATCGAAATCGGATGAAAACAGTGGAAATGCATAAACAACATCCGATCGCACACAGACACACACACATACATACAAAAAACATTTTGAGAATTATAGATATAGATGAACAAAAAAATACAACGTGATAAACTAAAGAATACACGCGGCTCTGACAGCTGTTAGAATGTAATCAAAAGCGATTTTTAATGAAGGAAACCCAAAAAGTTTAGATGAATATTTGAAAATCATTGACATTATTTATATATCAACAGAATCTATGAATCCATTGTCTTTTGACATGCTTCTGTTTACTTGTCTCCAAATGTCTGCCATCAATGCATATTAAATAAATAGGAAACAAAATACATTGGCCAAATGTATTTCCATACAAATAGATGTATCTATCTATCTATCTATCTATCTATCTATCTATCTATCTATCTATCTATCTCATTCTGTTCTTTATTTTTCTTTCTTTCTTTCTTTCTTTCTTTCTTTCTTTCTTTCTTTCTTTCTTTCTTTCTCAGTCTGTTCATATCTATCTATCTATCTATCTATCTATCTATCTATCTATCTATCTATCTCATTCTGTTCTTTATTTTTCTTTCTTTCTTTCTTTCTTTCTTTCTTTCTTTCTCAGTCTGTTCATATCTATCTATCTATCTATCTATCTATCTATCTATCTCATTCTGTTCTTTATTTTTCTTTCTTTCTTTCTTTCTTTCTTTCTTTCTTTCTTTCTCAGTCTGTTCATATCTATCTATCTATCTATCTATCTATCTATCTATCTATCTATCTATCTATCTATCTCATTCTGTTCTTTATTTTTCTTTCTTTCTTTCTTTCTTTCTCAGTCTGTTCATATCTATCTATCTATCTATCTATCTATCTATCTATCTCATTCTGTTCTTTATTTTTCTTTCTTTCTTTCTTTCTTTCTTTCTTTCTCAGTCTGTTCATATCTATCTATCTATCTATCTATCTATCTATCTATCTATCTATCTATCTCATTCTGTTCTTTATTTTTCTTTCTTTCTTTCTTTCTTTCTTTCTTTCTTTCTTTCTTTCTCAGTCTGTTCATATCTATCTATCTATCTATCTATCTATCTATCTATCTCATTCTGTTCTTTATTTTTCTTTCTTTCTTTCTTTCTTTCTTTCTCAGTCTGTTCATATCTATCTATCTATCTATCTATCTATCTATCTATCTATCTATCTATCTATCTATCTATCTATCTCATTCTGTTCTTTATTTTTCTTTCTTTCTTTCTTTCTTTCTTTCTCAGTCTGTTCATATCTATCTATCTATCTATCTATCTATCTATCTATCTATCTTCGATCACCGAAGTTAAGCAACATCAAGCCTGGTCAGTACCTAGATAGGTGACCGCTTGAGAATACTAGATACTGTAAGCTTGAATGTGTTGATGGTGCAATGAATAATGGTTCGGAATTGTTAATTAGAGTGCCGAGTTCAAGTTCCTGTTGGGTTCGTTACATTAACTTACGCGCAAATAGTCTTGGGAAAAATATGAATCCACCCCTTTTCCCCCCAAGCTATGGGTCAATTAGTAAAACTTGTATCATTAAACTATTATTATCTCTTGAAAGAATTCTTACAATCTAAAATATTTTCTGACTTTAAATAACCTGCAAACGGCTGATAAGCTGTTGAAAACGGACCGCAGTACATATAAATGGAAGAGCCTGTGTTGGGATGGTTCTTTTCTTTCCACACAAAATTTATTATTTACAGGAATCAAATTAATTCTGATTTTCACCATAGAAGTGCTTCAGTATTATTAAAAGAAGTTCTTGGACAGTCCCCGACAGTTGTTGCATCTTATAATTTTTATGAGGATAAAACCGATAGAATTCGAATATTGCTTAACTTTTTGCAAATATATTTCCGTGTTGAATTTGTGTTACGCACGTGATTAACCCTCTCTATTCATCAATGCTGAAGAGTTTCGGAGAGATTTGAAGAGAAAACTTCCTGAATTCAGTAAAATGAGAAAACGAATATAAGAATGAGCAAATACACTTTAAAAAAAAAAAAAAAAAAGTATGTTTATATAGTCGCAAGTGCTTGCAAACAATGTCGTTTTTCGCATAATTAATGGCTGGGAAAATATACAAAATTTTCTATGACTGTTCAATTAAAAGAGATAGCACCCTGAACAGAAGATGAAGGTAAATAAAACTGGGGAAGAGTTCCATATGCTAACAGTTTCTCCTCTCGTACTTCTGGCATGTGGAACTCTTTTCCAGTTTCTTGCTTTCCAGTCAACTTTGATCATCAAAACTTTAAATGCAATGTCAATCGTTATCTTCTGTCTTCTTAAGTCTTCTTCTTTTATTGTCTTCTTTCCTTAATACTGTTTTTTTCTCATATTCTATCACACTCAATATTCTCTTGCATCTTAGTGGCTTTATTATCTTACTTGGGTGAAATGTTTTTAAAAATATGTTTGATTTATTTGAAATGATTAAAAAAAGAAAAAAGGAAAATAAATTAGCATTACCAGAATTGCGTATTCCAAAATAACTGTTTTCTAGCGGGAAAAAAACAAATTAAGATACATTACTATCTATCTATCTATCTATCTATCTATCTATCTATCTATCTATCTATCTATCTATCTATCTGTTTGCCTTCTTACATTATTTACATTATTCGGACTGTTATCCTCATCTCCATTGCCATATTCACAACATTGTACGCTCCGGCCTTCTTCAAGTGATTGGAATTTCGAACCGAACCATTTATTTCGTCCACCGGGGGGTAAATTGTTCTAGTTCCACGTGCCATGCCTCTTCCGAATGACTCAGATATTACCTTTTAACTCAGCTCTTCAATCTTGGTTCACCACTGCTGTGGCCTGGTATTGAATTCACAACTCTTTTGGTCTAGTCACTGTATTTAATCATCGTCTTTATTCACTGGGCCATCGGTTCGAAATTTCAATCACCTGAAGAAGGCCGTAGCGTACAACGGCCGAAACATTGTGAATATGGCAATGAAGATGAGGATAACAGTCCGAATAATGTAAATAATGTAAGTAATCATAATAACTCATCTCAAAGATATAGACATATAGTTTCTTTCTGTTCATATCTCTATATAGGTGCATGTATGTCTTACTATCATGGTTACAATGGTCATACTCAATATCGAGCTGTCGACCATCATGTATGTATCTATGTATATAGAGAGTATCTGGTCTTTTGCGCTGGTTACGATGGAGTGACCATTTGGTCAGGATGAAGTACGATCCCTAATCCTTTTCTCTACGGCGAGTCGTCCGAAGGGAAAAAAAAAACAGTGTACAAATCGAAATTGAAGTATAAAGTTTGCACCAAGAAGACACTGAAGAAGGCCAACAGTTTGTAAAATGACTGGGAAAACCTCACTCGGGACCATTCACCCCGGCGGAAATCGGCGCATAATTGTGTAAGAAAGACGCCGAAAAGAATCATTTTGAGCAGTAAAAACTCAAGAGGGATGTCCGTAGTTTTGATGAAGTTACTTTCGCTGAGAATGTTGGCACATAAGTTGATCTAACATATAATGAATATGTTCGCATTTGTCGAAGTAGAACAGGTTTCAAAAATCATCAAAGTCGCCACAGAGAGAAGTCATTCCCTACACCTCAAAAGGCATTTCTACATGCAGTGAGCGTGGAAAAGAACGTGTGTCTCTGTTGCTGGACAAAAACTTCATATGAAAGTTCACCAAAACATTAATGCAATAGGCGCGAAAAGTTGTCACATCTGGCCAAGAGCTAAAAAGTCACATTGCTAAAGTCACATGTTTTAAGATAAATCAAGCGTTGACACTATTCGAAATCGAATTGCGGCTATCAGCATTTATGCCTTACAGTATCTTGCTATGGTCATACTTGACATTGTGGCATCATTAACTATCTATCTATCTATCTATCTATCTATCTATCTATCTATCTATCTATCTATCTATCTATCTATCTCATTCTGTTCTTTCTTTCTTTCTTTCTTTCTTTCTCAGTCTGTTCATATCTATCTATCTATCTATCTATCTATCTATCTATCTATCTATCTATCTATCTCATTCTGTTCTTTCTTTCTTTCTTTCTTTCTTTCTCAGTCTGTTCATATCTATCTATCTATCTATCTATCTATCTATCTATCTATCTCATTCTGTTCTTTCTTTCTTTCTTTCTTTCTCAGTCTGTTCATATCTATCTATCTATCTATCTATCTATCTATCTATCTATCTATCTATCTATCTATCTCTCTTTGCTCATTATGTAGATCATAATCTATCTATCTATCTATCTATCTATCTATCTATCTATCTATCTCATTATATTCATTATCTATCTATTTTAACAACTTCATATCTATCTATCTATCTATCTATCTATCTATCTCATTCTGTTCTTTATTTTTTCTTTCTTTCTTTCTCTCTTTCTTTCTTTCTTTCTTTCTTTCTTTCTTTCTCAGTCTGTTCATATCTATCTATCTATCTATCTATCTATCTATCTATCTATCTCGTTCTGTTCTTTCTTTCTTTCTTCCTTTCTCAGTCTTTTCATATCTATCTATCTATCTATCTATCTATCTATCTATCTATCTATCTATCTATCTATCTATCTATCATTTTTAGCTTTTACATATCTACAAAAGCATCGCTTTATTTAGGGACATGAATAGATTAGTTTGGAATTCTTTCATCTTATTTAAATTATATTTCCACTAAAACATATGCAGATTATAACTCATGTAATATGTAATTTTGGCATGAATTATTTAAGCGTAATAATATAATGCTATTTTGGCAAAATATGAAAGTCAATTCAATTGGAGACACTCTAAATTTCTGTTATTTTTATTGAATAACTTTTACACATATCTAAAAATAATAAGAGAAAGACCAAACGCTAATATCGAGTATCAATATATATATATATATATATATATATATATATATATATATATATATATATATATCTTTACAAATTCACTATTTTTCCCCCGAAGAGCTCAACCGAGATAATTTTTTCAGGATGTATATATTTTCATCGGACATTTTACCCCGAACCCAATGGATAGCAGAGATGAAGGTGAATTTAGACGTATTTATTTTTAGACAAACACGCCACGGAGAACTCGATTCGTTTAACGAAGAGTCTTGCATCAGCAGCAGTAATAGTCACTGTTTACAAATTCACTTTTCTCCCCGAAGAGCTCACCCGAAATAATTTTTTCAGGGGCATGTATATATTGTCAGCCACAGACAAACTGTTTCGCTGTTTCACAGCTGATCAGTGTGGTTAGACATCAAATTGTCTCAAGCCGGGATCGAAACCCAACTGATTTGGTATCAGTCGGAGATTTTACCCCTAAGCCATTGGCAGGGATGAAAGTGAATTTAGACGTATTTATTTTTGGACAAACACGCCAGTAACCGGAGATAAGTTGTAGCCTCTGTCTGTTTGTTTGACATCAAATTTCTCGTAGGGTTTTTGGAAATAGATACCCATATATATTCTAAAACTACATTACCCAGGGATAAGTATATTTCATTTTGATCAAAGGACGTCACCAGGAGGCACAACCCGCCACTGAAAATGTTTCCCCTTTGATATAACTTCAATTTAAATTTGTACAAGGGAATGACTCCTAGGGTACTTGGATAAGTATATTTCATTTTGATCAAAGGAGGTACCCGGGGGTACCCCCACCCACTGAAATTTTTTACCATTTGATTTAAATTAAATTTCAATTTGAACAAGGGAATGGCTCCTATCCAAAATATGGAAGGAGAAGGCCAGAAGATGGAGGTCACAACGGCAAGATCAAAATGAGACAATACGGACATCAAGTTGAGCAAGAAATCACCAATCGGTGGTTAGAGCCTTACAATACATATTGTTGCGACAATTCAACTGTCATCAATGTTGAAATCTGCCCATCAATTCATTCAATCAAGTATTGCATCAAATACATATCAAAAGGGTCAGAACAAGCTGTTTTTGCAAAAACCCACTACTAAATTTTTTCCCTTTGATTTAAATTAAATCTAAATTTGAACAAAGGAATGACTCCTAACCAAAATATAGGAGAAAGCCAGAAGATCGAGGTCACATGGACAAGATCATTGAGTAATACTAAAATGCATTATTTTTCTCCACGAATTATAACAATGAATTAAAATCAATCATCATTTTCTTACAAAAAATGTGTGACAGGCAGCAATCCGCAGATAATTCGGCTAGTTTTAATATAGCGTCATATCTGCTGAATATCAATACAATTAGATTGCTTACGCTATAAACAAGGAGCAGAGCGCTGAACTGCTATGTGATATCTGTCCTCTTGTATGGCAGTGCATGTGGGACAATCTCGTCAGAGATGAAGAAGAGACTTGAAGCATCCGAAATGTGGTTCTACAGTAGGATGCTGAGGATACCATAGACTGAGCACGTAAGCAACGCCGAAATTTTATAGAAAATGGGAATAAAAAAGAAACTTATACTTAACATCAGGAAGAAACAGTTGAGGCAAATAATGAGAAAAGAAGGCATGGAAAATCTGATACTCACAGGACAGATAGATAGGATAGGGGAAAACAACGTATAACATATTTAGTGAGCTTGAGTAAATGAGATGACAGTCAGGATTTAGGAGAAATTACAGAAATTCAAAGTTTATTAAGAAATACAAAGGACGTTGTGGAGAGCAATGATCGCCTACGTCCTGATAGGACACGGTACATAAATAAGAATTGCTTCCCATGGTAGTTTCCAACATTTAATCATATTGTAGAAATAATTCAACTCTTAGCTGTAAGGCTTAAATCTCATCGATTAGGTTAACAAAACCAATACGACAATACAACGTTTTACAAATATGTCGGCGGAATGATCCCTGGTATTTTAAAAAAGTGAAATTATTGCCAACCGGCCTAGAAATTAAGAAATCCTTACTAATTAAAAATATGCCCCCCCCCGCCCGACTGGCATCGAACCTGTATTCAGTCTTTCCAACAGGAAAACCATTCCTTTAGCTGAAATCTGTCGTAAAAAGAATAAAATAAAAACACTCAGAAACAGGAACATCAAAATACGTTCACTTCCGCACCTGTGTCTATTTTAAATGTTGCCAATGCTTCATCCACTCCATGATTGATTGTCCATCGATTCTCTTCTACTGAATTCATGTTCTTCTTTTGAATGGCGTCCATGTCTTACTCCTCAAAGTCTGACATTTCCAATGCTGATGAGTGTTTTTATTTTATGTAAATTCATTTTCTTGGATTTGCACATTTTACCAAAGTGTTCCTTTTTTCTGAAATTCTTACAGTTTTTCTAAAATGATAGACAGTTATTTTTGTTGTGTGAACCTGAGCAGTATCCGCAGGAGTTTATCCAGTCATTTTATTTTGTGGGCTTTTCATCTTCTTGATTTGTAGTCGCCAGTTTCTTATTTTGGAATAGTTTAGTTTTGGCGCTGTTTTTCCAGTCGTATATCGCGGAGATATTTTCTGTTTCTGATGAAGTATTTATTATTATCGACTGTCTATTAGTTTCTTCCACACTTTGACTTGCCGGTATTGCTTTTCTAAATTTAATTCTGGTTCTCGCAGCATGCGTTCGCGTAATGCAGTTTCTGATGCCGCATACTAACATGTCTTTTATTAATCTGTGTGAGATTTGCCCAAATTCACATTGATGCGCTTTTTGGCGTAATTCTGTTCTGTTCTTCTTTTTCTTTGAATGTGAAGAACTTATGCATGAGGAACGTTAGATTCTTCCTTGGTTGGCAGTACGTATTAAATTCTTCTATCCCCACCTGTAGATCGTTCTTCTGTTCCTTATTCTCAAATACAAACTTTGAATATATGTCTCTTCCTCTTGATCCTATACAAGTTAATAGAATTGAGGTTGTTATTTTCCTAGTCTTCGTATCCGATTTTCCGTATCGCATCTTTCCGTAGTTTCTTTCTTAGTTTACATATTATTGAAACTGAAGAATTCTAACGCAGCACCCAGATTGCAATACAACAAACTCCATATTGTGGGGAAAAGAAGTTACGAGGGACAAAATGGAAATGGAAACTTGAAATGGGACGCACTAAAAGAAGCTTTAGTGACATCAGCAAACGACATCATCCCAAAGGAGAATCGATGAAGAAGAAAAAACGAATGGATCATAGATGAGATATTTGATATGCTGCAAAGGGGACAGAAAACAATGCCAAGATATGTAACGGAATACAGATAACAACACAATGAAATAAGGAACAATTGCAAGCAAGCTAAAGAAGACTGACTCAACTAAAAATGTGCAGTAAAAATAGAGACAATGAGTAACATAGATAAAGGAGATACGTATAAAAGAATAAGGGAACTAACAATACAGAAGACATGTTCGTCAACAGGTTGCATAAAATCCAAGGACGGAACGCTCAAATTAGAGAAAGGAAAGCCCTGGAATAAATATATTGGAGATCTCATCCACGACGAAAGATAATAACTGACAATATACCGACGGTCCCGAAATACTAAAAATCGAAGTGGAAGCAGTACTGGACAAAATGAACAGAAACAAAGCGGCAGGGCCAGACGGAATCGTAATAGCAGCCTTAAACGATTTCGGCATAGACAAGATTACAGAAACAATAAATGGAATCTACAACAATGGTGATATATCGGAAAACCTAAGCAGATCTGTTTTCATAGGGCTGCTCAAGAAACCAGGCACAAACGAATGTGAACTTCAACGGACAATCAGTTTAATGAGCCACATAAATAGCAAACAAAAAATACATACAGACGTAGAGAACTACAAACGCTAAAACCAAATGATAACGCATAAATGTTCAGACCTATTGTTTTACTTCATTGTTTCATATCGTTCTTATTCATTTTTATTTGTTATTAATACAATAGCAAAGTACAAAAGGAAGTACTTTAACAGACGACAGAAAATCTGAAACGAGAATCAGGAGGCGCATCGGAATAGGGAAAGATACCTTTCAAAAACTAAGCAAAGTATTAAGAAACAGAAAAATTTATTTAGAAACAAAGAAAAACGTGCTGAACTGTTATGTAATGCCACTCCGCCTTCATGGCAGTGAATTCTAGACAATTTTCTCCAAGATGAAGAGACATGAAACAACACTAATGTAGGATGGTGAGAGCCCTATGAAATGAACATGTGAGTAATAAGAAAATTTTAAAGAAAATGGAAACAAAAAAGACGCTTATATTTAGAATCAGAAAGAGACAGTTGACATTTGCATAATGAGGAAAGGGGCCTTGAGAATTTTATATTTAAAGGACGTATTGAGGGCAGGAGAGAAAATAGCGAATAACGTACCTAACGGGTTTGTGTAAATGGGTGGTAGAACAGGGGTTGGGAAAGGTCAGTCGGTCAGTGATGTGTCATGCGTGATACACGCTTAGGCGATCATGTAGCTTTCGATACATGACTGACGAGGCAGATATTTTCCCGCAGTAGGCTGTCATTTCTTTCTGTGGTAGACCAGTTAGCATCCAAGGCTATAGAATCATAGCTGGGGGGGGGGGGGAGAAGAAGAGGATTCATACCTTTCCCAAGGGTGTTTGCACGTAAGTGAATGTAATGGATTTGACTGGAATTCGAACTCGGCTCTCTGATTCCTCAATCCGAGCCGCTATCCTTTACTCCACCGTTGGAGTAAGTTTTGGAGGGTCATAATCACACAGTCCTTGACGGGGCACGGTATATAGAAGAGGAATAAAACAGCTTATAAATTATTTAAACTAATAATCGACAAATAATAAAAGTTATTTTGTCCCTTTTCTTAAATTGACGATCATTTTTTTAATAGAAAATATTAAATATTAACGAGTGTTCCAAAAGAAATGCCTCAGTTAATTTTTGACATTCAACGCCAGAGGCGGATGTTGTTGATGTTATGGCAATAGAGGTCGAATCTTGCCACTAATAAAGCATAATTGTTTACTGAGTTAAACAGAAGCGTGTTCTTGAATTCTTCTCACTTGTCGGATCTTACGAAAAGACGGAACTGTGGAAAAATGCTAAAATGCATTACCCAAAACGCTAAAAATGCATTACCCAAACGCCCAGTTAGGCGTTTGGGTAATGCATTTTTAGCTGCTGCGAATGTGATGGGTATGAGGAATTGAGCCATCTCCGCTGGTACTAGATTTTACAACCACGGGATGTATAAGCTAACCAGTTTGGTCATGACTATGTAGAAAAATATAATTCGGTGGTTTGTGTTCCCTGTATCTGTTGTCACTTAAGTAGCAAAAAACAGGAGCCATTACTTACAGCACATCCCTTATTTAAATAATTCCGGATATAAGGAATTAGTTACAAAGTCCGGGTATGAGGGATTCTGGATATGAGGGATTCCGGATATAAGGAATTAGTTACAAAGTCCGGATATGAGAGATTCCGGATATGAGGGATTCCGGATATGAGGGATTCCGGATATGAGGGATTCCGGATATAAGGAATTAGTTACAAAGTCCGGATATAAGGGATTCTGGATATGAGGGATTCTGGATATAAGGAATTAGTTACAAAGTCCGGATATGAGGGATTCCGGATATGAGGGATTCCGGATATAAGGAATTAGTTACAAAGTCCGGATATGAGGGATTCAGGATATGAGGAATTAGTTACAAAGTCCGGATATGAGGGATTCTGGATATGAGGGATTCCGGATATAAGGAATTAGTTACAAAGTCCGGGTATGACGGGTAATATTCAGATTAAAATAAAAGAGCTGAAATCAGGTTTAACATTTTTTCAATGTTTTCTAGTAAGCAAAATCAGCTAATGGTGAGTGAAATATAATGGAATTGATTTTAAGGAAAAAGAAATAAATTATGTAATGTTAATGAAAATTCGTTAAATTAAGTATGTCCTTGGGGACACATGGCACAGTGGATAAAGGCGTTAGTTAGATCCAGTGACAGGAACCAAAAAGTGTGAGTTCAATACCTGGTTAAGGCAGTGGAGAACTTGGAGCGGGGAACTAACATGAGATAACTGATAGCTGACAACCATTAGACATGGCACGTGGAACTAGAACAGTCTACCCCAGTGAGCGAAATAAAGGGTTCAGTTCGACATTCCAGCCACATGAAGAAGGCCGGAGCGTACAACAGCCGAAACGTTGTTATACATATGGCAACAAAGATGAGGACAATAGTCCGAATAATGTAAATAGTGTACAGAAATATAGACAGATAAGTATGCCACGTATGCAAAACAAATAACTCCAAAATTGTTCTTTTCCTCTTATTCCCATCATCTTTTGCATCAATAGAAGCCATTAGGGTGAAATAAGCATAAGCAATTATCCAAAGTAAATTTACTGAAAAACAGAAATTTCAAATCAGTTACATATCAACCAAATATTTCAAATATACACATCAAAATCATGTCCGGATATACGGAATTCTGGATATGATGTATTCCGGATTTGAGGGATTCCACTGTATTTAACAAAAATCATTATCTTCCTTCGTCGTGTTTGTTAATAAAATGCGATTTAATAATATTTTTTATCTCATAATATCTGCATTAATATTTTTGTAACATTTTTTTTTTGTAAAATAAGCATATCAAAATATGATGATCAGTATTTGACAAGAATTCGGGCCAATGACAGAAGATACTCTTGTATCCTTTTAAGAAAGAAAATTGAGACAATATCAGTTGTGTGTAGGAAGTGAAATACATTTTTATTTGAAGAATATAATAAATTGAGTATAACCTACATTAATTCATTTACCTTTTTGAATAGGCTATAATTTTGGAAATTGTTATTAGTTTTTTCTAAATCTACTTGTCTACTCTCCAGGTGAGATGCCATTACACCAGACATTATGCTACTGCATCGCATATTTGAAGAGCGAATGCCTACCTTTCCTAAGAATATAAATAGTTAATAGGTACATATGCATAATAATACATGACCATACATCCATTGAAAATGTTGAATATTTACATGCGTTTAATTATGTACATATACAGACAGAGAAATGGAGAGATGTGTAAGTGACATTATCCTGTAGCGATCTGAACAGGACTTCTTTGAAGGTGTCCTCAGCTATTTAAGTAGGAAAACGTCTCTTCTTTTTTCGACTGACATTCTTCCTGGTATTCGTCCATTAATTCTCTTTTCTTTGCTTAATTCATGTCTATTGAAAGGGAAAAAATAAATAGCACTGCAGGAAAGTAGACAGAAACAAATAAAATTCAAGTAGGTTTATGTGTCTATTTACATAAATGCAAATGGACATATCCGTGTGTATGGCAGAGTGAGGAGAATTTATGATCTGGAAGAAACGGAAATGAAGTAAAAGGCGAAACAGAAACAAGGCATTCATTATGATATTCCTCTGGTCTTAAAAATCAAATTTTCACATAAAACCATTTAAAATCTACAAGGCACACGAACCATAAAATAAAGACGCGTTGAAAAGTTACATTTCAGAATATGTCATAAATTTCTGTCACGTGTTAATGCCACCTACTGAAGTTGTGTTCCAACCCAATACTTGTTTTTATATGATTGATTTTATCTGAGTTTTACAGAGGGAAGAAATGATAATTCATCAGATATAGATACTGATCCACATAGATTAACAAATCGCAACAGTTTTTATAGGAGATGTGATTAAATATATTTTTATGTATAAAGAATATTCACTATTGTTATTATTTAGATAATAAGCATTTTAACATAACACTAATGGATGTATTGTTGAAAAAGGAATTTTCGACAATATACGCATTTTTTACGTATTTATGGTTAGTTTTTTTTAACTTTTATCAAAAACGACATTCTTGAACATGTAGTTATAAATAATAATATATATTAATTACAATTTTAAAAAATTAATAGCTATTTGTGCTCAGTTGTTGACATTAATAGCTATCTGATGATATGTTAAAATTTTGGAATAATGCAATAATAAAAATTTAAATTTAATCTCTCTGATAGATGTCTCGATGTGTAAATTATAAAAGTTAACTAAAAATGAATCACAGATCGAATATTCTTAATCTGTGACACGAAGAAATCATCTAAAACAAGTACTGAGGTGGATAAAAAGTTCACTAGGTGGCATTTGAACTTGTGATTCGTAACACATGACAGAAATTTATGACTTATATGCATGTTTTGAAATGTACATTTCTGTACGATTCATGTACCTTGTAGATTTTAAATATTTTTATGTTAAAAGGGTAAATGGAGGAAAATAAGATGCATTTTCGTCATTTTATACTCTTTCATTTCTGGAAAGGAAAAATCTGCATAAACAGCAAAAATGATATGTACTGTTTATGGAGATGGTACCGTAGCTGAGAGTATTATTCACAAGTTTTTCGCTCCGTTCAGAAGTGGAAATTTTGATTTGTAAGACCAGAAACGTTCTGGCGGGTCTAAAGTAGTTGAGATGACCAAAACGAAACGCTGATTAAAAATAAACCCGACCACACGACAGGGGACATCGCAGATATACTCCACATATTTCATATGCGCGTTGTTAGGCAAAACGACACATGTAATTGAATAAATTTACGTATCTAAATATTGTCTTTTTAATTGAACTTAAATACGCTCCAACTTTTGATCCAACTTAGGTTATTTGCTAATCTTAGCTTAGTCTGACACAAGGTCAAAACAAGTGCACATATGTGTATTTGTGTGTGTGGTTTTCTTTTTGTATTATTCATCGATCTCTCTAAGAAGCTTTTGACACTTTCTGCTATACTTTATCTCTACAGTTGTCAGATTTGACCAAACATGGAATATTGCTTTCATATTTGGCCTGGAGATACCTAATCTGCGTTGTCCAACCTTGAAAGACTTTAAAATCGTTTGTGAGGGATTAAATGTTTCCCACCCTGGAGCATCTTTCGCCATAGTTGCAAAGTTGCAAGTCTGTCGCTATTATCTCACTATTTCTATAGCAAATGTTCAGATGAGCTTCACTATTTAGTTCTACCAGATCAGACCTTGACATTTAGGACACGCCATGTCACTTCTACCGAGTCGAATCACTCTCATTTCTCCTGTACTCCAAATGTAAGAAAGTTCCGGCTTTTCTCCAAGAATTGGCACTCACAGACTCCCTTTGAGTACTTCAATCTTTACCCTTTCAAGTCAAAGGCCAATGGTTATTTTTCCTCCTTTCTTCATAACTTCCATTTCTTATTGATTTCTCATCCATTCATATCACACACTTCATACAGGATTACCATTTTTATATAGCCGGCTACCTTGAGTGGCCTTTGAGCCTTATATTATGTAAAATTTAGAATTAAGAATATTATGAGTGTCAATTTCGAATTTGACATTATGAACTGTGAAATCTTTGTACATTTAAAAAGTAATATAAATGTAACAAATAGGTTGTCGTTTTTCTTGAACTCAGAGATGTGAGGGATGGTGTAAGGGATAGCGACTCGGATCCATCACGTCTCCCCACGTTATGGGTTAAATAGTAGGACGTTTATGTGGAAAAATCATTGTTATCTCCTAAAAATTCTTAATATAATACTCAGTCACTTATTCGTACATATGTTTCGGCGTTAAATAATCTCCAAAGCGTTGATAAACCGTAAAAAAAAATAAATCAAGGAATCTTGAAATCGCCCCATTTATATCCAAAAGTAAGTACAAGAGAAATTATATTTATTTTTATTCTATTCAGAACGCAAACGGTCATGGCTCTCTCCAATTTCTCTCTCATAACATTTGTAAACATCTCCATGCATTTAAATTCGAATTTTCCATCTTCTACGTTGGTTTGCACTCAAGTCTCAAGAGCCTAGCTCTTCTTGTCGCTTTGATTATATTTGGGAGAAAAGATGAAATTATGCCTTTTCCAAGGGCATTAGTGTGAAGTGAACAGATTCAGTCAGAATTTGAACTCGGCCGCTGATTTCTCTTTCCGCGCTGGTAACCGCACATCACTTTTACGGTGAGGGGGGAGGGTTAAAAACAGGTTTTAAGTTCTGTAGTCGATTAAAAGATAAATAAAGAAATAACAGGAGAAATACATTAAGGTTATTCAAACAGGTAAGAGAACAACAAGTGCTCAAAAAATATTAAAGGATCTCAGATACAAATATGACGGCTTTGGATTTGGAATATAGTCGGGACAAATTCCTTTTCATCTAACTGAAAATGTTATATATAACAATGTTTGAATATTCAAAATGAAAGCATTTCAGGAAATCTGAACTATCCTTTACTAAAAATGTAGTTTTACTGATTTTCTAAGCGTAGCTTAGATGTGGCACAAGGTCGAATGCGTGGAGGGGGTATCCAGTAAGGATCGAATTCGCAACTCAGTCGTAATTGTACCCGTGAGAAAAACTTGCTAACCATTACACAACATCAAGTTTCCCAATGTAGTTTTATTGATGGACAACAGAATGAGTTTAAAATAGGTTGGAATGAAGTACTGTGCCATAACAGAAAAACTGAAATGTGTAAGTCATATCGCCAATGGTGAAAACTTTGAGTGCAAGTCTTTTCGAAAGCTTAGAGCGTAAATATTTTGACATAACTTCATCATTAAACATATGACACAAATGGTTATTCAGTAACTTTAATTGAATTTGAGTTTAGTAATAGAAAAGCAGTGCATTATCAGATGAGCCTCAGTGCGCAACGTAACCCTCGCTCTCATTCGACGAAAGACAACATTCTTCGCTATTGATGCAATTGTTTGAAATGAAGCGAGACTAGTTGACAGGAACAATGCATTACGTAACTCAAGATCAATTAGTCGTTTTGTCGTTTCGGCGTCTGTAAAGCACGGGTCTCATAAGCAAGAAGCATAATGAAGAAAACAAGTGCAATTGAAACAATAAACAGTTTGAAGAGAGACAAGGATCTCGTGTGGAAATCAGTGCAGATGACTAATTAAGCAAATGAAATCCGCTGTTGGTTTCAATGCGTCGAGACGAGTTTAAATGTAAAACTCATTGAAACAGATGAGCACATCTTTAGTTTTAATTGTGCGAGATTTGCCGTTTATTTCTGTTTATTAGAGACATTTTTAAACAATTGAGGTAAACAACGCCGTGAAAGAAGGCAGTATAAAAGGAGGCATTTTCATTATTATAATTAGGAAGAAGCAGGAAAAAGAATTGAAATGAGTAAAGAACGCGGAGACAGTGACGGCAACAGCCGCCATAAAGGGATAAGGAAAAAAACGTAAGAATGGAGACGACACAAAAAAGTAAAAGTAAAAATCGTTTCTATTAAAGAAAGTTAAATAAAAACAGTAATGAGAATAAAAAAGCAGTGATAAAAGAAAGGAAGAGAAACATTGTGAAGATAAAAGATAAAGAAAGATGGGTAGACAATTGTAACAGTCGTAGTGGTTGTAAGAATTGAGAATACGTTGTAAAGAGAATAGAGAAGACAAGTTATGATTATCGTTATAAAAGAAGTTGAATAAAAAAGAAATGGAAAGAAATTAAGAAGAGGAAGTAGAAAAGCAATAAAAAAGAAAAGAAGCGATAACGAGAGGAAGATAAAGAATGTAATTGTAAAAAGAAAGGAAGTGGATTCGAGAACAGAAGATTGGAATCACTTGAGCAAGAAAATGTCGATAGCAAGAACGACTACAATTGCATTACATGCTAAAGCAGAGAGAGAGAGAAAAATGAATTCGTTCGGTTGCGATCGAAACGACCTTCTTTTTCTCTCTCTCAGGAACTTCAGCTTTTCTGTTTATTTACTTCTATCTATTTTGACGGCGAGTAATCCCTCAGCTCATGTGCGAATTGGATTGACTCGCAATGCAGTCACAGCGCCGCCGACATTATCCCCTCCCACCTTTTTTTACGTGTCATTATTTAGATTTCTTCTTCTTGTCTTTCCTTATCGCCGTCTTGTGTACGGATAACCGTGTTTCTTTCCCTCATTACGTTTGCCTCATCGCAAAAACACACACAAAGGAACACACACAGAGGAGAGAGAGGGAGAGGGAAAGAGAGAGAGAGAAACAGACAGAGAGCTGCGATCATATATATATATATATATATATATATATATATATATTGGGAGGTAATTTTTCATTTAAGAATGATTTGTTGAAAACCAACCAAAATTCATTGTTCAATAAGTATTATTAATTTTTTTGAACCATTTTTAGTTTCGTCTTGAAATGCGCTCTCACACACACACACACACACACACACACACACACACACACACATATATATATATATTTGTATATATATGTATGTCATGAGATATATATGTGATTTTCCAAACAACCACTTGAAACAAAAAACATTGGATTTAACAAATGGATACAGACATAAGCACTAACTTTAATACACACACACACACACACACACACACACACACATATATATATATATATATATATGTACCATGTCTACATAACTAACAAAACAAAACATCGTAAAATTTAAAGACTGAAGTATAACTGCGAATTATTCGAATCCCAATATTTCCGAGGAAGCTAAAAATATATTGAAACATCAAATTAAGGAGATTTCCCATTCAATCATATATATATATATATATATATATATATATATATATATATATATATACGCACGCTATTTTTATAGATACAGATATACAAGTAAATGCTCTGTTTAAAACAATATATAAATGCTCAGTATTAACAACATTTACCGGCCTGAATGTCCGAGAAATATCTTAGAAAATATGTGTCCTCCGACAGGAATAGAGGCTGTATCGTACACGGAACCGTCATATAGCCTAACGTGCTATACCATTTAGCTACAGAGACAACGTCTGGTAAGCTACTGCTTTTAAATACAGTTTCGATATTAAAAACTGAAGTATAACTGCGAATTATTCGAATGCCAAGATTTCTACCATATATATATGGTAGTATTCAAGCATCTTTGGTTGAATACTGTAGACATATTATGTATATTTATTTTAATATTAATCCTCTCAAATTCATCGATCAATTTCTTCGTGTTGTTACAAAACTGATTAAGAAAGACGCTGTAATTTTTGTTATTTCTTTTATTTTCTAAAATACCTTCAATCTCATCCAAGATCATCTTCACAGTCAACTTAAAAATGAACGTTAAGAATATGTAAGGGAGGTAGCTTGATTTATATTTTTTAATATTTATGTTTTTAAATATCAATTACATTGTATTAAATACATGTATTTCTAACAAAGACAGCGTTATTTTTCTTAAATAAATGCAACTACCCCCCAAAAATATGATCTGTCCCTTAAACGGTCAATGTATGACTGATAGTATTGTATACCAAGCTAGCATACATTCCGGTAACGATGTCAAGTTTTATTTTGGTTCCACTGAAAATGCTTGGAAATTTCGTTTCTGCCATCATCTAATGAATTTAGGCAATATAAAGTAAGAAAAAAACACCACTTCTCTCTATAAATATATGATGCACCCCCCATACATACATATACATACATACATATATATATATATATATATATATATATATATATATATATATGTGTGTGTGTGTGTGTGTGTATTTACCACTAATATTATATATATATGTTGAATAAATATATTTCACGCAAGTTTGAAAAAAGATAACCGAAAAATTTAATTTTAATTACAACTAATTATTACTGCTCTATCTCTGTATTTACACAAACTTCATTTGACTAGAATACGTCGGCATAGAAAATATGGGATGTCTTTTTCAAACACGAATTTCCACTAATAATAAAGTTTGAAGTAATAAAAATGTTGGATTATTAATAAAACTATTAGTTCTTGATATATATAAAAGTTATTCAAAAGTTATTACGAATCCGCATTCCAATAGACGTAATGCACATTGTTTAATAATTTTTTTATATTAAGCATAAAGGGAGATTACTTGTTCTTTAAAAAAAACAAAAATCATAATTTACCTTAAAAATTATTTTATTTATTTAAAATATATTTAGAAAGAGCAGGACTGTTTTTTTTTTAAATTTTATATTGCCTAAAGTCATTTGAAGATAGTAAAAATGATATTTCCAAGGATTTTCAGTGGAACCAAAATAAAATGACATTGTTACCGGAATGTATGCTAGCTTGGTATACAATACTATCAGTCATACATTGACCGTTTAAGGGACAGATCATATTTTTTGGCAGTTCCATTTATTTTAAAAAATAACGTTGTCGTTGTTGGAAATATATTTATTTAATATAATGTTTTTATGTTGGGATATAGATTTATTGATGTTACTAATGCAGCTATAGCTGATCTTAACATATATTTTAGTGTCGGTGAATGATTAAAATGCTTATGAATTAAATTTATGAAAGATTCTCCGATGTTCGTTTGAACATTATGATTAAAAAGTAGATTAAAGCAAATGATGTTACTCTTACGGTGTTTCTGTTTATTTTTACCCTCTTTATTTTATTCTAAATACTCTAAATTTACTTAGTTTGCTTAGTTCTAAAGTTTTTACATATTTAATTTTATTATTAGCAAGTAATTCCTTATTGCTGAAGTTGGTAGATAAATCTAACTTGGACTGATTTATGGAAATTATCTATAATTTTATGATGGTGGTTTGTTTCTCTACTGATGTATCTATGGTTATATAGATCTTTTCTGTATGGTTTGTAATTATTCAACTCCAAGGTCACATCGAGAAAGTTGATCACTTTTGTATTGGTGGTAGTGGCAATATTTAGCTCGTGATCTTTGAAATATTTTATCAGTTCCTTTCTCAATCGATCTATATTTCTGGGACTTGTTTAACGGAGGGGAATTACCACTGTCATCTCTATAGAATCCGGTGTCCTTAATATCGAAAATAAATCTTCGTCGCCACAATAACAAGATTCCCAAAATTTCACATTCCTCTGCTGAATCATATGCTCCCATAGCAATATTAAATTCTGTGTTATTTTTTCTGGTCCACAAATAGCCATTATGGAATAATATAGTTTTTTTTGTGTCAGGTTTATTATTTAAATTTCGCGATCACTAATAGGACAGTAATTTTTTGCTAAATTTATAGCAGACATTAGCAGATTCTCAGTGATGGACGAGTAAAAGTCACAAATATCGAATTGGATGAATGTGAATTCTTTCTTCCATTTTTAATTAGTAAACCATTCTATGGTTTCTGCTGTTTTCTGCCTCTGGTTAATTCCTCGATCATCTTTCGTGTATTTGCATGCTATTTCAAGGATGTTTTCACTGATTTTACCGATACTATTTTCAGTTGGATTGACTAATCGGTATTTGTTGATTGTTTAGAAAATTTACTTTGTCGTCTTTAACTGTGATGAATGCTTGTTGTTTGTGGAATTTGTAAATCCTATCATCAATTTTTAATTCAGTGATTCTTTGAAGTTATTTTTCCAATTTTGGGATGCCTTTTTATAAAACTTATTAACTTCTTTGTTAATAGCTTTGTGCTATATATCCACATCAATTTGCTAATGGTTGCCCGTCTTGTCTACTTTGATAATTATTTTATCTGATTTTTTATCATAGAAACGACCTTTTGCATTCTTTTGCTGTAGATTGTTGGTAGTTTTAACGAATTCAATTTTGCCACTTACTGAGAATATATTTTTCTCGAAGTCCAATAATTGTTCGTCGCGTGGTGTTCTTTTTGGAGGAGACTTAAATCCATAAATCTCGGCATCTTTTAAGTTTTTATACTCGTTCTTGTGTTTAAAGAAGAGTTTCCACCTCATTCTTTTTTTATAACGCTGTCGATCTTGCGTGAAAAGGGTAAGCCTATACAATCTTTTGTCAGGAACCATGATGCTTTTAGTGGAGTAGTCCAGTTTCATATTCCGATAACTTTAGGATACAAAGTATAAATACTTCTATTTCACCTATGACAATACTCAACTAAAAGGGGTAAAATATTAATAAAATTATAAGATATCGTACATATAGTTGTGGTGTTAATAAAACAGTGCTCAGTGTAATAAAACAGAGCTATTAAGTACATAATAAATATGCATATTATCCCTCACCGCTAGCACAGCTCAGAGTTTCATGCATAACGCAATCTTCAGGTGCTGAGAATACCCGTTACTTAATTTAAATTTTAATACAAATATGTGGTTATCTCAATATTGGCGTAGTTATATAGTATATTGGGGTTACATTTTTTAATTAAAAAATATATATATTTGGCATTTAAAATAAACGGGATTTATATATATATTTAAAAATTATTTTATAGTTCTGAATATTAATTTTTATATTAAGCATAAAGGGAGATTACTTGTTCTTTATCAAAAAACTAACAAACCATAATTTACATTAAAACTTTTCATATATATATATATTGTTGAGTCTTGACTCAATGTTGAATCTCGCCTATTGCATGGAATAATAATGCAACACAAAATGTACTTAGAACAAGAATGTATTATAACAAGAAAGTGTACACAATAAGTATATATAGTATTTCTGTATATTTCTGGGAAGACATTCCTGGAGAATGTGTTGACTAGTCGCAGTCGATCAGAGTCTCTAGTTGGATCTCGTGATTCCTTTTCTCTCGTCTTCCGGTACCAACCATTATTTATATAGTTGGTAGTCACCTATGCAGATTAGGTGGATCCCACCACAACATATATATATATATATATATATATATATATATATATATATGTGTCTGTGTGTGTGTGTATATATATATATATATATATATAAAGAGAGAGAGAGAGAGAGAGAGAGAGAGGGGGGTATTAAAATGATTTTACCGAGTACAGTATAGTAGGCTCAGTTGGGCAGCGTCTGTGTGAAAAAGAGCACCATGACGCAATTCACCCCTCTAGAAATTTGGAAACGGCATGCTGTACTGCTTGACATTCGCGTCGGAAGCAACCATACGAGCATTTCAGAGTGCTTGGGTGTCAATCTGAGGGCAGTAAAGAGACTCGGAAAGAGTTGGATGAGTTTAATGGTGATTACGAAGGTATGGCAGCTCGGAAAACTCACATTGATCGTTCTGATAAGAAAAGAATTACCGAATCTGTTGGTGAGGGCCTGAGACACAACAAGTGTCTTGAGGGGGTATTGCTGCCCTGGGACAAGAGGGTGGCTGCCGGAAGACCATATGTCTGGCAACAGGACTCTGCACCATGGCACACAAGCAGGAGAACCCAGGCAGGACTGTCAGACAATTTATGCGACCACGTCAACCCTTATATCTGGCCACCTAACTTACCAGACACCCCTCTTGATTATTATGTGTGGGGCGCAGTTGAACGAGAGATCAACAAAACTCCTTGTAACAGCAAAGATGAACCGAAAGTAAGGATGATGGCAGTATTCATCAACTTAAACAAGAAAACCGTCCAGAAGAGTTGCAGGAGATTCAGAAGTCGTCTAGAGGTCTTGGTTGGAGCCGATGGTGATTTTATTAAATAAATTTACTCTTTTGTATTTTCAAGATATTTTTGTGTAATTTTGGTAAATATATCTTTTAAAATGAGATGTCATTGTTATTTTCACTTTTGCGTCATTTAGACGACAATTTATCATCCCATCCATCATTCTCAAATCTAAAAATCGCATCGGATTCTATCATATTATGTCACGATGTATTTGTACGTTCTGCCCCCATCCTGCAGTTAGTGCAAACAGTCATTTGCCTAAACACTCGTACAAAAAGTATTGATATTGTAGCGGACCGTGGGGGCGAAGATGTGAGGAGATATCAGAAGGTTAAAATTTCCTGCTGGCGGGTCCAGCTACATAAGAATGTCGGACTTTAATTAAGTCCGAAGAAGACAAAGAAAACGAACAAGACCGATATACATGGGTAAACAAATATATATATTAATAACGAGTTACACAAAGACATGAACAGTTACGTAGAGTTTGTATGGAGAAATTATGTTCGTGTGTTGTAAGTGTTCGTACGTACGTGTATTGTTCTTAGCGCGTTCCCAGAATTTGGGAACGCTGTATCTGTGAGAGGTCAATATTGATGTAAGTGGAAAAAGAACGATTTTACCTCGTCTCCATGCGAGGTAGCGGCCCAAGGCCCGAGTCGAAAAAAAGAGAGGCGAAGGGTCAGCCAGTATTTATAGCCAGGGGAGAGACCCCTGTTGAAGGATTAAGGAAACTGAGGAGGAGCTAACTCCGACAATATATTCATGTAACATAGGCAAAAAATTGTAAATAAATAAATAAATACAAATAATAAATAAATAAAATCACACAGTGACATCACTAAGGCATCTACCACGTGTACCATTCATATTCGAATACATATATAGATATATAATATAATTTTCACTGTTATACGCTATTTTTTGTTTTGAAAAATCGCTTGCATTAGTTTCTCTTTTTTGCAACCAAATATATTTTCCGTATTTCTATACAACGTTTTTCTTTTCTCATGCTGTCAGCTTTTTGAGGTTTTTACTCTTTGCTAGCATTGCAGGTAATTACATTGAAATCTATCAAATGCAATGGAATTTTTAATTTTCATACTAAAAGCTTAAAACTGACGTAAATGTGCACCTGCACAGATGTAGTCACTAAGACGACCTGTGTGTGTATGTATATGTGTGTATATGTGGATACAAACTTGAATATGTTTTTCACATACACATACTTGTTTTTGAAAGAAATAGTGTTTGTCATTACTGGCAACAGGTGTTCCGGTTCCGATAAATATAAAACCCCTATTTTTAACAACCAAAAAGGATTGGCGGTGCACAGTGTATAGAATAATTCTAAACATTTCCATATTTGAGTATCTTAATAGCTGAGCAATGTATTAAGAAAGAGAAAAATATATATCTTTAGAAACAAAGAAAAGAGCACTAAACTGTTATGTAGTATCAGTCTTCAAGGAACAGAAACGTGTTTCTACAGAAAGATGCTGAAAATGTTAGCGAATGAAACATGTGAGCAACGACGAAATTTTAGAGGCAATGCCAACAAAAAGGACCCTTATACTTAACGTCAGGAAGAGACTGTTGAAATTTTTAGGGCGCATAAGGAAGAAAGAGGGTTCAGAAATTTTGATACTCACAGGAGAGTTTGAAGGGAAGAAGGCCGAAGGAAATCAACGCACAATCTACCTGTTGAGCTTGAACGGATCTGGAGTTGGGAGAGTTGGCAAAAAGACAACAGTTACTAAGAGCTACAGAAGACAGGAAATTGTGGAGAGCCATGATCTTCAACGTCCTGAAGGCACATAGAAGAAGTCACTTAAATAGCATCAATCGCTTAGTGTAAAGATTATCGCCGCCGGAAGTGGGATGGGCGAGTTCAAATTTCGGTCTGGTCTGTAGCATTCAGTTACGCACATATGTCTTTGGGGAATTTGTCCACCCAATAGACGAAATAGCAGGATAGATTGGTCTTGCTAACCTTGGATGGTAGCCAGTCTAAAAGAGAATGACAACTTTGAAATCAAAAGCTTGGAGAATTTTATTATCTTTTTCCAAAAGTAATATCAGTTCACAGATAACAAAAAAAAAAAAATCTATGGAGAATCATAATCATCTAGGTCATAAATGAACATAGCATTTTTAAAGGTAGAATAGATTTTACAAGTATACAAATGCGCAGAATCAAACAACGTCAATTGATGAAAGAGTTTTAGTCATGGATTGCGAAAAACAAAATCCCTCTCTCCATAAAAAAAATGGTAAAATCCATAATTTTGTCATTCCTACCACCTTGAAAGAATCACTTTTGCCGTTTTAAGGATTTATCTAATCGACTTATACCAGGAACTATTCGCTAATTTTCTTGTGACATTATAGCCGTCAAGTAATTTGGACAAGAATCGACGGTAGAGAGAGATTTAAGGTTCTAGCCTGAGAATTTCGGGTAGTTCTTATGTTCACTTAAATATTGAAGAATTTTATTTTTATTTTAAGACTGAAGACACTTTTCATTGCATAATCTGCAAGACTTTTCTATTTGATGCTCTTATTTTCAATGAATAATATTTTATGAATAAGATGCACAGAAAATGTGCGACAGAAATTCAAATGAACATTAAAAAAAGCGAGAGAAAAGCTTCCAAATGCGAAGCAAAGTAAAAAAAAACAGGAAATTATTGTTAGAAAAAAAAACTGTCCTGAATTGCTATGTAACATCAATACTTCGAAATGTCAATGAATTTTGAAAATGTTCACACTGATTAAGAAATCCTGGATATGAAGATAAACTACATCCGGCAGCAAGGTGGATCGGGAGAAAAGAAATTTTGAAGAGCATAGAAACACCTTTTAATTGCTGTTGTTCCAAAGTTCTCCCAGCTATGGTAACCTACCCGGTGTTACCACCCCTAAACGCCCTAAAGAAAAACAAAATACTACGGAAGTATAAAAATACATTTTATAGTAAAAATACCAACAATACATATTTCGAGTAAAATTACCAACACTATATTTCATCTGTAGTTGAAAGCAGACAAATGCATTAAAAATATATTTAGTTGAAACCATACGATTGTGTTAAAAATATTTAGATTTCGACATTGATATGCGATATGTAGTAAATAGTACACCCCAGTGACTATATAAACTAGTTAATGACTACAAAGTGCTTCAGGTCAGAGGAAACTGTTTGGTGTCAGGCAGTTCGCTGCCAGTCTCGTCGAACTCTCTGCTTTCGAGCAGAGAGGAACCCAGACGAGGCTATGCCTACGGTTAACTACACGTCTGGGGAGGCAGACAAACCCGACCCCTTGAATGCAGGGTCTAAGAGGAATATTTTCCCGAGCCTACGGGCTCGGAAACGCCCAACATAAAAACCGGCCTTGTGCCACATTCCACCTTGGGGGAGGTTTGGGTAAATACCAGAAGCCGTTTGGAGTCTAATTAGTCTTCAGTCTAATTAATACAGGCGTCACGATAAGTTGCCGAAGCATTACTTATATTATAAGCGCTAGGAAGCAAGTTATAACAATATGCCGCGAAATAAAATCAACCAAACCATAGATTAAGAGGAGACCTAAGTGGCAATAACATGGACGGAACATATAAGTAACTAGGAAGCAAAAAGGACACTTATCCCTAATTGAAGACACTTAAGCGACTGTTGAAATTTCCTGGACACATAATGAGGAAAGAGAACTTGGAGAATTTGACATTCACATGAAAAATTGAAGGCAAGTCGGGTAGAGAACAACAGCTAGTAATCTACCTAACTAGCTTATGTAAATGAATGACAGAACAGGGACTGAGAGGAATAGTAAAAAGACTATTATTGGTAAGAGTTGCAAAGGATAGGAAGTCATGCAGAGTCATGTTTGCATACTTTTTGAAGCGACATGGCATATATAATAGAAAAAATGTAGCAAGACTAACCCGTTCATCAGAATGTCCAGACAGCCATATTGTCTTTTGAAGTAAGGCATTAATATTTTACTTCGTTCATGTCTTTCATTCTAGCCATTTTATTTATTTTAGCAAGAAGAAGAAATGATCAGATACTTGCCATTGTTTATGGACGTCCGGTTGGGTTGAATGAAAAGCCATTTTTCTGCTTTACTGACAGTTGATTAATATTTATATACAGTAATTAAGTTCCAAATGTTTTGTGATTTCTTGTAAGCACTGATTCACTCTCACTAAAATTAATTTAAATGTAGGTATGTAGATATAGCTTATGCGTCAAGTAAATGAACACCTCAGCCTTGCATAGTTCTTTTGCATTTTAGAATGAATGCACGTAGAGTAAACCATTATGTAAAAAAATCCAAGAGGAGTAAATCTTGAGAAAAAATACCAGAGGAGTAAATCTTGAGGAAAATAGAATCAAGTAAATGTTGGTATAAAAATCCAAGAGGAGTAAATCTCGATCAAAAAGAAAAATCCTGTTATGAGCAGCTTCTTGCCTGATAAGAGATTGGGACGGACGAAATGATGATAGTGATCAATAGTACAAAACATGAATATGAAAACATGGTACTGTCAATAGCTGAGGTCAATTTGGATATAGAAAACCTTGAGCATGTTCTATATAGTACAACAGTTTTTGAAATCATTAGCTTGCAACAGATGGGAGAATAGTCTGGGAGAATAAGAGTTGTGTTAGTAATCTGCCTGAAAGTTGTAGAGGATCAGCATATTAAATATATTCCATAAAAATGATAAAAATTCGTATGTGACTACGCGAAACGCGATAAGAGCCAGCCCGCGACACGTACCATTAAAAAAATTAAACTGACAACATGACAAGCAACAAACGTCTTTGAAAATGGCTAGTGGTATTAGCCGAAAGTACTCAGAAGATATAGGAAATTTCATATTCGGAAATCGCAAAAATGACTAGAGATGCTGAAAAGATAAACGACTAAAACATAACAGGCGTTGTTTTTTTTTTATGAAACTTATATATATGTTATATATTAGGCAAATGAACAACAAAGTGGAAAAATTGTTAAACGCGTTTCGACCTTTAGGACTTAATCGACTAAAGTAAAGTTTTTCTTTATGGAATTATATATGTGTAGGGGTGATATAAAAACACAACTGTCAGTTATAGGACACGCTGAAAATGTGTGAACACTGAAATTTTACACTTTTAAATTTATTTTTTTTCTCAGATGTCGCCAGTTATTGTGTTGGCGAGCGAAAATTTTTTTTCTTCGTACGTGTCCGTACTCTTCGTCGTCAAGTTGTTGTATTGACGAGAGAGAATTTTTTTTTCGTGTGGGTCCGAAATATTCGTCGCCAAGTTGTTCTGGATTCCGGGAATAGAATCCTGCACAAATAAATAAACAACGCCAGCAATTGAGATAGAAAAATAAGTGTATTAAACGTAAGAATATAGACTTGAAGTGAAGATTAGTAGTCCAGGAATGCGGGTTAGTAGAAAAGTATATGTACAAGTCTCTGTAAGTGAAGCCGTAATTATCTCTCTCGCTGGACTCTCGTATAACTCTCCGTGAACACCCTGTGTACTGTCTCCGTATCTCTCACCCTGACTGAACGTAATTCAACTCGCAGGTATTCTCTCTGTCAGTATAAGTATAGTTTGGTCCATCTTGTTTAAAAGGGGTCTGCCACACAACACCCCCTCCCTAGCTTCTTTTTTGGGGGAGTTAATATTTTTTTCGCTTATGGTCTATTAGTGGTTCCGTGAATTTTCTTTTTCGGCTATTTCTTCTGATGGCTACTTGTGGTTTTTGGATTTCGAAGGCTTCGAAAATCGCCCCCATCGCGTCTTCATTTTCGGAAGGTGACGAGTTTGATTCCTCTACCCCTCTTTTCTGTATCTGATTTATGTGTCTCCTGTGAGTTAATTTTTCACCTTGGATCGTGTATAGAACATTTCCCAGTCTGTTTATTATCGTACCTGGTTCCCAGTATGCCATACTATTCTTGAACATTCTGAAATCGACCCGTTCGCCTGGTTTGAAGAATCTTTTAGGCACTATCGGTGTATGCCGGTTTTTATTTTTTCTGAGTAATAGTTTATCAAAAACAGACCGTATTTTGCGGACAAACATCACTTCAGCTGGCGAAAGGCCAGATGGTGTGTTTCCGTTCGGGGTGATTCTGTAGACTTGTAGGAACTGTTGTATGGCTCTTTCTGTTGGTACGTCCTCTGCTTTTTTCAAGCCTCTCTTCAGCGTGTCCACAAACCTTTCGGTTTGCCCGTTAGATCGTGGATGGTATGGTGCTATTTTAATATGTTTGACTTGATAAGTCGCACAGAATTCTTGAAAATCGCTCGAGGTGAATTGGGTACCATTATCCGTTACAAGGCAGTCTACCACGCCAAATCTTGCGAATAACTCGTGTAGACAATTAATAGTGTTTTCCGTCGTAGGGTTTTTGTATCTGAAAACTTCTGGCTAAAGCTATCTACCGTTATCAAGTAGTAATATCCATCTATGGGTCCTGCATAGTCCGCATGGATTCTAGACCAAGGTCTGCCCACCTTAGGCCATGGTTTTTGTATAATAGGTGGTGCCTTTGCTGCCGCAGCACAGCCTCTACATTTTCTACCATTTGAGTAATGTCGTTATCCATATTAGGCCAATACACAAAACTTCTCATTAACGCTTTCATACGATTTTTCCCTGGGTGTCCTAAATGAAAGTCCTTCAGAATTCGTCTTTGTAAAGATTTGGGTATGACCACTCTTTCATTATAAAGTAATACGTGATCACAAATTGAAAAACATTCCGCTAGATTTCTTTCTTTTTCTTCTATTTTTCTCTTTGTACTTTGTATGAATTCATCCATTTCAGCTTCTCTTCTTATTGCTAACAAGGTCACTGGTTATTCCCTTACTGTATTGTTTAGAACGTTACTAATTTCGTCTTCGGCTCGCAAAGCCGCTATTCCAGAGGTTCGCATTTCGCAGGTACCAATCTAGATAATCCATCCGCATGACCAATTTTCTTCGACGGTAGTAACTCTAGTTTGAAATTATAATTCAATAACATAGTTCCGCATCTCAGAAGTCTGTTGGCTGTGTAAATTGGTAGTCCTTTTTTCGATCCGAATATAGTGAGAAGAGGTTTATGGTCAGTTTGAAGAGTAAACTCTCTTCCATATATGTATCTGTGGAAGCGAGTTATGGCGAATATTATGCCTAACGCTTCTTTCTCAATTTGCGAATAATTCCTCTCTGCTGGTAACAACGATCTAGATGCGTGAGCTATAGGTTTCCTTGTGCCATCCTGCATCTTTTGTAATATACAAGCTCCCACACCGTGTGAGCTTGCGTTACTAGCAATGATTATTTCCAGTTTGGGATCAAAATGCGTCAGTGCTAGATCAGACGTTAATTTCTTTATGATCTCCTTAAAAGCTTTCTGACAATCTTCCATCCAGTTCCATTTGTTATCTTTTTTCAATAATTCACTGAGGGGAGCCCTCAATTTGTGCATGTTTCCAATGAATTCACCGTAATAGTTCGCTAGACCAAGAAAGCTTTGCAAATCTGCGACATTTTTCGGCTCAGGCATATTTTTTATTGCAGATGCCCTATCTGGATCTGGTTTTCTGCCACTTTCATTGATTATATGGCCTAGATACTTGATTTTTTTAGAAAAAATCGCATTTTTTCTCCCTCACTTTAAAACCAAAATCCTGAATTCTTTTAAAAATTTCTTTAATGTGCGTTGCGTGTTCTACATTATCGCTTTTGATTAAAATGTCGTCTAAGTAAGCAGTAGCAAAGTTCTGTCCCATGAGCATGGTATCCATAGTCTGTTGGAAGATTGACGGTGCTACTTTTATCCAAATGGCAATCTGTTAAATTTGTAAAGTCCTTTGTGAGTGTTGATACATAACATTTTGTACTTTCTTCTTCTACTGGAATCTGAAGATAAACTTCACTTAAATCAATCTTAGAAAATACCTTACCACCGTTAAGCTTGGTAAATATTTCCTCCGGGCTTGGCAATGAGTTGTGATAATCCTTGATAGCCTTGTTTAACCCAGTCGAGAAATCTGCGCAAACACGGGTTTCTCCGGATTTTTTATTTACGTAGACTACTGGTGCCGCCCATTCACTGAATTCGATTTGTGAAAGGATTCCAGTTTGTACCAATCTATCTAACTCCTTGTCAAATTTTTCTATGATTGCGAAAGGCAAGTTTCGCTTTTTCTTGAATACAAGCTGAACATTTTTCTTTAGTTCAGTTTTAGTTGCAACCTTATTACATCGTCCCAAACCGCTCGAGAATACTTCGGGGAATTGACTGTGTAGTTCTTCTTTTAATTTTGTAGCTTCTGACGGCTCGCACTCTATTTTCTTACAAAATGAGCTAATGCGTAAATCCCATACGTCAAATTTTTGCATCCAGTCTGTGCCCACCAAATTTTCTGTGTCTTTCATTACAAATATCTTTAATTTTTTTCGTTTTTCCATGGAATTTTACGTTAAGAATTACTTCTCCTTCAAAATTGATACGCTTCCCTGTAACAGACTTAGCGATTTTCTGCGTATGCATCATGGTCGGTCTATTTAGCTTCCTCCATGTTTGTAAATTAATTATAGTTAGACCCGATCCTGAGTCTAACTGTAATTTTACCTTCTTATTTAAGATCTCGAGTTCCACGTATTTTCTTGTGTTTAGTTTGTCTTCGTAGTCCATTCTAGTAGTTCTTACCCTACTAGTGTGTTTTTTGTTTCTGCATTGAGATGCCCTATGTCCCATTTTTCCACAAGCTAAACAGTTCTTGTATTTAAATCGACAGTCTTTATTCCAGTGGAATCCACCACATCTGTAACATGCAGATGGGGGGAGTATATTTGCTTTGATCTCTGTCATTAATCGCCTTATACCTTGTAATTTTTTCTTTGTCATAAAATTTTTGTTTTTCTTGGGGGGGGGGAGAAAAACGTAACTTTTTGTTCAACTTTTTGGCAGTCTTGTAACAATTTGTGTAGTGTTAATCCAGGCTCGTTTTGAAGATTCGTGAGCATTCTTTTTCGCATTTCACTGTCCTTGGCTGAGACTAATCCCTGTACGAAAATAAGGCAGTTAAAATTGTCCGGAGTCAATTCTGCCAATCTAAAATTATCGCAATGTTTGTTCACAATTGCGGCGAACGTGGAGTAGTCCTCATTTTCGCTTTTTACGAGGTTGAGACATTTCCACTTTTTGTGAAAAAGTGAAGTCTTTGGACTGAAAATCTCCGTAAGGCATGTAACTGCCTCGTCAAACGTCAAATCGTTTGTCTTTTTCGGTAGAATATTATCCACAAATTGTGTGTACTCCTCTGTTCCCAATTTCCTGAGTAATAAACGTAGCTTCTTAGCTTCCGTCCAATTTTGGCAATCAATGTTGAAAAT
The DNA here is from genome assembly GCA_964036315.1 of Acanthosepion esculentum. NCBI lineage: Eukaryota > Metazoa > Mollusca > Cephalopoda > Sepiida > Sepiidae > Acanthosepion > Acanthosepion esculentum. Next base: position 68,401,426 of record OZ038508.1, on the reverse strand, counting down.
GTCTTCATGACGTCTGTAATAGTCCCCAAAATTTTTATCATCTTCTAGAGAGTATTTAAATGTTTCTATTGTGTTCCAAACTGTGTTTTGAGAAAAAGTAGCCTCTTTTTCGATATTCTTTTGTTGTGCGTTAACCGTTACTTTTAATATTAATTGCTGGAGTTGCATTTGTCTTTCTTCACTCCTTATAAACTCAAGGATTGCTTTTTCAAAATCTTCCATTTTTTATGGAGGGACGCAATTTTTATTTCTATCTCTTATGTACGTTCTTTTATGTTCGTCGTTAATTTGTAGTTATCAGTGTGAGTTCTTTCGAGTCTTGTCGCCAAGTTGTTGTGGTCGACGTGACTCTCAAATTTCCGTCGCCAGTTATTGTGTTGGCGAGCGAAAAAAATTTTTTTTGTACGTGTCTGTACTCTTCGCCGTAAAGTTGTGTTGACGGGAGAGAATTTTTTTTTTCGTGTGGGTCCGAAATCTTCGTCGCCAAGTTGTGGATTCCGGGATTGGAATCCTGCACAAATAAATAAACAACGCCAGTAATTGAGATAGAAAAATAAGTGTATTAAACGTAAGAATACAGATTTGAAGTGAAGATTAGTAGTCCAGGAATGCGGGTTAGTAGAAAAGTATATGTACAAGTCTCTGGACTCTCGTATAACTCTCTGTGAACACCCTGTGTACTGCCTCCGTATCTCTCACCCTGACTCAACGTATCTCCACCCTTAACTCAACCCGCAGGTATTCTCTATGTCAGTAAAAGTATACTTTGGACGAGTAGATCTTGTGTAAAAGGGGTCTGCTCCACAACACCTAGCCAGGCATAATAACCATTTGATTGATTATATTTTATGACGTCTTACCTAGCCAGATATAATACCCTTTTGATGGAATATATTTTATGACGTCTTATCTAGCCAGATATAATACCCTTTTGATGGAATATATTTTATGACGTCTTACCTAGCTAGAAATAATATCCTTCTGATGGAATATATTTTATGACGTCTTACCTAGCCAGATATAATATCCTTTTGATGGAATATATTTTATGACGTCTTACCCAGCCTGATGTAATATCCTTTTGATGGAATATATTTTGTGACGTCTTACCTATCCAGATATATTATCCTTTTGATGGAATATATTTTGTGACGTCTTACCTATCCAGATATATTATCCTTTTGATGGAATATATTTTGTGACGTCTTACCTATCCAGATATATTATCCTTTTGATGGAATATATTTTGTGACGTCTTACCTGGCCAGGTGTATTCTTCTTCTAATGGAATATATTTTGAGGAGTAGATTAATTTCATTCCGCTCTCTACGTCACCGGATATCTCATGTTATTGTTTTTAGTACAGCCCGGTTATTACTTGGCCTGTTTCAACTGAGTTTGTACTACCCGGCCTCGAGATCGAACTCACACTTAACTATGACTCCAAATTTCCGGATCAACGTTTGTCTAAGGAGACATGTTTGAACGTGGAGCTACTAAATATTGTGTTTTATTTCTAAATCTATAAAGAGAGGACATTGCAGTTTAGGCTTTAGCATATTTATCCTAGTGGGATATTTTAATATGTTCATTAAATTATTTCCAACATACATAGAGAAGTTTGGATAAAAAAGGAAAATTCTTACTGACGTAAGAAATAAAGAACATAAATTTGTTTTCAACCATTTTCTATGGCGGCGTTCGTTTTTCTCTCTCCGTATCATTTGATAATCACAGATGTTCGATAATCGCCAGTAATTTTGTCTATTTCGATTGAAAGAGAGAAAAAAAAAGAGAAAGTTTTGCCGAATCATATTATAGACTAATTAAGATCTAATCATCGAATCAGTCGTGTGAACTCTGTGTTAACATGTTTGGGTTACATGCGTATGTGTGTTCCCAATCTCGAAGCTAAGAAAACTGGGTATAATTACACACATGGACAGAGAGAGAGAGAGAGAGAGAGAGAGAGAGAGAGAGAGAGAGAGAGAGAGAGAGAGAGAGGGAAATGAGAGAGAAGAGAGACAGGCGAGAGAGAGACAGAGAAAAGAGAGATGGAGAGAGGGAGATAGAGGGAGGGAGTGGCAAAGAGAGATGCGGAAGATAGAGAGAGATGGGAGGGAGAGAGCGAGGCGAGAGAGGGGGGCAGAGAGAGAAGAAAGAGACAGGCAAGAGAGAGGTAAGGGAGAGAGTGAGGAGAGAGGGGAGACAGAGAGAGAAGAGAGAGGGGGGAAGGGAGAGAGTGTGGTGAGAGAGGGTGACAGAGAGAGAAGAGAGAGAGGAAAGAGAGAGAGAGAAATAGAGAGAAGGAGAGGGAAAGAGATAAGGAGAGGGAGAGAGGGGGAGGGGGAAGGAAAATGGGGAAGATAGAGAGAGAGAGATGGGAGGGAGAGAGAGGGAGTGAAAGGGGGAGAGAGAGGGAGAGGGGGGAAGTTAGAGAGAGGGAGAGAGAGGGTGGGAAGCTGGGTGAATGTTGAGCTGTTGGTAGATACATTACTGATTTATTTACACTTTACAATAAAGAATGGCTTCCATCAAATTGTGGCATTCACATGTGAAATGGTCAAAAATATTAACTGCCACAATTACGCGTTCAAACCAGTAAATAATGCAATAAATAAAGAAAACGAATAATAATAATAGTTATTAGAGTTGTTTTAGTGATACTAATGAATAGAAGGACTTTTAAATGCATAGTATCTGAATAAAATTCGTAATTTTTAGTTGTCAACTGTAAATATAAGGCAACAAGAGAAAAGGAAAAAAGGAAGAACGAATCAAATGAATCAAGGAAAAGAAAATGAAGTCGAATAAAAATCAATGAAAATAAAATGAAGAACAATAAAAAGCTATGGAGACCAAATAAGGCACAGTAACAAAAGAAAAAAAAAGAAAGAAATGAAAAGTTGCAACAAAATTAAGAAAAAGAAAATAGCTCATTAGGCAACGATGATAAAAAAGAAGACGGAGAATAAAATCAATGGAAAGAGAATGAAGGAAATTAAAAAAAAAACCGAAAAAACATAAAGTAGCAAAAAAAAAAAGAAAAAAATACCAAAAAAACAGGGATGAAAAAAGAGAAAGATTAATGTTTATGCAAAAAAAACCGTGATGTTAATTGGCATAGATAGAATGCAACGTCGATCATCTTTATTGATTTAACGACAATGTGGTGATGCGGTATGTGTATGTGTGTGTGTGTGTGTGGTTTTAATTCCTTTATTCTAAATCAAAGCTTCATTTGCAACCCCCCACAAAAAAACAGTTTTTTGTTACATGCGCTTTCACACTCCCAACTAAGTTTGGTCGAGAGCTAATTAAGCTACGATTTATTGAATATTTGACCGTCAGTTAGTCTTCTACCGATTTCAACCAAATCCATTCATGATTGAGGCTGCCCCAGGGAAATTGAGGCTGCCCAAGGGAAATTGAGGCTGCCCAAGGGAAATTTTTTGCCTGATTTTAACTAAAAATGGTTTGTTTGGGTTCCATCTTATTTTTCCCAACTGGTCTTTACATAGATTCGTATTTAACCGTAATCACAGCTTGGGACGTAGATATGACGTCAGTGATATTTGGAGAAGCCAAATATCGTAATAACAGAAGATTTATACGCAGTGAAAAAAAGGCTCAAGAACTCGAAATGATTCTCTATGTTCTATTAATGTATTGATATGTAAATGACTGTCTAATTAGCATATTTAAAGCTCAGACTACAGGGTGCGATGTATAAATTGTCTAAATGGCGCAAAAAAGAAAATAACACTGACATCTCATTTTAACAGATATATTTACCAAAATTACACAAAAACAATTTGTAATACTAAATTTATTTATTGAATAAATTTAGTAAATTTATTCAATAAAATCGCCATTGGAATCTCCTGCAACTCTTCTGGACGGTCCACTTGTTTAAGTTGGTGAATGCTGCCATAATCCTTGCCTTCAGTTCATCTTTGGTGTTACAAGGAGTTTTGTTGGTCTCTCGCCAATCTGGTGAGTTAGGTGGCCAGATATAAGGGGTCGCAGAAATTACCTGACACCAACGACTGTGCTCCTGCTTGTGTGGCATCGTGCAGAGTCCTGTTGCCAGATATAGGGTCTCCCAGCAGCCGCCCAATTGACCCAGGGCAGCGGTACCTCCTCAAGGCAATTAACGTAGGCCCCGGTGTTGTGTTTGAGGCCCTCACCAGCAAATTCGGGAGTTCTTTTCTTATCAGAACGAATAGTAGACGTCTCACAGTCAGGCACTTCGCTGTCAAGCTCGGGACAGGCTTGTCGAACTCTCTGTCTTTGGGCAGAGAACCCAGACGAGGCTATGCTGAAGAGCAGAGTCTCGTGTACGCGGGGTCTACGTTAATTTTTGACCGAGCCTACGAGATCGGAATTTCCCCACGTAAAAATCGGTCGTGTGCTACATCCTGCCTTGTGGGGGAGGTTTGGTAAATACCAGAAAGATTAGAGAGAGTTTTCCGAGATATCGTACCTTCGTAATCATCATTAGACTCATCCAAATCTTCTGAATCCTCTGAACTGTCTTCAGATACTCCGGAATGTTCATATTGGAACTTCCAGTGCGAATGCCAAGCAGTACAGCAGGCCGTTTCCAAATTCCTGGCGGAGTGAATTGCGTCATGGTGCTCTTTTTTCTCACAGACGGTGCCCAACTGACCCTACTATATTGTTCAGTCGACAAAATCAAAAACAATGTGCATGCGCGAAATTAAAAATATAAAATAGCAACAATTTACCCATCGAACCTTGTATATAAATGCCCAAGATGTAAGGATAGAACAGTTATCGGTATGCGAGTTTTGCTTGCTGAACGGCGGAGAGGGTTCACTCCCCTGCCAATAATGTTCGTTCAAGCCACAGGAGGCCATCTCACCAGGAAGTACCACTCCCGAGGAATCCCCAAAATGGAGAAATACCGAAGGGACTTCAGAATTTTTCTGTGGTATTGCCGTTAAACTCACTTTAAACTGACCTTGTGTCACACTCGGTAGTCACGTGGGTGCACTGAAAAATACGTATTAACAAAAGTGCACGTAATATTCTCGCATTTTCCTGAGATTATTTTACATGAATTGTAACCACTGTACGAGATGTGTATAAGGATAAATATTTCTTTAATTTTGTGGCGTTTGATGGCTGACACATCTTGTTGAAACGCATCTTGTTTACCGCGGATTTTTTCGCGAAAAGACAGATTTGAAAGGTGACCTGTCGAGAATCGTGGGGCCTAATTATAAAGGTGCATGTGGAAAAAAAAGTCTTCTGGGATGTGCCCAAAAGAAAGCAACATTATTGGCAAACCCCGACTTGGTCTTTTGGTGAATATTTAAAGTTTTATATATCAAACAACAAATGCTTAGAAATCGTTTTCGCTAGTTGAAAGCTTTGTTGGTTTTGTCGAAAACTTCTGGTGCGCAATCAAGTAACAGGTATTGATTGTATAATGACTTGGTGATGGCTTTAAAAAGTCTGTTTTACCATGAGATGCTTTTGAATTTATTATAGTAAAATAAAAGAAAAAGGCATGGAAAGCAAAAACAGTAACAACACGACAATAAAATTACGATCTTTTAAAATAATATAAAAACTATTATCTCAGGAATGTTAATAAAACAGATTATGTTTAGACAGGTTTTACGTTTTACCAGAAAGCCTGTAGGGTGTTTGAAAAATGATTACATTTTACCAGAAAGAATATAAAAAAAACAAACGTAAATTAAATTTATTAAAATATTATTTATCGAAAATGTAATCATCTTCATTTTCAACGATTGCAGCCCAAAGGAAAGAATTTTTCGATTGCATGTTTAAAGAAATCTGTATTTGCCCCGAAAAATACTTGAAACTCTTTTTTCAAGCTCTCTATTTTCTGAATATTCTGCCACTCATGAAATTTTCAAGTAATCGAAACAAATGAAAATCTATAGCACCTACATCTGGTGAGTATGGAGAATGTGGAAGTAGCTTTTAAGAGCCCTTATTTTTCCTCGTTTCTTGCTTTGTAGAGTGTACCTCTTGTATTGTCATGCTGAAGAATAACACCCTTTCTTCTTATCAAAGCTAAATACCTTCGATTCAATGTTTCGTTGACCTGATCAAGTTGCTGGAAATAAACGCCAGCAGTGATAATGCCTCTATGTTCGCAAAGCTTGTAATGGGCAACAACTTTCATAAACTCAAATCTGTGGATAGAGTCCTGGTTTTGGCGTTGGCAGGGATTTTTTCATTTTTGCGATAATCACTGTCTAATTTTATGTTGACATGTAAAACCAATTTTTCGTCCTCATATTAATGCGATGCAAAGCTGAAAGTTTGGCATTCGTGTTTAAAAGACTGCTGCAAATGGTGGAACATTAAGTTCTGTTTTCAATCAAGAGCTTATGAGGACATCTAATTCCCTCTTTGCAGGATTTCCCAATTCGATTGAGATGTTTATGGACAGTTGAACATAGCACCCTAAATTTTTCAACAAATTTAGAGCACTTTGTTGTGAATCCAATTTATAATAATTCAGAGGAGGTTGTTTTTCAGAGCGAGGCTTGTCGGAAATAACACAATCGCCATTTTAAACCTTAAAGACCACAGCCGGCATGTACGAGCCTGCATCCATATACACTGCGCAAGGTGCACTTCGGCGTGGTGTAATGGTTAGCAAGCTTTTTTCGCTAGATCAGTTACGAGTAATGAGTTCGACCTTCACTAGGTGCTCCACCCTTTCGGCCTTGTGCCACATTTAAAGCTACACTTAGAAAATCATTTAGGGCACTTCAACGTACACTACTTCAACGTAGTGTAATGATTAGCAAGCTTGTCTCGCTAAAATTAATTATGAATGAGTTGTGAGTGTGATACTCGGTAGGTGCCCCATATTTTCGGCCTTGTGTCTAGAAAAATAACCATATACACTACAGAAGTGTTTAAATGCTTCTCTAACTGTACTGCCCTTTCGAAATTCATACAGGCGATTATGTTGTCTTTTAAAGTTATAATCATCCCTAGGATTAAACACTTAAATGCACGCTTTGCCTGCCACATCTTTAAAAATTAAAAAATAATCTTTCAACATCAGGCGATGATGTTCTCCCAATCTGCCCGTTTATAAACAGAGATGCAGAGTGTGTCATCCCCTAGAAGACATGCTCAACTGGTTAGGTTCAGACAAAAACTGTAACCTATCTTAATTCACCAAGACAAGATATTTATATGTTAAAATTAAAATCAGAAACGATGAAATCCATTCCTGGTGTAACACCAGAGCATTTATTATTGAGATTGATATCCTCTCTGACATTTTTGTGTCATCCAAGTATTCTTACACATGCAGCTGACTTTTACTAGTAAACTCAGTTCTCTCTTCTTCCTTTATCATTCCCCTTCCTCTCATAACTGTTGCTTACTACATAGACTTGCCGATAGTAAGGTCCTCTTTCTACACTCGTCTGTAAATATTTTTGCATTTGGAGACTTCAATGTCCATCATATCAGGTGACTTAATCACTCGCTGGCATCCAAACCATAAACTTCTCTATTACTCAATCTCCCACGCAAATTTCAGACTCCACCCCTCGTTTCCCCAGTGATTCTGACAGACACTCTTCTCTAATTGATCTCTTCATTACCTCAACCCACTCGTGTCGTGCCCTGTAACACTTTCTTCTTAGTAACTCCGACCACAATGTAGTGTCTATAGGTACCTCTTTCCGCTCTCCTATCAGTCACGAACATCCTATTAACAGAAAGTTTTTCTGTTATAAACGCACTGATTGGGACTAGATATCTCGACAGGGTTTGGCATGCTGGCCTTCTGCACAAGCTCAGTGGCTATGGTGTAACAAATCATGTAATGAAAGTCATGTTCCTTTCATGCTAACGCGGGAATGCTCTAATTGTCTACGCTGTTTCAGACCTCCATCAATTAACTCTCTGGTGTCACCAGTTTCTAATTACGTATTTATGCAGATGACACAACCACAACTCCCGTTTTAATAGTAAATTTAACAGACCCGACAAAGTAAAAGTGGCCACAGTTCTCGAAAATAATCTCCAATCAGTGGTTAAATGGGACAAGAATTATCTTGTAATTTTTAACGCCCCCAAAACAAAACTTCTTTCGGAGAACTGAATGCTAGCCCCCAGGAGAACAATACTCTACGCCTTCTTGGGCTCATGTTTTCCACTGACATGAAGTGGAGTAACGATATTGCTACTGCTAGGAAAGTTGGTTCACTGTGTCATACCAGAAAATCTTTCTCGACAAAATCTATCTTGCATAATTATAATTCTACCATTCGTCCGGACATTGAATACTGCTGATATATTTGGTCTGATGTTCCTATTCCTATATCTCGAGATTCTCGACAAAAATTAAAGAAGGGGCTGAAATGTAATCGATCCTGACCTGATATTTTGACTTCACTTACTTTCTCACCGACGTGACGTGTCTTCCATATTACCTCGACTTTAAACAACTAACTCTCACCGTTTTGCTATTTAACTAGCAACCGTAAGTTCTATTCTAACAGTTTCTTTTCTCGCACTTCTCACCTGTGGAACTCTCTTCCAATTTCTTGCTTCCGTGACACCTAAAATCTTCGAAAATATAAATGCAACGCCAATTGCCATATTCTGTTTTCCTGAACCCTGTTCCTTTATTGTTCTTTCCTCACTTCTCCTCGCTAATGTCTTCCCTTATTCGTCCATTCCTTTTGCGTCACAGTGGCATTTTCGCCTTTCTTGGCGGGAAACGATTAAAAAATGTATATAACGTTAAACAAGCAAAACGATTAGCAATTAAGACACATTACAAAAGAGTTGTACATAAATACAGAAACCCAAACATCAAAATGTTTGAAAACCCTGGAAAGAAAAATAAAGCCTGACATTAAGCCTAAATTACTAGGAGATTATGAATTTATTAATTATGACATACAGTAAAATAATCTAAACAACCTTTTTGACGGTACTAACACGTAAACTATTAACGGGTAAAAATGAATTAGAGGAAAAAATATAAAGTTGATAGGTAAGAAAAAAACGAAAAGTAAAGATAAGACAAACGATATTCAGGTTAGTTGTACAAATACAAATAAACACGAATACAGAAAAACCTGTTAACTTTAGGAAAAGTCGAAAGAATGATCAATACATATATAAATGCACATAAATATAATAATCGTAATATATATATATATATATAATTTTTATAAATACAATTTATTTAAGAAAATGTTCTGTTTTTAATCAAACAGTGTTAATTAAAATTTACCGGCCTAAATGTTCGAGAAATTTTGTATAAAATATGCGTTTTCCGACAGGAATCGAACCGGTATTCATATTTCTGTGTAAGTAGAAGATATATTAAATAATTGTCGGACATAATTCATTTCATTATATGTTGTCACTGTTTACGTTAAAATACGTTTCGGGAGCAGATATGATCGATCGAGAAAAATCGTCGTATATTGTGTGTTTATAAAAAGTAATTCGGACTTTGCTAACCAGAGGCTAGGAAAATGGTATAGCACGTCACATCAAATGACGGTTTCCGTATAGGATAAAGGTTCGATTCCTGTCGGAGAACTCATAGTTTATACAAAATTTCTCGATATTCAGGCCGGTAAATTTAATTAGTACTGTTTAATTCAAAACAGAGTATTTACTTAAACAAATTGTATTTATAAAAATAACGTATAAACAAAAATATATTACATAATTGTCGGACTTAATTCATTTCATGATATATATATATATATATATATATATATATATATATATATATATATATATATATATATATATGTTTATATATGTGTGTGTGTGACAGAGAAGAGAGTATGGAAACACACACACACACACAGACACGTATATATATATATATTTTTTTTTTAAGTTCGGTTAAGATCGAGTAGACACCTCAACCCAGAGAGTAAGACGTCGGAGGTTGAGGGGCTGGGGCGAAAGTTATATATATATATATATATATATATATATATATATATATATATATATATATATATATATTTATATATAATAAAATAAATAATGATTCATATTAAATAATTATATTACTTTTAAGTTATATTTCCTTTTTTTCAGTTAAACATAAAATCTGTTAATTTTTGGGAATTCAAAAAAAAAAGGCGTAATCTCCACTTGAGTTCCGAACGCCATAGATCCTACTGACAATATCAGTCACTTATGTGCCATGTGTGATACACGCTTAGGCGATCGTTTATCTTTCGATACATGACTGAAGAGGTAGATTTTCTTCCTGCAGATTGCCATTTCTTTCTGTGGTAGACCATTTGCCATCCCGGTCTGTCCTGCTATTTAGAAGAAGAGGATTCATACCTTTGCCTTTCGTAAGTGAATGCAATGGGTTTGATTGGAATTCGAACTCGGTTCTCCGATTCCTCAATCCGATCCGCTATCCATTACTCTATCGTGCCTCCATTTTCAATGCAACATATATATTGAATGAAATTCTTCCTCAAATTTTAGTCAAAGCTTTGCGAAATTTGTGAATTAATCATTAATTTTCCCCTTCTACCAGGAATCAATAGTTATCATGATAATGACTAGAGTTGTTAGAACAAAAACAACAGAAACATCAATTACTAGTGCTTCAGCGAGTGTCACTGCTGCTATTAAATTTCTATTGCTGCAGCGACACTGAATCTTTTGCTTTGGCGATTCTGAAAAGACTGGTCCCTCTTTTAATCTTTCCACATTTGTACAGACATTTCCACTGCCATAACCGTCATCTAACCCGCCATTCCAGTGGGATTACCTTCTTTTCCATTCTTTTTCTCCTCCTAGTGACACTCGTATAACCCAACGTGGCAATGCAGTATTACTGCCCGTGCCAGCGATCCGCGTGCCTGTCCGTCTTTCTCTGGACGTACTCGACAGGTGCTTGCTGCCATCGACAAATTCCTTTCTCTGAATATTGAGATCGGACTTAAAAAAACGGGAGAATTTCAAGGAATACAGAATTGCATAATCGGAACATTCCCGGTAACACCATCGCTCGAATGCCTTCCAACCAGTGATATTATATCCCAATAAAATCTATCTATCTATCTATCTATCTATCTATCTATCTATCTATCTATCTATCTATCTATCTAGCTGTTATATCTCGTGCAAGATATAATAAACAAAGTAAACCCGAGTGTAGGTTTTCAATAATAACTTTATAATCGGATGTAGTACAGAGACAGAGTCGAGAGTATGCTAACCTCAATAGGTGTTACAAACGAAGTCGCTCCTACAAAGGAAGTCGCTCACGACCACCTGCTGTGGTCGCACTTTATCGGCAAACCGTCCGTCCATTATCGTGAATGGGGAAGTTGGGTTATACCATCACAGCACTATCTATCCCAGTCTGTTCCTATCTCTCAAAACAATACTGTTCATTATCCATCTTTTTTATCCTAATGTTCACACAATACAAGGCCCAAGGGTAGAAGGCTTTTGTGTGGTGTTCTATGAGGGTAAGAAAAGGTAAGAAATGAAGTTCATGACGTGATGCGGGAAAGATAACGGTTAATCCGAGCCTTGATGAGATCAACATTTTTGTGATTGGGAAAACATCCTGCTGGGAGTCTGTCCCTCAAAGCAGTCATTCTTGGGGGGAAGCTTTTCTAATGGAACCTACTTCTTACTAATGGACTACGAAGGGAGTGAGGAAGATTCATACTTCTGTATGTCGCACGGCGGGTCCCAGTTGTATAGGTCAGGGCTGGTGGGACTGTAGCTCGTCAGTACATATGCCATGGGAATAGCAATATGGCAACGAGAGGATCGTAACGTTTCTGTATGGAAAAGGGTTTGTAATGTGGAATATAATTCATCATCCACAAGAACGCGGAGGCGCTTTTGCAATCTATCAAGACAGGCAAGAAGCTCCAACCCATATTCTATCTATCTATCTATCTATCTATCTATCTATCTATCTATCTATCTATCTATTAACATGGTAATTGAATAATAAACGGTAAAATCTCCTAAGTAACGCATTTCAACCCGAAAAGGAACTTCATCAGAGTAATAATTGTTTTTTCGATTATGCCATTCTATTATACGTAGTGGTGGTGGGAGGACGTTAAATGTTTAAAATTACAACTGATTGACTTTTTATCTTTCGATGTAAAATTTTAAGCCGCCATTGCTGTATTTCTCCATCTTCCTTTTATAGAAAACCTTTGTCGATCAGTCGAATGACTAACAGATATTTGTCCAGAAACAGCAAAAATGGAACATAATCAAAAAGGTTAAGTTTAGAGAAAAATAACAGGGCGACCAACGTTAGAAATAACCAGACCAACAGTGGAGAGCATGTACGTTAAGGGAGGTGTTAACGCAGCGGTTAAGGAGAAACCCACCAAGATGGAAATTCCTTCACTAAAATAGTAGTCCATTCTTTCGGAAAAGTCTTTTAGCTTCTAGTTTAGAGTGGGTAGGAGATTCTGCTTCCACCGAGACATCATTGGGAATGCATGCCAGAACGGTTTAAGAAAAATACGATTAGGCAATGAAATGCCCTTGTCAGCCGTCAGACCTAAATTCAATCGGACATCTGTGGCAGGAATTGAAAATTGCAGGTCATAAAGAGAAGCCATCGAATCTATTTGAAATAATTCTGCATTGTGGCCAAATATTTCAGTCAGGAGATGCAGAGTCTGTATGTAAAGCTAGAGGAAAACCTCTATTAACATAAAGAACTGTAATATATCAATGGAAGGGGTACAATTCGCATGTTAGACATCAATATAATAAAGCATTGATGATTATGGAAATCAAAAAAATTAATATTGTCTTTGACTTATTATCAATTCATTTAAATTCTTGAACAATTTTACTTATGTCAATAAAGAAGATTAATAACATCAAACACCAGTACTCGTACGATCACCGAAGTTAAGCAACGTCGAGCCTTGTCAGTACCCAGATGAGTGACCATAAAATAACGTTCAAAATATCTGTAGTTGAAAGCATAAAATTGCTTGCGGGATACTTAGATTCAAGCATTAAATAACCTATAGACGTTGATATGCCGTTAATCAAAACCAAGCAAGCAAATAACCAAGCAAGTAACCAAGCAAGCAAATAACCAAGCTAGTAAGTAACCAAGCAAGCAAATAACCAAGCAAGTAACCAAGCAAGCAAGTAACCAAGCAAGTAACCAAGCAAGCAAAGAACCAAGCAAGTAACCAAGCAAGCAAATAACCAAGCAAGTAAGTAACCAAGCAAGTAAGTAACCAACCAAGTAAGTAACCAAGCAAGTAAGTAACCAAGTAAGTTCTTTTAGAGTTCTCTCAGTTATATTTCCTGGGTTTCGACCCATTATTCTTCTGTTTACCTATTTTGCTTTTATGAAAACATACATCTCGTTACAAATAAAAACAAATGAAACCTAACTAGAAAATCTTAAAACATCGAAGGATGCAAAAGACGCAACAGTTGCGCGAAATTGTTGATGTTAAAAAAAATTCCACTGTTCTACTATTTACAATTTCGGATCCTCTGTACTGATAAATCATCAGTTACCTCCCCTTAAGATATAAGAGGTATAAAGTTACCTCCCCTTAAGATCTAAGAGGTATAAAAAGCACCCTGTAATATCCATCTGTAGACATATAGTCAGAGTAAAGTGCAATAAAGATTTGATATAAGTTTATTCGCCGGTTCTGTTTTTACTACATGCCCCATACTGGCAGAAAATAGACAGATGTGTGTGTGTGTGTAGCAGCCGCTGTTTGATTAAGAAATAATGTATTTTGCGTCGGTTTTATTAGTAAATGCGCAAAACATTTATAAGTAAAATTTTCGAGATAACAAATGCCTATTCATAATATTACTTTCATTGATGAACAGTTTTTTTTGTTTTTCTTTCTCTTGTTTCTTCCTTTGATTTCATCATATAATCTCAAATTTCAGTTTCTATATCGTATTTCATTCGAAATCTTTTATCAATTCCGATTCAGATTTTATACCTTTCACTTCTCTTTCTTTAGACAGCGTTTATGACATTTGCCGTAACATTTTTCTCTTCGTTTCTTAAATCTAACAGCGTTTCCTCATTGAAAACTCGCGCCTTTTCTTCCTTCCCATTCGTATAAGTTTCCCATTTCGCACTTCCGATCATTCTTTCTTCATTCGTTCATTCATTGTTTGACTCTCTTTCCATCATGTTTTTTTTAATCTTTGTTGAATGGATTGCCGCTTAATCAACCAATCATATTTCATCGAGACCGAGGCCTTTTGCCCGATGTGCATTGTCACATCCCCATTAACCTTTCCGCGAAAAGAGTTTCGGGGTCAACTTGATTTCGCACTAACCTCGGCGTCAGCGTCTTCAGGCCCTCATGACGATTTACTTGACTCTTTTTACCCGCGTTCATTTTCCCATACAATTAAATTTCTGTCATTATCTTGATCGTCATTGTCATCTTAAATTATTATCAATTGCAATTAATACTGTTTGAGAAAATTATTTTAGCAATTATTTGATAATCAATTATCATAAAATCATATCAATAATAATTATAGTCATAAATTCAAAGGATTTAAAAAATGTCAATTAAAGTTGTTGCTGATTAATCAGTTAATTGCAACAATTATCAATAAGGACCAAATCTATCTATCTCAGTCTGTTCATATCTATCTATCTATCTATCTATCTATCTATCTATCTATCTATCTATCTATCTATCTCAGTCTGTTCATATCTATCTATCTATCTATCTATCTATCTATCTATCTATCTATCTATCTATCTATCTATCTATGTCTGTTTATATCTATCTATCTATCTATCTATCTATCTCAGTCTGTTCATATCTATCTATCTATCTCAGTCTGTTCATATCTATCTATCTATCTATCTATCTATCTATCTATCTATCTATCTATCTATCTATGTCTGTTCATATCTATCTATCTATCTATCTATCTATCTATCTATCTATGTCTGTTCATATCTATCTATCTATCTATCTATCTATCTATCTATCTATCTATCTATGTCTGTTCATATCTATCTATCTATCTATGTCTGTTCATATCTATCTATCTATCTATCTATCTATCTATCTATCTATCTATCTATCTATCTATCTATCTATGTCTGTTCATATCTATCTATCTATCTATCTATCTATCTATCTATCTCAGTCTGTTCATATCTATCTATCTATCTATCTATCTATCTATCTATCTATCTATCTATCTATCTATCTCTGTTTATATCTATCTATCTATCTATCTATCTATCTATCTATCTATCTATCTATGTCTGTTCATATCTATCTATCTATCTCAGTCTGTTCATATCTATCTATCTATCTATCTATCTCTGTTTATATCTATCTATCTATCTATCTATCTATCTATCTATCTATCTATCTCTGTTTATATCTATCTATCTATCTATCTATCTATCTATCTATCTATGTCTGTTCATATCTATCTATCTATCTATCTCAGTCTGTTCATATCTATCTATCTATCTATCTATCTATCTATCTATGTCTGTTCATATCTATCTATCTATCTATCTACTTCTGTTCATATCTATCTATCTATCTATCTATGTCTGTTCATATCTATCTATCTATCTATCTATCTATCTATCTATCTATCTATCTATCTATCTATCTATCTATCTATCTATCTATGTCTGTTCATATCTATCTATCTATCTATCTATCTATCTATCTCAGTCTGTTCATATCTATCTATCTATCTCAGTCTGTTCATATCTATCTATCTATCTATCTATCTATCTATCTATCTATGTCTGTTTATATCTATCTATCTATCTATGTCTGTTTATATCTATCTATTTATCTATGTCTGTTCATATCTATCTATCTATCTATGTCTGTTCATATCTATCTATCTATCTATCTATCTATCTATCTATCTATCTATCTATCTATCTATCTATCTATCTATGTGTTTGTTCATTAAGTTTTCTCATAACATGTGCCTCATATCGATATTAATCCCCACCTCTCATTTTCCCCAGCAGTCATGTCTTTCAGCCGCATCTATGTTTCAGCCACTGCTACTAACACCATTCTAATTCTACCTTTTAGTCTCGTAGACCATTACTACTGAGTTGGGAGTTCGATCCCTAGTGGGTGCTTTCTTCTAAGAATTTTATCTTTTCTTGAATTGAATAGTTCCAGAATATGACAATAACAAGTGCTATGATTTTCCTTCGATCCTTCGTCCGTGTGCGTGCGCACGTGTGTGAGTATGTATGTGCGTTTATCTTTGTGCACATGTTTCTGTATCTGAGTGTTTGTGTACACGCGTGTATGTCTGTGTATACGTGTGCGTATGAGTGTGTATTTATGTGTATATGTACGTATGTATGTGCTTATGATTCCGTGTATGTCCGTGTATGTGTCTGTGCGTTTATGTGTGTGCATGTATGAGTGTCTGTATGTGTGAATATATGAGTAAGTATGCGTGTGTATGCGTGTGTGTATGTGTACATGAGTGTATGTGTGCATGTGTGTGTATTTATGGGTGTGTATGTTTGAGTGTGTGTGTGTGTGTGTGCGTAAATGTGATTCGATCACAAATCTTCATATCGCGTATTTTGTTCAATTTACCGATTTTTGATGTTAACAATCAATATTAATTACGTGAAGCCGCTGCCTATAGAGTTTCCCACGGTTGGTAGCACCATACAGAAAATGATTTTACCCGAAGCTGAATCTTGCACTCTTTGCTTGACTTCTGAAAACTATCAAGACCTTTCTAAGTTTAACAGAACTGTCTTCAGTGTTACACTACATCCCATTAAGTTTTCTGAATTTTTATCTTTAACATTTAAATTTTCTTTCCTTTAAAAAAGCTAAGGAGAAAATTAACGGGAATATTTGAACTATTCATAAACAGGAAACATCACATATAACCAATTTTAGTGTCACGCTTACGCTGCAGCTTCGATTTTATGAATTTCATCGGATTTTCAAGTTCCTCCTTTGCATCCATTTTACTGAAACTCCAACAGAAACAGTACAGCATGCAAATTACAAATTGGAGATACCAAATTCAAGCAACTAAATTTTTTTAAAAATATTTGGGAAACGTTTTAACAGAGGTCGAAAAGTGCGACACCAAAATTCGAAGGCGCATTGGGATAGTGAAAGTTGCTTTCCAAAAACTAAGCAAAGTATTAAGAAACAAAAAAAAAAACCCATTAGGAACAAAGAAAATAGTACTGAACTGTTATGTACGTTCATAGCAGAAATGTGGTTCTACAGAAGGATGCTGAGATTATCATGGGCGGAATATGTGAGCAATGAGGAAGTTTTAGAGAAACGTACACTTATACTTAACATTAGAAAGAGAGAGTTGAAAATTCTAGGGTACATAATGAGGAAAGAGAGCTTAGAAAATTTGACACTCACAGGACAGATTGAAGGGAAGAGGGAAAGAAGAAAACAGTGTATAACTTACCTAACGAGCTTATGTAAATGTTTGACAAAACTGGAATTAGGATAGATAGCAAAATCGCTAAATTTACAAAGAGCTACAAAGGATAGTAAACTGTGGAGAGCCATGATCGCCAACGTCACGAAGCACATAGAAGAAGAATTGTAGTTCATGCACAATGATTACAAAGATGTTTGGAACAAAGTATTGAGAACATATAATAAAAACAAACTAAGAAAAACAATATTAATGCGAAATATATACTCTAAGTTCTGGAACTAGTCTTAGAAGTCTATGTGATGTTGCATAACTTCATGTAAAAAGAAAGACTGCGCAGCATCCAGAATAGCATACCAAACTTTAAATTTGACTTTACTAAAAATTGATGGTGACCAATGTAAATCTTCCTCTTCAGAATGCTGCACAAATTCTAAATCGGACCGAAGCCGGGAAAACACACCGAGCATTTCCTCAAATGAGCGTTTTGGCAAACCATTCTATTAAGATCTTAAGCCGAATCTGATGGAACATTCATCTTTCTTTTGGCTTCTTCAATTATAGCATCACGTTCATCTTAACACCACCTGGAACTTGGTATGAGCCCACCACCTAGTCACTTATAATCCAACTCTAAAGTACCCCACTACCCCGCCTTGTGTCAATCAAGAGGATAGTTTCTGCCAGTACCTATCCACATTTTGTGTCACCCGTCTCTCACAAAGTGAGTGGCAGTGAATATAACGCTTGGAAAGTCGATCTTGAAATTTATTGGCCATTTCTTTTCGTTTTCCTTATTGGTGTCACCTTTCCCACCCATTCATGTCCTTTTTTGTTTTTTTCTGGGCCACATCCCCATAGTCTCGGTTGTTCACTATTTCATCTTTGTTGCTACACAGTCTACATTTAATCTTAACATTTCGTCTACGTAGCCCCATACATATAGCAATTTATTTGCTACTCCTTCCGTTTTTCTTCCGAAATGTCTATATTATTATTATTATTTTTATTATTATTATTATTATCATTATTATTATTATTATTATTATTATTATTATTATTATTATTATTATTAATATTAATATTATTATTATTTTTATTTCCTTTGATATCTGGCGTTTACACATTTCTTTCCGGGTCCCGCCCAGGGATCTAAGGTTAGAAATGGCATCATGACACTTTCCACTGCAAAAAAAAAAAATAAAAAAATTATTACATAGATAAAGCCCTTCGTAAAGTGTGGGCTGTACTTGTCAGAACAATTTTTTGTATCTCTTTGAGGCATGGACTTCCAGGGATCCTTTCAATCAGCCTACTGGAATCTTTTCCAACCAGTCCAAGGGCTCCAACTACAACAGGGATTGTTGATGTTCCCATGTGCCACATTTTTGAGATTTCTATTTCAAGGTCCTTGTATTTTGACAGCTTTTCGAATATCTTCAAAGATACATTGCAGTCTGCAAGGACTGCCATATCAAAAAGGTGGCAATTATTTTGTTTGTGGTCTTTAATAACAATGTCTGGACGGTTGGCTTTGATTGTTCTGTCAGTGTGTATTGTGTAGTCCCATAGAATTGTAACAGGCCCTATCTCCGTAACCGGGTCAGGGTGGTGCTCGTACAGTTTCTTTTATTATTATTATTATTATTATTATTATTATTATTATTATTATTATTATTATTATTATTATTATTTTAACTAGTTTTAGGCGTCGTGGTTATGACGATAAACTACATCAGGCAGTAAGGCCTCTGACCGGTGGATTGGAGTGTGTGAGGAGCGTGGAACCACCACTTCACTGCTGCTGTCCCCACCTCCACTCTGAAAACAAAAGTCAATAGAACATTTTTATCATAAAATGACCAACAATACATTTTTATAGCAAAATGACAATCAATGCAACAGTAAAAAATATAAAACTACTGAGAACATAAGATTATGTGCAAAGGCATATGTAGTTGAAAGCATAACATTGTGTGTGCGATATTTAGATTTCGGCATTAAATAATCTATAGACGTTGATATTTTAAATGTAATTGTCGTTTCTTTGCTTTACTTCGAGTTTCGTAATTGCTAAGTGAAAACATTCCTCTGACGAGGCACCTTCTTCCTTCACATTCTATCATGGCCTGTTGACATCGTCTTTTGGGTGTTGTGTTTTATCTATTAGATTCTACTCATTTTTCCTGAGGTCCAGGTTTCCGAGTTTCTGGCTTTTTTTTAGTATTTTTCTTCATTCTTCTGAGATAAACTTTGATGACATTTTTTTGTTTCTAGGTACATTTTCCTTGCTTGCAAGATCAATTTTCTGGCCTGAGAGTTGAAAAGGATTTTATTTATTTCATTCTCTAAAACAGATTCTGTTCTGTGCCCATCATATTGGTTTCTGTGGTAAAAATGCAGTCACTTACACAAATGTTAGTGGGTCACCTTTTCTATCCAGTCATACTTATTCTTGTACAATTTTAGGGTCAACTGGCTACATTCACATCTCACATGGTATATTGTATTTGCTTTATATAATCTGCACTTGATGTGTTTCATCTGTTCTGGTTTGTTATTTATCTGGGACTTTTGGTGTTTTGGACCGTTATTAAGAACGACTCAAATTCAATCAAGTTTAACCATGTCAGTTTCGATTTATTCACTCAATTTGTCTTTTTTAATTGTCTTCCTCCCATTTTTTAAATACTCATTCTTATTTTTCCGTGGTTTGTCTTCATTCGTCTGTTCGTTGCTTTTCTTTGTTTTGTCTTGTGTACTCTACGAGTTCCTTGATCGCAGAATCCACGATGCTAACATAGAAACTATTTACATCGTTTCTTGAGTGTAGCATTTTATGCACTATATTCTGTTATTTTATCTTGTTGTTCATGCTTTAGAGTTTCTTCCTTGTCCAGTATAAGAAGAGTCCGGAATACTTCACAAATTGGAACGGTTTTCTCTAGTATTTTTCTTCGTTCTTCTGAGGTAATTTTTGCTGGGTTTTTCCTTTATCTATTTCTGTTTGATGTCACCGGATTTCAAAATAGTTGTAGTCATCCTTTCCGTTGAGTGTTCTATTGAGTGCTTGGTTAAATAGTTCAATTCTTTTTGCTGTCTTTCTTTTTCCCTTGTTGGTTATCAGCATTGCACATCTCTTTTTTCTTTTTATGTGCCATGCCCTTTCAGGACCTAGTTGATTATGGCTCCCTCTATCCCTTGCAGCTCTCAACAAGTTCCTTCCCTCTGCTTCCTCCCCACTGATCACGTTCTATCATTCACTAGCTTAAGCCCGCCAGTTATATCGCGCGTTGTTTTCCCTTGTCTCTCTTTCCATCTATTCGACCCGTGAGTATCAGATTCTCCAGGCCCTCCTTCCTCATTATGTGTCTCAGAAACTTCAGCTGCCTCTTCCTGTTATTAAGTATAAGCCTCCTCCTTGTTTGCATCCTGTTTAAGACCTCATTGTTGCTCACACGATGCAAATCGTTCAACATTCACTGCCGTAAAGATTGACAAATTTCACGTAACAGCTCAGTATTCTTTTCTTTATTACCAAAGAAATCCTCCTGTCTCGCAATACTCTGCCCAGCTTTTGGAATGCGTCCTTGGCCATCCCAATACGTCTACGGATCTCAGTGTCGCACTTACAGTCCTCTGTCAAGACCCAGAAAATTAAACTTCCGCTTCTGCTTGATTCTAGTGTTCCCGACCTTCAAATCGCATTTTGGGCTCATCTTCTTACTGATGACCATGAATTCTGTCTTCTTGTAGTTTATGCTTAGTTCTTTCTTCTCACTCTCCGCCCCTACTCTAACTCTCACAATGCCAAATTCCATTTCTATACCTCGGCTGAAGATTCTGGTCGTCTCTTTGGGAGTTTCCAATTCGTTTTTGTTC
The DNA here is from genome assembly GCA_964036315.1 of Acanthosepion esculentum. Taxonomy (NCBI): domain Eukaryota; kingdom Metazoa; phylum Mollusca; class Cephalopoda; order Sepiida; family Sepiidae; genus Acanthosepion; species Acanthosepion esculentum. Next base: position 68,380,075 of record OZ038508.1, on the reverse strand, counting down.
TGGGCAAAAATAGAAAGTCATCTAATGTTTATGAGCTGGGTCAACGATTCTTACGACTTTGTGAATCTGTAAGCCTCGTCACATTTCTTTAATATGTACTTCAGCGAAATTATCACCATTGCAAACAAAATAAAGAAGTGAGTTTCCTTGGAAGATTTTTCACTGTTATTGGATACTGTCTTTCTGCGATTACTTCCATTTAGCAAGTTTCCATTACCATCGTTATGGAAAAACGAAAAAGAGGAATATATTTTCGATTTCTGTCGGGTGCGCATTTTCTTTAATAAAACTTTTGATCTCTAGGCCAGTAGATATTAATTTTATTGTTTACAAAACAGAGTTGTCTACTGAAAAACGTGTACCCCAAAATATAACATAGTAATAAGTTAAGATTAAAACAATCCATTAATTGCAAAATAAAAAAAATCCCAGGCCTCATGAATTTAAACGTCCTACGAGGCTGGCATCCCGTTCCCACCCCTTCACCGTTGAAACTGTTAGATGTAGACGTCTCTTCTACTCCAATAGCTTCATGTCTTGCACATCTCGCCTGTGGAACTCCCTTCCTTATTCCTGTTTCCCTGACAAATATAATCTCCAACTATTTAAGTGTAACGTCAATCGACATCTCCAGTTGCCTTGATCTATCCACTTTCCTTCTCCACATCCTTTCACCTTTCATTCCTATCTGCTCTCGCTCCAAATCTTCTGTAACCCCCTTGCCTTGATCGATCCACTATCTTTCTCCACATCCTCTCCTTTACCACTCTTATCTGCTCTTCCTCCAAACCTTCTGTAACCCCTTGCGTGCTAGTGGCTCCCAGCCTTGCTTGGGGTGATAAGCTTAAAACAAATTCTATTATCTATGATTGCACGTTTATGTTTTAAACTGTTTTGTGGTCTATACATGTCACAAATAGCTTCTTTATCACTTTCTGTACACTTTGATTAATAAAATAGATCACTCTCTTATCTCGTTCCCTTTTAGGCATCCTTTTGGGAAATAACTAGAAAGTCATTGTTTACATGTAATCATGTTATCAGCCTATAGTTGCTTAGTCTTTTTCTGGTTTACGTTAGATTTTCCATTCGTCATAAAAATGTACATAAATTACTGCAGCAAACTGGATGATATAAACAAAATAATCTTGCTTGGGGAATGCAGGCGCTCGACACCGTCTGTTTTCTCAATTTTCTTTTATGTTTTGAGAATGTTCAATTACTGAACACAGTGTCAGGAGCCTGATTTCCCCCAAACAAGATCCTTTACTTTATCACCTCCTTTTTGCTACAATAACACTGTGTAAGAAAAGTTTTGACTTTTTTGTCTTTTTTTTGTCTTTTTTTCTAATAGGTTAGCAACTATTATTTCTTGTTTCTGTCTAGAAAGCAAAAGAAATGACTATTATCCTCATCAAGCTTTGCTTTTCTGACATGATCATCGATGTTTTGCAAATAACCTTTTTTTTTCCAATTATATTCCAGGCAGATTCAGCGCTGTGTTGGTGAAGGAGAATTTTCTTGAAATTTCTTGAAGTTTCACAAACTTTCAGGAAGTTTCTAAAAGTATAAATACAATGAACGTAAGCTCAGCAGTAAACCGTCCAAATCGTCGTTGATGGATGCATTCGTCACAGATGGCATGAAGAGATTGTAAGCACCCGACATACGTATTTTGCTATGTATGGAGTTAATTTAGCAAGACAAAAGCTAAAAATCCCTCTGTGGCAACATCTGCTAAAATATGTGAGACCGACAATGCATATTTTAGCATGGCGGTCGGTGATCAACACAAACCCTGGCCACGTCATTTCACCTGCGAAGTCTGGAAGGTAAAATGGAAAGTTTGGCTCTTTTTGGTTAGTGAAATTTTTTAGTGTAAAAGTTTTGGAATATTTTTTCATTTAAATATTTTTTACTTTTATTTTTTTAAGACAGTGTTATTAAAAAATATGCAATAAATATATTTCAACTATTACGTATGTCCGTGTATCATAGACGTTTCCTATATTGGATCAATGGCAAGAGCTATAAAAATACAAAATATTAAGTTTGCTCAAAATTTTGAGATTCCGTATTGGGTGGGGGTTGAATTTGCTACAATAATTGAGGTCCAAAGTCAGAATTTTACATATCCAGCGCAGGATTTTTAGAAATTTAAAAAACCAAAAATGTAATTTTTTTTAGAAATTTTCAATAACACTGGGGAGGGGGGTGTTACTTCATATTTTTATTTTCTTCGTTTTCAGGTTGGAAAATAAGAGCCATTTGAAAATAGAGCCATGAAATTTGCAATTATACGATTCTGGAGGGAGCCAAGTAACCACTCAAGCAATTTCTTCTGCATTGGAGTTTCTTCGTGGAGCTGGCAAGAATGCGCATGCAAGCTCCAGACCTTCTGTCATCCACTGCCGCAGCGCTACACTGCCCTGAGCTCCTGGTACCACTCCTCCAAAGAGAGAACAACCGTCTTCAAAAGAGAACAGCAATTCAGAAGTCATTTATCCAGATGAAAGAGACGCAGCTGAAGAGAGAAACCCATAATACCCCCCCCCGCGACTTGATCTTGATCTAAAAAAGTTCAATGTTGAGTGGAATTTATTAGATGAAAGTGTGCAAGTCGAAGGTCAGGGAAAACGTTACCCGTGTTTTTCAAGCTTTTTCACCCGTCAAGATGGGCTTTGCTTCTGCCACAATGTGATCGGTCTGTTCAAGGCAATTGGAATCGTCTGTAACCCCAGCGAGTGGTGCCTCTTCATCGACAACGCATTCAAGATATTACAAAACCGTGCTAATTCATAACGGGAACATGTATCCATCTCTTCCCCTCACTGGGTGCAGCTCAAAGAGGAATACAGCAGTGTCAAGATTTTGATAGATGACTTGAAATATTAAAAACACGGTTGGGAGTTTGTTGAAGACTTCAAAATAGTGTCCTTCCTGATGTGTCTCAAAGGCGACTTTGCCAAGTTACCGTGTTATCTTTCCTTTTGGGACAGAAGGGACACCGCGGCATACTACTACTGGCTACAGCAGATCGAGTTTCAGTATGAGGAGGAGCAACGTCAAATGGCAGCCACTGTTGGATCCCCGGAAAACATTGTTTCATTCATTGGACCTTATGTAACAATTTGTCACAGCTCTAGATAAGGAGTCTGCCAGCCTTCAGGTACATTCAAGAATTCTTCGTCGGACCACAAATAAAGAGCATAGAGTGCAAGGAATTCCCCAAAAAGCTCACTATAATAGAGAAATCAGCGTCGAACAGCTTTGTCACAGTGGTTCCAGCCTTCCTGGGAAATCAGGAGGCCAAAAAGCTTGGGGAGCTTGTTGAGACCCTGGTGAAGAAATACGGCAAAATGGGATGCAGAATGCCCCTCAACGTCAATATCTTGGACGCTAATCTTGACAAATTCAAGGGGAACATGGGGGAGTACTCAGAGGAGCAAGGCGAGGGCGTCCACCAGGATATACTACACTTTGAACGTCGCTATCAAGAATCGTATATCGAAAACATGATGAGAGACTATACTTGGGGGCTGATTCGTGAAACTAATTCACAGTATAAGAGTAAATTCCGAAAAGCTACTCACTACTTATGTTTTGTGGTCTCTATTGTGTAATCCTAAAATAAATGTTACTTTTGAGTCATATGTCGTTTTGTTCCTATTTTGCGTGAACGAGAATGTTCACATTCGCCAGTTTTCCCAATCAGAATAGGCAAATTTCAGAAATATCTCAAAACAGAGATTGAAGGAAATATGAACCATTTTTCATACTTTTTAGGTGTAAGCAAATAGGAAATAATAGTTGCAAGCCAAGAACAAAAATCGTGTTACACAGTTTAATTTGTGTTATGTTTTTAATGCTATATTACTTCGAGATATATACGACTATGGCCCCCAAAAAATGTCCTTTCTTTATTAAGTGTGAATTACCATGCATTCTTCGCAAACAGGTTAGAGTGATTTTCCGTTGCCTTCTCTACGGTTTGGGATTTAGAGTTGTATTGTTCTTAAACTTATTTCCATCCAAGGTTATTTAACTTGAGAGGAAAGAGACGGATTCGGGACTTTTGCCCAAGTACATCTCTGCGAAAGTAGAAGTAACACAACGGACTTATTTGGAATTTTAAATCGGCTTTCCGGTTTTTCTATACCCGCTGTTGGTCCTTCTCCCTAATGATTTCATTTCCTATCCAGCTTTTGTATCTTTATTTATATTTGAGCATCCTTTTGGAACAACAAGTTTGGCTCCTGGAAACAATTAAATTGAATTCGGTGATGTTTCTGTTTGAGATGTATTGCAGGGATTTATTCACTTTCTCAGTTTCTAATATCAATTTATCCCGTTTTCCGTTCCTTATCGATGGTAGCAATTGTTTTTCTTGTTTTTCTTTTATTTTATCAATTTGTTCTCTTTCTTTTTCTCGCTTTGTTTGCTAGAATCTTTAAGGAGGTTGGCTTTGTGATATCACGGATTTCACAAAATTCTGATACTTCCTGTCGATGTAGGAATTTCTTGTTGAAAATGTTTTCTATCTACCTTTCTGCATATTTCCATTCCAAAATCAGAGAATCATTCTCTCTTCGGTATTTGTTAGACTTGATCAGCAACTCCTTGGTTTGTTGCAGAGAAGTTTGCACCTCCGTTCCATATTCTGAACATCGGCGTTCTGTGTTTCTTTGTGATTTTTGCTTTTAAAGTTGCATGGGGAGAACATACTCGGTAGTTTCTCTTGTCAATTCTTTTTGAAATTATTATTGTTACTACTACTACTACTACTACTACTACTACTGCTACTATTAGGTTGGTGCAAAAATAATGTCGTTTTCTCACATGACGTTGAACGTCAAAAAACGACATTATTTTTGCACCAACCTAATACTACTACTACTACTATTTTCCTTTCATTTTTGTTGTGTACTCATTTCCTTCCGGGTCATAACCGGAAACCTAAGGTCAGAAATGGAATCGTGACATATTCCACTGAACATTTTTGTAAAAGGAAATAAAAATAAAACAACCTAAGATCACACACACATTTTACATATATAAAACCCTTCGTAAGGAGTGAGTGGTATTTGTAAGAACAATTTGTATTTATTTAAAACCTGAGCTATCACGGATCCTTTTAATCAAACCTAGGGTCCCAGCAACAACTGGAATTATTGATGTCTTCATGTGCCACATTTTGAGATTTACACTTCAAGATCCTCGTATTTTGATATTTTTTTTAAAGATCTTAAAATATACCTTACAATCTGCAGGAACTTCTATATCAAAAGCACTTTCTGTTTTTATGGTCTTTGATTTCTATGTCTGGGGGATTAGTTTTGTCTGTGTGTATTGTAAAGTCCCATAAAATTGTTACAGTTTCTCTGTCTGTAACCGGATTTGGGTGATGTTCACTTCAATTTCTTGCAGTTTCCTTTCCGTAAAAATTGCAGATTTTCCAGTGAAGATATTTGCCCACCCTATCATACTGCAACAACCTGATACAAGATGGTCAACTCGATCTGGGAATTCATCACAGAATCTGCATTTTGGTTTAATACAATTTTTCATTCTTCTTCTTATTATTTCTTTGTATAAGAATTCCACTGAGGTCTAAATTTATTTTGTCTATGGTACATTTCAAACCATTTCGGTATAAAGGGCTGCCTGGCTGTATTATTATTATTATTATTATTGTGGTGTCCTCCCTCTAAAGAGTCCATGTTGGACTCTTCCGCCTACTATAAGATTAGTAGGAGAGAAGGCATTCGGGGAACAGTGGTATAGATTGAACGCTGGGTCAACCGACACACACTCACTAGTAGTGTAATATATGATATAATTGCAACACTTTGTCATTTCTTTAACCATTTACTTGGTCACTAAAATTATTATTATTATTATTATTATTATTAAGATAATCCGCTTTAAAATCTACATTCTAGCTACAATATTATTAATATTCAGTTACACCAACACCTCGCTTGACATCATTTTAATTCTTTATCATAACCACACTTTTTACTTCTACAACAACAACTACTACTACTACTACTTACCTCTACAAAAACTACTACTACTACTACTTTTATAATTGTCATTATTTGTCCGAATCCAAATTATTGTCAGAACCTTTACTTTTATAGTTAATATTATCATTACTAGTATTTACTTTTATTATAACTAAAGCAACAGTAATTACGATTTGCCCCACCGAGACCCCCCCCCAAAAAAAAACCCCAAAGAAAGTCAAACGGAACTTTGTCACCTTAATACAACCAAAAACTGCTAACAGCGCTGATAATGTAAAACCTCTCTAATTTTCCAAACCAGTAGCAACACTGCCATGACCTTCACCTTTCTGTCGGACGCATCACCTTTAGCCACTCCCATTTCTGCCCCATCTTTCAAGCCACCCGCCTACTCATCATCATCATTATCATCGTCATCAGTTTGCATTTGCCATCGCAGACATTAGAAGCACGCGTACCAGAACCGACAACGCCTTTTAATTTTAACTTTCAGACAAGCAGCACCATCACCATTAATACAATCAGCATCGTCCACAATTTTCTCTCTTTTTCTTTTTCTCCCTCTCTCTCTCTCTTTCTCTCTCTCTCTCTCTTTCACTCTTTCTTTCTGACGCACACAAATGTGGTGGGAAGAGGCGGGAATACACGCGAACGCTCGCCTATATATGCACACCTGTTCAGAAGATATATTACGAACAGGTACACGAAAACACAGGCAGACATATCGATTCGTGTACATAAGACATGTATAGCAGGATCTCATGCACACCATTCCACTGCTTCTCTTACTATAAAGACATACACATATACAGAAAGGGAAGGGGGTGGACATAAATTTAGTTAATGACGTATTGCATAAACATGGTCATGTAGATTTCAGACCAGCACTCGTAACAACAAACACACCTTCCCGAATTATGTAATACAAGAAAAAATGCTAAAAATTCTAGTGTCGCACAGGCATAAACAAAAAATCGAACTTGCACTGAGTAAATGTTCTTTGGTGGTTAAGGATTTTTTTAAATAAAGACACTTGCGCTGTATCGCCCTTATTTTTCTTATATCGTATCCTATTTTAGTAAATTGGTAATAGGTATTTACACCTGAGTTCAAATAACCCATTAGACACGTGGATATTCATAAGATTACGTTCTCATGCATTCAGAGATTTTATTGTAATCTTATTAGCTCCTGTAAAGGTTGACTATGGAGGTAACAGCATTTTGTTGCATTTGGGAAGGCATGATAAGGGAAAGTGGTTTTTTCAAAAATTCCCTTATTTTCTTCTCTGTTAAAAAGTTCAACATGCTTGAAACGAAAGAATTTTTACGAAAATTTGATAGAACACAAGGGAAAGAGTATTTCGTTCTTTCAGAGGGATATTGATGCGAAGGGGAACCAAATACATTCGGTTCACCCATTCCGTCTTGTGTGTCAATAATCATTGCATCAAACCACAAATACATCTACACACACATACAAATATATATTATTTATGACTATAAAATGATATTTAATGGATACACGTGTATGAGCAGACAGCATATATATATATATATATATATATATATATATATATATATATATATATATATATATAAAAAAAGTGAACATAGAAGTCAACACTTAGAGGCGACAATCTGTTTCATGCTAGTGCAATCGTCAGGCAGCCCATGTTCACTTTTATATTTACACACGCTCTATCTCTGATATTGAGCATTTTATCCCATAAATATAGCACACTTTAAGACTATATTTCTTCATATATATATATATATATATATATATATATATATATATATATATATATATATATATATATATATATATATCTACGCGCTGTCTTCTCATACACGTGTATCTATCTATCTATCTATCTATCTATCTATATATATATATATATATATATATATATATACAGACAGTGTGTGTGTGTGAGTGAGAGAGAGAGAGAGAGAGAGAGAGATGGCATAACAATCACTACATGGAGACTGTTAGCTTAACGCCTCAAGTGATTTGTCTATATGTATAAATTGTCAATCTCGAATATTGAAATTCTTACCCATAAATATAATAAATTTTAAGCAAAAACATACATACTCTCTCTCTCTCTCTCTCTCTCTCTCTCACACACACACACACACATACACACACACACACACACACACACACACATATATATACATATATGCATATGTATATTTCTTATTAATATAAAGGTTATTTTTAGTGGATGCTTGAAATTAATGACAACCGGCCTAAATCTTGCCCTGTCTTGTTGGTTTCGTGGCTGAACTGGTAGAGGCCCACTTTGACACCAAAAGTGGTCCTCCTGATGGAAAAAAGAATGCAGGTTCAATTTCTGTCTAAAGCAAAATTTTCCTTTAGTGGGACTTGTCAATTTATATATATAGGATTAATAGAAAATGTGTCATTTAGTTGATTGTTGCTACATTCAGCACCTCGACACCCAGAGTTTTGCAAACGAATATATATATATATATATATATATATATATATATATATCGAGAGAGAGAGAGACTTGCTCAGTTCCTTCAGGCCTATATCTTTTAATAGATCTCTTTTTCTAACTTGTTCTGTTTATCATTTCTTTTCAGATAAATGATGAGAAACATCAAACTAAATCAGTAAATGAAAAGGCATGATGTAATCGTTACCTTAAAAGCAGAGAATGGTAATTCACAGATTGCTGGGTTCCTGAATGTTGAGCGTTCTTTTGTTGTCAAAGTTCGTAAAGAGTTGGAAGTTGCTGACAGTTATTCTACATCAACCAAGCCAGTTAATTAAGTGCCATACGTGATGCACGCCTGGGCGATCCTGGCTCTTTCGATTCAGGACTGATTTGCCAGAAGATTTTTCTGCAGTAGGTTTCCGTTTCTTTTCAGTGGTAGACTGGTTACCAACCAAGGCTATAGGACCCAGTCTCTCTTGCTATTCAACCCATATTTGGGAGGCGGGTTAGAAAAGATGAATTAATACCTTTCTCAAACGTAAACATACCATCAGTACATCAGAATTAGTATAAAACGTGCAGAAAAGTATCGGTAAGAACCGTAGAAAGTTAATTAATGTCATTGTTCAGGATCTCAGTTGTATCAAGGCACTCTATCGGTACAATTCGGTATTCGATAGATGATGGGATGCAGAGGGGCCAATTCTTGTTTGCAAAGACAAATGATAACTGTATGATCCGTGCAAAGTGCTTGTTGAAACAACAAAATTCTGGAATGCTTTGTTTTTCTCTGATAATCCGGACCAGAAGGTCATCTGAAGAAATGACAGATGATTATGTAAAGACGCTAAGGACGTTCCAACTTTCATGCCCACAAATTTTTCGGTGACAATGACAGAGATGTCATGCGTCCTCACTTCTTTCCTCGGGGTTAAAGGGTCAATGCTGCTTACTATAAGGGCGTATCTCATAACGCCAAGACGATACAAGATCGGATGAGTTACAATCTCCACGATCAAGTCACCCCAAACGTAATACCTTAGCTTTCCAAACCCGGATCCATTGGATTATTACTTATGGTATTTCTGATGTCCGCAATAACTAGCACAATGTCTAAAATAGATAAAGATCATCTGATTTGGGAAGGTCGACGTTCCAGATCAGGTATTGAAGCAGTCATCAGTGCTAATGGTGGATTCATTAACCAGATGCGTCAAGTAGATTCAGAGCATTTTTCATGCCAATGTTTTCTAAAATAAAACTCTTCTTCATGAAATATCTGTCTTTTACTAAATTCATGCATATATCCAGAAAGAACTATGCAATTATATATATATATATATATATATATATATATATATATATATATATATATATATATATATAGTTGCATAATTCTTGGCTCAATCAGTATTGGGATCAAATTGTTGATAAACTTTACGAAGTTCATGTTTTTGTTGTGTTCAAGTAGCTATTTTCGACCGTCTCAAATCTTGATTCTTTCGCCTGTCTCAAATCTTGAATATGACTTAAATATGCCTTCCCTGAACCAAGGATGTTCACTTTTTAGTTGGGAATCTTCCAGAGTAAAAAATCTTCCGGTAGGATTCGAAACTGTACTGTAAAGGGTGGCGGGGAGCAAATTAGACTTCAATCTGAGTGAACATTTTCTTTATTAAATTTTCTCTTGCGCGCATGCTATTAGAAGAAATAAACAGTGTTTTAAAAAAACCGAGCGTTTACACAAATATAGGTAGCCATTAATATTGCGTTTGAAATAATAATAATAATAATAATAATAATAATAATAATAATAATAATAATAATAATAATACTGATTATATATATATATATATATATATATATATATATATATATGAAGAAATATAGTCTTAAAGTGTGCTATATTTATGGGATAAAGTGCTCAATATCAGAGATAGAGCGTGTGTAAATATAAAAGTGAACATAGAAGTTAACTTCAATCTGAGTGAACATTTAAGTGTTGACTTCTATGTTCCCTTTTATATATATATATATATATATATATATATATATATATATATATGCGTGTGTGTGTGTGTGTACTCCCTCTATGGTCGCTAGACTATGAATATAAACGCAATACTAGATTGAGGCAAGATCTCATTTTGCAGTGGAAATGGCTAGATGTAAGTCCTATTTCTTTTAGTTCTTTTCTCGTACTTTTCCCTTCTAGAACTATCCTCTGGCTTCTTTATTTCTAGTCAAGTTTGATCTTCAAAAATTTAAATGCAATGTCAATTGTTATCTTTTGTTTTCTTAATTTCAGTTCTTAAATTTTTCTTTCACCTTAATAATGTTTTTCTTTTTCTTATACTGTTTCACACTCATTAACCCCGCTTTGTTGCCTTGCTTATAATATATATATATATATATATATATATATATATATATATATATATATATATATATATATATATATATATATATATATATATATATATATATATATGATCTAAAAGCTGGCCACTCGTATTTAAGAATACCCGCCTGCTCTGTGGTTTAGACTGCAACTATGCTGCGCAGACCTTAGTTACAGTTTCTGGGAAAGAGCGTGTTATCTAGCGTGATCACCAATTTGAACAAGGCCAGCACGCTGAAACCCTCGGTCACGATGACTTGTGACTTCGTGCTAGCTATCGA
>OZ038508.1:68356391-68363891 GCA_964036315.1 Acanthosepion esculentum | reverse complement strand
TTTTATCGAATTCCTAAAATATCACCCAGCAATTCCTCACTTAACGACTTAACCAGTTAACAATCCCCGGACTTGTGACCAAGTATAAAATCCCATAAAATAAAATTTAAATATCAAACCAGTTTGTACTGTACGTTGTACAAAATTTTAATTGTCATTGTCGTCGCTTTCTTCAAAATCAGTCAAAATAGATAAAATGAATAAATAAAGTGAAAAAGAAATTAAAAAAATACTTACGGTATTTACATTATTCAAATCGATATAATGCACAGAATATAGAGCTATTATTTCGTATAAACAAATTCGACATGTGAGCTTTATATTACATATTGTAAATATAGGACATTTTCTGTTCAATATCGAATTCCAGTCGAATCCATTACATTCACTTACATGCTAATACCCTTGGGAAAGGTATGAATTCACTTTTTCTCCCCCAGCTATGGGCAAATAGCAAGACAGGCCGAGTTCTTTAGACTTGGATGGCAACTAGTCTACTGCAGAAAGAAATGGCAATCTACCGCGGGAAAAAATCTTCTTCATCAATCATGCATCGAAAGATGCATGATCGCCTAAGCGTGTATCACGCATGGCACATAACTGACTGATGTGCTAATACCCTTGGGAAAGGTATGAATCTTCTTCTTCTTCTCCCCCCCCCCCAGCTATTGGTAAATAGCTGGACAGACCGGGTTCTATAGCCTTGAATGGCAACTGGTCTAACGCAGAAAGAAATGGCAACCTACTGCGGGAAACATCTGCCTCATCAGTCATGTATCGAAAGATACATGATCGCCTAAGCATGGCACATAACTGACTGACACTAGTGTACTCTATAAACATTTAGAAATAAATGGTGCAAAATGCCATTAAATCTATCTGAAGCTGGTTGCCTCAAACCTGTTACACATGTAGTTTGCTTGAAATAGCGATCAGGTACAATTCCTCACTTAACGTTAGGACGAACCTGGTCGTTAAGTGAGGAGTTGCAGGATTTTCTTAAAAGGTCATCGTTAATGTCATAATAGAACTTACTCCTAACGTCTGTATATGTAAAATTAAGAGCTATGCATGTGTGATTTATTCGACCCTGTCAATATGACGGTCTAAAAGCATGCAGGCTAGACAGTAGTTTCCCATATATAAAGAAGAGAGAGAGGTTCGAACCCTGTCGGAGGGCACATTTATAAAACAATCGAAATCTCATGTTAGTAGACGACATTTATTATGTTTTAAAAACAGATGTCTACTGAAACCCCTGTATCCACTAAATATACCGTTTACAGCGCGCATATATATATATATATATATATATATATATATATATATATATATATATATATATATATATATATATATATTGTGTATTTAGGCAGCATTTTTTCATTCATACATGTTTCATTAAATAATATAGATAAGTGTTGTCTATATATTTTATGTAAGTTTTTTTCATATAGTCTGATAAGCTTAATAACATTATCATTAAACAATGAAAGAAAATCACAATATTGATACATATTTTTAATCCAATCTAAGCTTTCGGCTTACATAAGCCATTATCAAAGATGACAATTACACAATATATTTATGCAATACACGAACAAGAAATTGATGATAGTATTATTTGTTTACATGGATGATTTCCAAGCAACGATAAACACGTTTTATATGCACGTGTTTATCGTTGCTTGGAAATCATCCATGTAAACAAACAAGACTATCATCAATTTCTTGTTCGTGTATTGCATGAATATATTGTGTAATTGTCATCTTTGATAATGGCTTATGTAAGCCGAAAGCTTAGATTGGTTTAAAAAAATATGTATCAATATTGTGATTTTCTTTCATTGTTTAATGATAATGTTATTAAGCTTATCAGACTATATGAAAAAAACTTACATAAAATATATAGACAACACTTATCTATATTATTTAATGAGACATGTATGAATATATATATATATATATATATATATATATATATATATATATATATATATATTTATATGATTATTTTTAAAAAATATGATTTCATCGCGAAATTACTGATTTCGAAAATTACTGTTTCGAAACTTGAATCAAGTCTTAAAGTTTAATTTCAATATTAAACTTAAAATTTACACTACAGTTTCATTCTTAAGCGAGGTTTTAGAAAGTGAAACTCTACCCTATATTTTAAGTTTAATATTGAAATCAAAATTTAGGGATTGAGTCAAGTTTTGAAACATAGTAATTTCTGTGTCGCAATGGAATCATATTTTTAAAAAATAATTATAATTTTAGCTCTACTTCTGTATCGAGCATTATTTTTTAAAATAAAGACGTAAATATTAAAGATCATTGGATCATTAATCTAACTTTTCTTTCCTATTACATCAATATATATATATATATATATATATATATATATATATATATATATATATATCTTTCATGAAGTAAATCAGGAGTTATTTCGATGACTTTAACCTCGCTGAAATGTTTAAGTATCTTGTAAGTTCATTAGCACAAAAATACTGATTGCAATGTGCATAGAATAATGTTAGGGATTATGATATATAAACTCTATATATCTAAATAATGGTGGGTAATTGAATGACAAAGTGGGCAAATCCTATAAATCCTTCGAATAAATAATGTTTTTATTGATATTAGAAACAACAGCGATTAAAACAAAAACAGCTGAATAAGATGGCCAAGGATATGTTTCATAACACATCGGATGCCAGAAATTCTAAATTTAAATTTAAGCCGCCGTGGATTTTCATCGTTTCTCTTTCTGTATCATTATAACCGGCGTTTGTTTGTTTATATATATATATACATACATATATATATATATATATATATATATATATATATATATATATATATATATATATATATATATATATATATATATATTCGGCAGAATTGAGTCACTGTCAGTCACTGTGTGCTTATCTAAATCTAAAAATAAACACGCTAAAATTCACCTTCTTCCCTGCCGTGCGCCGACGGCTTAGTGGGAGAAGTTCCGACTGACGCAAATTCAGTCGGGTTTCGATCCTAGCTAGAGGCAACCGGACGTCTAGCCACACTGATGAGCTGTGAAACAGCGAAACAGTCTATCTGTGGATGACAATATATATATATATATATATATATATATATATATATATATATATATATATCATCGTTGCCGGCTTTATCTCGTATCCAAGGATTTACATTCTTTGCCGATCGCTTCCTTTAAGATGATTGTGTTGATGACTACATTCACCGACAACGTGCAGGTTCAGGATTAGAAGCTCACAGTTTCACCAAAACCTGCTTCCGTCATCCATTCCCTATCACCGTTTGGAGTTGATTGAAGGTGAAAGAAAATCAGAGTAGAGGATAGTGCCGATGGCGTGAATTTGTTTAAGGTTTGCCTCAAATTGCCAGGAAGTGACCCACACACTTGATTTCATGACCTTCCTCGGCGGTACATAATATATATGATCCTATCAATAAAAGTATTATTTAATTTGAAGAATTCCTTTTGAAGTACGAAACGTGTCACATCGGGCTTTTCCATTTTGTCATTCTGTTACCCACCATAGAAGTATGTATAATTGTGTAAAGCGTTGTAAACATTTGTAAATACAAAGTCGTGTACTGTGGTGGTGGTGGGGGAGATTTGATAAAGAATCTCGCCAGATAAAAAAAACAAAAAAAACAAACAAAAAAAAAGAAAAAAGAAAAAGAAAACAAGCCAGAATTTGAAGCATCCGATCAACAGAGTTGGGCCACTTGCTTCCATTCACCCCGACAAAGTGGTGGTTATTTCACTGCTATGATTTAAAGAATTTATCACAAAATAGAAATTCTTTGTTTCGGATTTGAATTCGATAAAACTAGATTCACTCAGTCACGCGTGATGCATGCTTGGGCGATCATGTTTCTTTCGATTAATGACTGACGAGGCAGAAGATTTTCCCGTAGTAGGTTGTCATTTCTTTCTGCGGTAGACCGGTTGCCAACCAAGGCTATAGAACCTGTCTGTTCAATCCATTCATCCCATACCTGGGAGGAGAAGAGATGTATTCATGCCTTTCCCAAGGGTATTTGTGCTTCGAGAACCGAGTTCTTATTCCGAGCCGAGATCATTACACCAGAACGCACATGGGCATTCTTGCCATATGAACAGTGAAATTATGTGCAGGACTGCATGCCTCACAACTGAAATAATTGACTATAAATGTTACTTCAACTATCATTCTAGCCTATGAGTAATTTACCTTTTAATATATGGAGAAAATATACGAGAGATAATTAAATATTTGTATTTAAAGCTGACTTAGGTTTATCAACGGTGGAATAAAATGAGTATGCATGTGAAAGAGAGAGAAAGAGAGAGAAAGAGAAAGAGAGAGAATGTGAATAGGAGAAAAGGAACAGAATAAGAGAAGCAAATTGAGAGAGAGAAAAAGAGAGCAAAAACGATAGTCACAGAGAGAATCTGAACAAGAAAGACGGAGCTTAGCAAGAGAGACAGAGTGACAGGGAGAAACAGCGAGGGAGACTGAGTAAGAAAGAAAAAGTGAGAGAAATAAACAGAGAGAGAAAGCGGGAGAGAACAAAAGAGACAAATTGTGAGAAACATTACTGAAAGAGAGAGAGAGAGAGAGTAAGAGAGATAAAGAGAAAACAAGTAAGTTAAGGTAAGAGAGAAAGAAAGCTAGACAAAGTGATACAGGGAAAGAGAGAGAGAGAGAGTGAAAGTGTGTGTAGGCTTGTGTGTGTATGTGTGTGTGCGTATATGCGTGAGTGTGTGTGTCTGTGTGTGTGTGTGTGTGTGTGAAAGAGAGAGAGAGAGAGAGAGAGAGAGAGAGAGAGAAAGAGCGTTCAAGCCTGGTATTGGAACTTGAACGCGTACTAGAACATTAGCAGTAATATATATATATATATATATATATATATATATATATATATATATATATATATATATATATATATATATATATACATACATATACATATATATATATATATATATATATATATATATATATATATATATATTTGAACATTGAAGTCAACACTTAGAGGCGACAGGCAGTTTCATGTTAGACGCAATCGTCAGGCATGACGATTGCGTCTAACACGAAACAGCCTGTCGCCTGTGAGTGTTGACTTCAATGTTCACTTTTATATATATATATATATATATTTACATACGCTCTATCTCTGATATTGAGCACTTTATCCCATAAATATAGCACACCTTAAAACTATATTTCTTCATATATATATATATATATATATATATATATATATATATATATATATATATATATATATATATATATATATATATATATTAGTTCTCGCCATCCTCTGACCGTCTGTGCATTTGTCGCGTTTCTTAATACCGTGTCGGTCGGTCGGACCCTGTAAAACCGCTTTTACCCTTAGACTTATTTTTGCCTGTGTATCAATTTTCTTGTTTGCCAGACTCGTCTGTCTTTCTTAGGCATACTTGGTCGGGTTGTCTGCCATTATTCGGGCTAAAATAACGTAACAGATCGTTGAATCTAGAATTTTCCATTTTACCTGATTCTCACTTGAGATGGCAATTAGCAGTTGATTAAACATGGAAAATATAGAATATTATGTTAAAAATCCTAATCGTGATAAACTTGTTTCTTGTTCTTTGCGCCTACTGTAGAACAAATTTGATTTTGTAAAAATGTCGGAAATGAGTTGTGCATTAATATTTTGCACAGGCTTTAGTCTAAAAGGTCATTTGAATTTTAAAATATTAAATAGGAAGGTAATTTTCATGAAATTGCTATGTATCAAACAAATAGCTGTTACACTTGTACGAATTATACATACATACATGCATACATACATATACATATATATATATATATATATATATATATATATATACATATATATATATATATATATATATATATATATATATATATAGATAGATAGATAGATAGATAAATAGATACATACATACATACATACATAGATAGATATATAAATGTGTGTGTACGTGCGTGTATGTGTAGGTGTGTGTAGTAGATAGGAAAATATGACATGTATTTCTGTATATCAGAACAATATTTTGTAGCTGAATGATAAAATTGAAAAAAAATTCTGTGTAACGCATTTCACCCTCTGATGAAGTCTGATGTCTTTTTAGTGGCCGAAATGTGTCGTGTAAATTTTAGCTGTGTGTTTAGAACTACGAAAACTTTAAAACATTAAACAAGCTATAACTGTTCACATCCATCTATCTATCTATCTATCTATCTATCTATCTATCTATCTATCTATATATCTATCTATCTATCTTCCCACCTGACAATGTACCCTATTCGGTTAGTATATCTATCTATCTATCTATCTATCTATCTATCTATCTATCTATCTATCTATCTATCTCTAATCAAATTATTTTGTAGTTTATTCAATAAAATGCATTATTAATTTTCTTTTAAATTCATGCAAATTTTAACAGAGACATTTTGCGTAATTAAATGTCTTGTTTTTGTGTTGAATTACATCATAAACCCAATCATAGTTTTAGCTTAATATTAGTTTGTTCCTCAATATTTCATACTTTCACATACACCGAATGAGCCACCAATATAAATGCACTTGGGAAACTAATGTTGCACTAAACAATTGAACTACACGATTTCATTTCAGTTTCTCAAACTCCAATTAAGAGTTTCAAATTATCAATCTTATTTAGAAGCATATTTCATATCTTTTATTTCTCATTCACACGCATGAGTGTATCGGTTTTTTAATGTAGCAGACTTTGCGTCGGCCATTATTTTTTCCAGTCGTCTTAATCATGCAGGAACCAATTTAGGTGTACCCCCTTTTTAGTTTTCTTCTTCTTCTTCTTTTCTTCTTCTTCTTCTTCTTCTTCTTCTTCTTCTTCTTCTTCTTCTTCTTCTTCTTCTTCTTCTTCTTCTTCTTCTTCTTCTTCTTCTTCTTTGCCGCTTCAAGTATGGGTGGTGCTCCTTTAGTTGAGTCTTCCAGTCCTCCCACTCATCTTCCGACGTCTGTACCTTTATTTTCACACAGCACGGCACGGCCCATGAGTCTCACAGAAAAAAGACATGCTACAACTGCAACTGTTGTCATCACGTAGTCCTTCGATGTCATGGCGTCACTGTGACGTCAAGGACTATAGGAGGGGCCCGAAAGATGGCTGATTGAAAGCAACTCATCTTCCAAGGGATTGACGCTAATGTCTATATATATATATATATATATATATATATATATATACATACATATATATATTTAGCGAAAAACAGATAGAGAGAGAAAGAGAGAGAGAGAGAGAGAGAGAAAGAGGGAGAGTAAGGAGGGAGGGGGAAGGAAGGAGGGAAGAAGGAGGGATATCAAGCAAGAGAAACCCAATATTACTTGTGTATCGATATTGCATTGAAGCCCTTGTCGAAGATAAGAAAGAATTCGTAGAGCGAGAACCTATCTATA
>OZ038508.1:68328891-68353891 GCA_964036315.1 Acanthosepion esculentum | reverse complement strand
ACTACTTTTCAATGGAGGATTCTGCTGTGAATAGATTAGCAATTCATGTAATTGTCAAGCCAAGAGTCTAAATCAACTTTTCTTCGCAAAGATTTTTAGTCTGTTCCTTTAATTCGAGATCATCACCTGATTAGGGAAAGTAAATGATTGCTTTAGTTTCTGTTCGATCTCAAATCAAAATTAAATGCTGATTTTCAAAGCAAAATTTCGGCACAATGTCCCATCGTCAAAGTAAACAGTTTTTAGGAATGGATTTTTTATTTATGAATCCGACCTATTTTAATTTATAGTTATTTACATTAGTGTTCGGACTGTTGTCCTTCCTCGTCTTGTCATATTCACGACGTTTCGGCCGTTGTACGCTCGGCCTTCTTCAGGTGATTAGAATTTCGAACTGACTTAGTTGTTATCGATGAGGCATTTCATGGCATGCATTTTCATCTTCCAATCCCTTTTGCTCAAACCGTTTCTGATGTTTTCAACTGCCAAACTTTTTTCTGGTTGCAACATATGATGGATTGAATTTTTTTCTAAAAGGAAGAAGATTATTTAAATTAGAAAACCTTTCTGTTGTTGCTATCGCAAGGTTTCAATCGTTGTGGCCGCCGGTCGTCTTTAAATGACAGGCGATACGAATTAGCTTCAGAGAATTCTGAACTGAAATCATTATTCAAATAACAAGAGAAAATAGCTCTCTCCCTGCTATCGAGGTCTACGGATGTCGTCACCCGTCTCGTTACTGCTAACCAGTGTGTGTGTGTGTGTGTGTGTGATATTTTTTGTATTTTACCTCAACCAAGGCGATAAATCAATTAATTCTTTATATATATATATATATATATATATATATATATATATATATATATATATATATATGTATATATATATATATATATATATATATCATGAAATATGAAGGGAAAAGAGATTCTGATATTTTTGTGTTGTTTGATTTTCTTTGGTTAAGTCCTCACTTCCCGGCCTATGTATCGAACTTACAACGACAATACCTCCAAATTCAAGAACTAAACCTTTAATCAACTCAGCTATTTGCCCCTATGACATCAGACAGGATAATACTGAATTAGGCAAACATGGAACAAAACAAAACAAAAAAACGTAGTGTCAAATGGACGATTGTTCCCCTGATACCGCTTTTATTTTAACTACCTTCACTCCACGGCAATGTTTATTGTTTTAAAAAGCAGTGATTCATATGTTTATGCTTTACTAAAATTCTAACCATTGCTTTTTTAAAACGATAAACATCACGTAGAGTGAAGGTAGTTAAAATAAAATCGGTGTCATGGAAAAATTTCGTTTTGACACACAATTTTTATTGCGTGTACGAATGTCCATGTTTAACTAATTTCCTATATGACAGTGAATGTTGGACAATTTCCTGTCAGATGAAGATGGGACTTGAAGCTAATAATATGTAGTTCTACAGAAGGATGTCGAGATTACCATGGACAGAACGTAATAAACGGCGAAGTGTGGAGACAAGAACAAAAGGTAACTTATACATCATTCATAAAGATACAGCTGAAATTTCTGGAATAGTAAATGATGAAGAAAGAGGGTCCCGAAAATGTAACACACACTGGACATAATGAATTAAAATGCAGTGGGCATTGAAATCAACACCCAACGACGACAGTGTTTCATGCCTATACCCAATCGTCAAGCCAAAATGATTGCATGAAACAGACTTTCGCTGCTGGGTGTTCACTTCTATGTCAACTTTTATATTTAAATACATTCTTTCCCTGATATTGAGCACTTTAACCACAAAATATAGTATACCTTAAAATATATTTTGCCATATATATATATATATATATATATATATATATATATATATATATATATATATATATATTACAGAAATGTATCTAGAATTAAGGGCTCGTATTAAACTGAATTTTCTAGTATTCAAAGTCACTAGCAATGGGGCCCAAATATTTTAAATTGTTTCAAATTAGTTCAAAGGAGCTCCATTAAATCTGAAAATAAAAAAAACTCCTCTCTTCGTATATCTTTATTTTTTTAAAGCTTTATCAGGGCCCAAGACTAGAAGGTCACACTAGCCTCTCTAATATTGACGCCTCTGGGCTGTAGCCTATATGTATACCTGATACTATATATATATATATATATATATATATATATATATATATATATATATATATATATATATATATATATATATATATATATGTATATATATATATATATATATATATATATAGTAATTGTCTATATTTTTGGGATGAGGGGTTTTCACTATGGATTTAAGACCAAGATGAGGAAGTCAGTCCGATTAACGAAATCCATATATATATATATATATATATATATATATATATATATGCACACATACATATATATATATATATATATATATGTGTGTGTGTGTGTGTATGTACATGTATTTGTGTGTATTTAGGCAGCATATAATTATTCAGACTGTTACATTGAATAATACAGATATATTATGTTTATTTGATAATAATCTTTTCTAGTTCTCTAATCAGTTTCTTGATGAATTTCATCCTAGCATCAAGAAACTGATTTTGAGGACTAGAAAGTGTTATTATAAAATAGACATACTGTGTCTATATTATTCAATGAAACGTGTTTGAATATATATATATATATATATATATATATATATATATATATATATATATATATATATATATATATGTAGGTTGTATCGATAATACTATTACAAAATTTTGCCCTTGTTTTGGTGTGAGGAACTCACACCAAAACAAGGACAAAAGTTGTTAAATGTACAATCCACGGTACAGTTCAAAAATACTTATTACCATAGTTTGTGGTTCCACTGATCTTGTCTCAGCAACGCGACGATAAACAGCAGCAAAGGTTGGATAACTCGGCCGCCTACGGCCTGGAAACTTAATCTAATACAGCCGTCCAGTCTCGCGTCCATTACAATTTGCGTGCCCGTATGTAAAAATCATATCTGCCTGCTGACGATATGAACAGCCTGCCATTGTTAAACGGAACACTTCTCAGTTCACTCACTACTACACAGGTTAAATGTTGAAGACAAACTAGCTACAAACGTACACGAATGACAAATGTAACCTCGTCTACATTCGCAACACAGCGTCATCTACCTTAAACTTTCCTTAAACTTAATGACACAAAAACGAAGGATTTTCGGCCATATGCTTATATTGACTTTTGTCTTTGTTTAGTGTGAGGAACCGACCTCCAAAGTTTGTAAAAGTATTTTTGATACACAATATATATATGTCTCCATGTACGAACATAATTCCTTCGGGAATAGCATTCGTTGTCCATTACATGAGTAATTGTTATAATTAGGGGTAATCCATTCCAAGCTCCATCCACACTCCGCATAAAAATGGAAAATATCTGAATATATGCAGAAAAAAAGAAAATAAATAAATATATATACAAAGATATTGAAAGGAAAAAAATCAGCAGTGTCGTATCATGTCCAGTTGGACGTTCAACTTAAATGTCATCAAAAAATTGCTTGGCCTCTGCATAAATTATCGATTCACTTATAAGATCACAATTACGGTTTCTTTTACTTTAATCAAAACTAAAATAATTTTTCCATCTCTTTAATAAAGTTGCTAGAGGATTTATTAAGTTTATTATTCCATTAATAATCTAATCACTTTTTATTTCATTCTTGTTTTTGAGTATGGTATAGAAGATTGTTGATTTTTTCAATAAACAATGAGCTACTCATTTGCACTGAAATATGTATGTTAATGTTAATCGCACTTAAATCACCCTTTCGCCATTGCTTCATCAACCAACTTGGGTAACTCAACAAAGCAATAACTCTATTTTTGTGCCTTGTGAACACGAAGCCAACAAACGAATGGAACGGTTAATAGTCATGGAATACCAACTCCGTTTCGGCATTCAAACTATTAGAACATGCAGTTCAAACCAATACGTGCATTGGCCAACGGCATGTTAGATTTAAGCATGACATCTGAGAAAATTAGTCTCTCTTTTAGCTTAGCTTCTCTTATTTCTTCCGTTATTTCTTTTAGTTTAGCTTTTGTTATTTTTGTCCCTTTCTCTTTTTCATATTATCAGATCTGAACGTTTTTTCTCATTCATTTCTACATTATTTTTTCATCTTTTGTTTTCTTCTCTTTTCTTCTTCATTAATATTTGTGTTTTTAAATATTATTCTTTAACCCTTTTTTCCCACTCCGAGCAAGGCAATAATGCCACTAAGTCTCAAGGGGGTTTACTGGGAGTGGAAGAAACTGAGAAAAACGTTGAGGAGAGAGAAACAATAATAAAATAAAAGGTTTCAGAAAGACACAAGATGGCGATTGCATTTAAATTTTTGAAGAAAATAGGAAGCGGGAAATTAAGAACTTGGAAGAGAGTTCCCAAGGTGAAAAGTGCGAGAGAAGATAAAATTAGATTAGAACTTACGGTTATATCTCCTTATTTTTATAGTAAAGCGATGAGACATACTTGCCAATCTAGTAGTAAGCTTAAATTCATGCGATCGAAGTACCAAGGAGGAGAGCTCCTTAGATCAACTGCCATGAAAATATTTTTAGAAAAGCCACGTCACGGCGGTGGGAAAGTGACTAATGTCGAGATGCCAGATCGGGACCGATAACATTACAGACACTTCTTTGGATTTTATTGAAAATCTCGAGATATATAGCACCAAACAAGATATGGCAACAATATTCAATGCACAGACGGATGCTGAACCAACTTTCTTAGCTAGAAAACCTAGCAGTTGTTTCAATATAATCGCCCCACTTCATGTCAAACGTTAGAACAATAAAGAGCAATGCATTACTCACCTGGAGGTTAGCACCCGCCATACTGATGTTTGGTACTAAGTGTTTGGTACTAAATTCACTATGAAGATTAAGAGATAGTAGTTACGTTTTGGAACATTAAAATTACTTCTTTCTTTTCTTGTTACTTTGAATTTCGGAAGATAAATTATTGCCAAAAAGTGACATTATTCTAAAGTAAACACATAAAAGGCGATTAAACCCACGTATAAAGGTAATATGTTAATCGATATATTTAGCTATCTGTTTATTGATTGATCAATTATCCATATGTATTGGATGTGACCATGTGAACAAATCCTACATTCATATCTCGACAGTGACTCTTACTGGAAATGAGCGCGCTAAAGTTTTTGTGCCAGCCTTAGGTAAACCGACTTCTACAAAGACATATTATATGAAAAGTCTATTTCTCACACGCAAGAACCATCGATTCACTAACATTTTGAAAACTGGATTTCAAATCTCAGTTCCTTTTTATTGATCACACTAGATATCTAGCGGGTAATGGGGTGCTTGGAAAGTGAGAGGAAATAAGCTGATTGCTCTCCAAGGTCCACTATAGGACGTGATATACTAACGCCTCAACACGACGAAAGAGAAGGCTTGAATAAATCAAAGAGATAAATTCAAAAGGTGAGTATTACATGAAAACATTTTATACACAACACTGAAGTACGATAGGCAGACACACACACACTCATACATGCATATATATATATATATATATATATATATATATATATATATATATATATATATATATATATATATATATATATATTAAAATATGCTATATTTATGGGTTAATGGTTATAGAGCATATGTAAATATAAAAGTGGACATTGAAGTCAACGCTCAGAGGCGACAGTCTGTTTCATGGTAAACTTAATCCGACTGTCTTCTCTGGGCGCTGAGTGCAATGTCCACTTATATATATATATATATATATATATATATATATATATATATATAGCGTGCGATAGATAAATTGTCGCCCTTCGCAAATGCGCGTTGTTTGTTTTTGATTTTTTCGACTGCACAGTATAGTAGGGTCAAGTTGGGTCCGGTTATCAGAAAAAGACCACCATGACGTCATTCACCCTGCAAAGAATTTGAAAATGGCATGCTCTACTGCTTATCATTCGCGCCGGAAGCTCCAATACGAACATTTTAGAGTGTTTGGGTGTCAATCTGAGGACAGTGCAGAGGATTTAGAAAGAGTTGGATGAGTCTAATGGTGCTTACGATGGTGTTTGGTGTGATCACTAGTGATGGCGACGTTATGCCTTTATTCATCTTCCCACAAACCTGAGACTCAACACGGAAGCCTAAATCAAGTGCCTTGAGGAGGTAATGCTGCCCTTGGTCAATAGGGTGGCTGGTGGAAGACCCTATATCTGGCAAAAAGGCACTGCACCATGTCACACACTAGCAGGAGACACCAGTCATGGCTATCAAACAATTTTTGCGACCACATTACCCCTTACATCTGACCACCTAACGATGTTGTCAAATTAGCAACTGATCTAAAAAAAAGCATCTACGATCTGTTGTTAATTGGGGCAAGAAAGGGCTTGTTAAATTTACACCTCCAAAACAAAACTGTTCTCATTTGATCGTCCAATAGAACCTGTTTTTAACTTCCTCGGCATGGCTGATGCTAACCCCCAGACGAGTAACTCACTGCGCCTTCTCGGTCTAACGTTTTCCACTGGTGTAAAGTGGAACGTCTATTGCTGGGTCTGTTGCTAAGTAAGTTGGTACACCTCGTCGTTCTAGAAACTATCTTACATATTTATATGTCAACCATTCGTCCGTGTATGGAATATTGCTGCTACAGCTGGTCAGGTGTTTCTGTTAAGTATCTAGAGATTATGGACAAAATTCAAAGAACACTCTGCAATGTTATCGGTCCTGATCTGGCATCTCGCCTTCAGTTACTTTTCCAACGGCGTGATGTATCTTCTCCTTGTCTTTGCTGCAAATGTTTTCATGTTCTGATGAGCTTTCCTCTTTGGTAGCCCGACTTCATGAATTTAAGCTCAGTACTATATTGGTAGTTATGTCTCATCATGTTAAATTAAATCATTGAAATTCCGAGATATAACTGTAGATTTTATGCAATAGATTCTTCTCTCGTGCTTCTCGCTGGTAGAAGTCTTTTCCTGTTTCTTACTCATCGACCACCATCTTCAAAAATTTAATTGCAACGTCAATCGTCATTTTCTGTGTCCTTGAATATTGACTTGTTATTGTCCTTTCTCTCCTCATCGATTTCTCAGTTTCTCTCGCCTTCAGTAACGCCTTGCGTCTTAGTGGCTTTATCGCCTTACCTAGGTTTAAATGATTAAAAAAAAAAAGAAGCCGGCCAATCATAAACAGAAGTAGTGATTATGTGAAGGTTTTGTTGGTGAATTTAAATAGTAATGGTCTTGCGGAGAAATAGAGAAAAAGCCTTTGAAAGAAACGAGTCTTCATAAAAGAAAGTTTGTTTTGAGGCAGAAAATTTATTCAAGTCAAACTGAAATAGGACGGAACGCTATTTACGCTATTTATATTCGGACTATTATCCTCATCTTTATTGTTTTTATCACAAAGTTTCGGCCAATGATAATTCATACTAGAATTTTTCCTTATTACTGCGAAATCATGACTCCAGACAATTCGTTATACCATCAACATTATCCATTTAATTACCATCACTTCATGTAGATTATCTTAAGACTGCTGGATTACCTTATGGATGCTAGAATCTTCTAGTCATCCAAATACACGTTTCTGTCCTATAGATAAGGATTTCTTCAGTGCCTCATCGCCGAACAGCTAAAGGCGCGGTGCACAAGGAAATTAAGTACTCAGTATAAGTGTCCATGCTTCTGTTCATGTAAAACCTATACGTTGCTCACATGTTTCGATGATGACATTCTCAGTATCCTTCTGTAGAAACACATTTCTTTTGTATCAAGTCATGGCAAGAAAGAATACCACGAAAAAAGCATAACTTGCATTGAAAAGGTGCATTGACTGCAATTCTAATCATCGCTTGTTAAAACAACATTTCAGAGGAGTGAAGGTAGTTAAAATAATAGCGGTGTCAATGGAAAAACCGTCCTTTTGTCACACCATTTTTTTCAGACACGAAAGTCCAAGTTCACACTATATGTTTTTGGTTATACTTGGTAGGAGGAAACGAATCTGTGAGAAAATTGTTCAGCAGACGCTGTTATATCGGAAGATTTATATCACACAGTAGATAGGTATCCTTTTCTGCTTCTAATGAACATTCACCGTTTTCTTTATTTAGATTTTTGAAGACACCTTTCGCAATTTCAATGCGCCTTCGGATTTCGGTGCCACATAAATACGTTTCCCAGATATTTAGATTTCTGTTCTTGATTCTTTTTCGATGCCTACAGTTCATAGCTCGTACCTTACATTTTCTGTCTTGCTAATGGCCATACGTTCTTTTATTTACAATTGGCAGTCCTTTTTTTCATACTTTCTTTTGTTAACTTATCTTGGAGTTCTTG
This sequence comes from Acanthosepion esculentum, assembly GCA_964036315.1. Taxonomy (NCBI): domain Eukaryota; kingdom Metazoa; phylum Mollusca; class Cephalopoda; order Sepiida; family Sepiidae; genus Acanthosepion; species Acanthosepion esculentum. Next base: position 68,345,508 of record OZ038508.1, on the reverse strand, counting down.
CGGTGTTCTTTCTGTGTATTCCGTGTATCAAAACGATGTCATCTGAATATCTTAAGTTTTTAACATTACGTTTTCTTCGATAATAAGAGAGTTGGCGCATAATTCACCAAAATTCTATAAGTGTGACACTATAAGTTGTCACTGGTAGCGTGACATAGGATTAAAAGAGTTCATGCGAAACTCCGGATAGAGTTGGAGCTAGAGTTTAGACAAATCAACATCGGTCGAGGAGAGTTGTTGAACCCCACGTGACCTGGCCGCCGAGAATTCCTGACCGACATAATTCCTCGTTGTAAACGCTAACCCACTCCGAGTTTAGAAACACGAGATTCATTGTCACTAGATTCCAGGCTAAGGGTTAATTTTGCGTATCAATGATTGAAAATTAACCCTTCTTCGTTATTTATTATGATTTGCATTTTCACCAGCCGAACCATCCTTGTTCTTTTTTCATAGCACGGTTTCGTCAGTTCGATTCAGCGCTTAAAGTGCGGATGAAAATTCCATCTTCCCTACACTGTGATCAATCAAGCACAACGTGGGGCGGAGCAGATGAAGAATCGAAGCGGTCAACAAATAACCATCAGTTGACCGGCGCCAGTACTGACCAGCGTGGTAAAGACCCCGGATCGAGTCGGGCCGACCGTTTTATATTGGAGCTTAGACTCAAATGACATTGAGTTAATAAAAAGTTGATATTTTGTGGTCTGATTGTAAGAGGTACATTAAAAGAAAGATAGCATCATTGGAGCAACGGGTATTGTGTTGGTTTGTATATCTGAAAACGATGTTGGTCAGTCGAATTGAATTATGTGGATTATGTTTCTTCTTGAAGTATTAGATAAAAATATGCTATACACAGAAGACACTACCAGGCAATCAGGAGGGGGATTGAAGATAACACGAGTGAAGTGTTTCGCTGGCTGGCTCAGTTGTCGAACCACAATCCCATCGAAAATTCAAGGCAAGAAAAGGAGCATTAAAAAGCATAATTTGCCTTCAAATGGGACATTGGCTGCTGACCTTCTTCATCTTTGTGTCGTATCCTTTCAGGGCGTAGGCAACCATGACTCTTCACAATATCCTGTCCTTTGTAGCTCTTAGCAAATTTTGTCTTTTCGCTTTCTTTCCTAATCATTGTTCTGCAAGCCAATTGCACAAGCTATTTAGGTACGTTATACTCTGCTTTCCGCTGTTCCTCTTGTCTTCAGTATGACCTGTCAGTGTTAAATTTTCTTAGCCTTCTTTCGTCACAATGCGCCTTCGGAATTTCAACTATCTCTTTCTGATGTTAAGTATGTGTCTTTCTTGTTTACATTTTCTCTAAAACTTCGCCATTGTTCACATGTTTTGCCCAATGGTATTGTCAGCATCCTTCTGTAGAACGACATTCACGTTTCTTCAAGTTTCTTCTTAATCTGCGAGATGATTGTTTAGCATTCACTGCCGTATAGGAGGACTGATAATACATAACAGCCCAGTTTATTTCTTCATAATTTGCTTATTTTTTACAAGCTTCAAAAAATACAAAACTTGGACCAATCAAAAACTCGTTTTTTTTTTCTTCGACTTCATTTTGTCGTTCGGACAAAAAATTTCAAAAAGTTATTTTTAAGTTTTTTCTTTGTCTGAAGTATCGTCTTTTTCCCCGATGCAGGTGTTTCTATACCCAGGCATAAAATTCAGACAAAGTATCAGGTGTGTTTAGAGTTTTTAATAAAAAGAAATTATTTTTAAATGTGTTTTTGCTTTCGGTATCTTCAGGAAGGTTTTCATAGTTTGGGGATGTTGACAAAATCTTACGTTGCTGAAGAGACAAAAGAACATTCCTTGGAAGCCGTGTGAATTCTCAATGGAATTTAATGTAAATTTAAAGAAATTGCTGACAAGTTCCTTATCACTTTCAAAATCAGAAGAAATCAAATCGAGATTTATTTGGTTTTGTTTTGTCGATTTTAATTTCTATTTATAAATCCATTCCCAATCAAGAACGAACAAGAAAATAGATCCATATCACAGTCATAGAGAACTGTGATATTTTACCTTAGGACATTTTAGTCTTACGTTCACATTGTTGTAATTTAAATCGTTAATATCTTGTCTGTGTTTCAATTTCTTCAATAAAGTAGTTTCATGATTAACTTGTGAATATTTTCTGTTATTTTATTTATTGTTAGTTCACAAGGTTCAAGGCGTTCAGGACATTCTATGGGTATTAACATGATGCGAGTTCAAACGTCGATGACGGCTATTTTTTATTTCCTATTCCTTCTGCTTGCTTAAATTTAACTGCAGTTAAGTGTATTAAACCTTAGTTCAATGGTCCTCATTTTGTTTCTATCTATCTATCTATCTATCTATCTATCTATCTATCTATCTATCTATCTATCTATCTATCTTCCTTCTAGTAATTTCAGAATGGGTCAAATATAATCGTTGTGTAAAATGGCAACAAAAATAGGATGAAAATTAGTCGAAAAAAATAATAATGAAAACATTTCAAGTAAGACATTTGGCTAAGTTAACACTATTTTGTTTACCAGCAAATAAAACCTCCAAAATGCTCATTCAGATTTGGTTGTCACATTTGCAGTCCCCCGTTAAAACAATTCCTAGATATTTAAATTTTAGTACTTGGCTGATTTTGACATCTCCAATTTGTAATTTGCATGGTGGGCTGTCCCTTTTGCTGACAACCATATATTCTGTCTTCTTAAAATCGATGCTTCGTCCTTTTTTTTCCGCTTTTTTTTATTACATTCTGTAGGAGTGTCAGTAGTTTACTATCTGTGTTATGTTCGCGATATAATATGTTACCCTCTGAAATACCGTGAAAATCCTGCATAACTTGAAAATCAGCATTGAAAATAATGATTTAAAAAAATTACATTTGAGTTGACGGGAAGTAGTAATTTCATCGATATTACATAACAGTTAAATGTAACGCCAATCCTCTCGCACGGTGTCAGTTGTAACGCGATCTCTGGTCAAGGTGTCCATGTGATACCGTATCCTAACGGCACTGGGCCGACTTCATTCATAAGATCGGCCGTTGGTCCTGTATGGTCCAGTATTACAGGTTAGACCTAAGTCTCCAGTTTCAAATGTCAATTCTATTCCACTCACCAACCACGTTGTGATTTTTGATCCCGGCGAGTAGTTATCGAGCCGTAGAATTCCGAAATCTTTCCGTTCGTCTACCTGCAAGCTTGTTGGGTGAGAATCGGGTTAACCGCAAATAAATATGGCCAAGTCGATCCGATTTTAGAGGGACAAAAGTTTATATATATATATATAACATCAACAATACATATAATAATACAATTCTCGTGGCAAAAAATTGAGTGTCTCTTGTATATGAAGGATGATCAACAAAATAAAATACTTCGTATAATTTCGTTAAAGGAGAAAGTTGGCTTCGCTTTAACCCTTTTTGGTCTGTTCTTAGCGCAACTACAACAACCGTCGATGTTCTCAGTAGTAGTAATAGTAGTAATATTAATGGTAGCAGGTAGCAAAACAACACGTTAGCGGGCGCTTTGTTCCAATCTCTGACGTCACTTCTCCACTGTCTCTAACCAAACACTGCTCTGCTCTCAACCAAACTCTGCTCTGCTCTCGACCCAACTCTGCTCTTCTTCCGGTTGGCTTGCCTCTCTATATAGAGAACTGGTGACGTATTTGTTTTTTCTAGAGCGAGCGTACTGACATACTTTTATTAGGAATGAGATCGACCCATTACCCAACACACTTATAAATTAAAACTTCACACTAGCTTCATTTTACAGTACCCTGTATGTATTGTCATTGTTCTAAGTTTATCTATTAATAGCTCTGAGCAATTTTGGTAAACTTTACATAGATTCATGCTGTCTTGTTATCGATAAAATTAACCTTTAGATCAAGGCATTCTTAATTCTATCATCTATTAATAATCTGATATCTTTTGTACGCTTAAAAAAGATTGTATTTCGTTTTCTAAATAAAATCTGTAACATTAATATTTCAAAGTTTTTACGGCATATCAACATCTTGATTATTCGAAAACGCCTCTCTTCACTTGATGTTTTCTGTTTCACAGCACCCCCCTTTTATTCATTATTATTATTTCGGGGTTATATTGCCCGCTGCCACATAAATATTCTTTTCTTTGTTTCCAACGAGATTTTCACCATTTCTTTTTTTAATAGGAGTAGATAGTTTTGCCTATCGTACGGTTCATACACCTTCCAGGTCTTTTTCCCTGTTTAGGATTCTGTTTCAGGCTCCTTCTAAGGTTTTTTTCATTCACTATCACTCCAAGTACACCATTGCTTCTTAGTGGCATTATCGCCTTGCTTGGTTTGAATTGATTAAAAGAAAATATTGGGCTGCTGATCATTGCAGTAAATATGGCGCGAGTGTCAGCAGTTGGGCCCGTTTAAGAATCGATAGATACGAACAGGCAGTGATTGGTTGCATCATAAGCAGACTGAGACGGACAGAGAGAGATGGATGTAGACAGACGTGCGTAGAGAAAATAGTCAATAAAAGATGCTGGAAAGTTTTTAAAAAATGTTGGGCTCTGCTTTACCATTTGTTCGAAATTCTTTATGTACGATTGTCTAGTAATGAAAGTGCTCATACAGTAAAATTATTTCTTTCAATTCCCTATCAACTTGCGAGGCGATGGTTATTGCGATGGTTATTCAATTCCACTGGCGAGGGGTTGTTATTACCTACGGTGTGATTATTATTTCTCGAGTTACTTTCTCCACAACACGATTACTTTAGTCCATGAATATAAAAAAAAAATCCTTGTTTAATTTATAAATCGAAAAATTCGCATAGACAGAACCTATTTACAGTAGTTACATTTTTCGGACTGTTGTCTTCATCTTTATTGCCATATTCACGACGTTTCGGCCGTTGTACGCTCCTGCCTTCTTTATTTCGTCCATCGGGATAAATTGTTTTAGTTCCACGTGACATACCACTTCCGGATATATCGTTTATCTCTCTTTAACTCAACTCTCCAAGTTTTGTTCACCACTGCTGTAGCCAAGTATTGAACTCACAACTCTTTGGGTCAGGTCACTAGATCCAACCAATCCTTTCAATCCAGTTACTTGACCCAAAGAGTTGTGAGTTTAACTACCTTCGCTCCTCGGAAATGTTTATTCTAAGCGACGATTAGAATTGTAATAAAACCTAAACTTATGATTTATACATTTTTTGTTTTTCAGAATTTGCAACAAATTAATGAACACTATTTAAATTAAAATAATAAATTAGATAGATTTGAAGAGATAGAGATAGATAGATAGAGGGATAGATAGATAGAAACAAAATGAGGACCATTGAACTAAGGTTTAATACACTTAACTGCAGTTAAATTTAAGCAAGCAGAAGGAATAGGAAATAAAAAATAGCCGTCATCGACGTTTGAACTCGCATCATGTTAATACCCATAGAATGTCCTGAACGCCTTGAACCTTGTGAACTAACAATAAAGAAAATAACAGAAAATATTCACAAGTTAATCATGAAACTACTTTATTGAAGAAATTCAAACACAGACAAGATATTAACGATTTAAATTACAACAATGTGAACGTAAGACTAAAATGTCCTAAGGTAAAATATCACAGTTCTCTATGACTGTGATATGGATCTATTTTCTTGTTCGTTCTTGATTGGGAATGGATTTATAAATAGAAATTAAAATCGACAAAACAAAACCAAATAAATCTCGATTTGATTTCTTCTGATTTTGAAAGTGATAAGGAACTTGTCAGCAATTTCTTTAAATTTACATTAAATTCCATTGAGAATTCACACGGCTTCCAAGGAATGTTCTTTTGTCTCTTCAGCAACGTAAGATTTTGTCAACATCCCCAAACTATGAAAACCTTCCTGAAGATACCGAAAGCAAAAACACATTTAAAAATAATTTCTTTTTATTAAAAACTCTAAACACACCTGATGCTTTGTCTGAATTTTATGCCTGGGTATAGAAACACCTGCATCGGGAAAAAAGACGATACTTCAGACAAAGAAAAAACTTAGAAATAACTCTTGGAAATTTTTTGTCCGAATGATAAAATGAAATCGAAGAAAAAAAAACGAGTTTTTGATTGGTCCAAATTTTGTATTTTTTGAAGCTTGTAAAAAATAAGCAAATTATGAAGAAATAAACAGGGTTGTTATGTATTATCAGTCCTCCTATACGGCAGTGAATGCTAAACAATCATCTCGCAGATTAAGAAGAAACTTGAAGAAACGTGAATGTCGTTCTACAGAAGGATGCTGACAATACCATTGGGCAAAACATGTGAACAATGGCGAAGTTTTAGAGAAAATGTAAACAAGAAAGACACATACTTAACATCAGAAAGAGATAGTTGAAATTCCGAAGGCGCATTGTGACGAAAGAAGGCTAAGAAAATTTAACACTGACAAGTCATACTGAAGACAAGAGGAACAGCGGAAAGCAAAGTATAACGTACCTAAATAGCTTGTGCAATTGGCTTGCAGAACAATGATTAGGAAAGATAGCGAAAAGACAAAATTTGCTAAGAGCTACAAAGGACAGGGTATTGTGAAGAGTGATGGTTGCCTACGCCCTGAAAGGATACGGCACAAAGATGAAGAAGGTCAGCAGCCAATGTCCCATTTGAAGGTAAATTATGCTTTTTAATGCTCCTTTTCTTGCCTTGAATTTTCGATGGGACAAAATGAAGTCGAAGCAAAAAATACGAGTTTTTGATTGGTCCAAGATTTGTTCTTAGACAACGTGAATAAAGAAAACAAGCAAACATGAGGGGGAATTCAGAGTTTTCAATTCTTTAAAAGTGTTCCTCCCGAGTTTATTGATTTAGGAGTAAAATTGGGTTCATTTTGAAAAGGAAATCAACGGAATCGGTTTTACGAAGAAGAGTTTAGAGAGTGTTTATATTTCTTTAACTCTAGTTGAATGTAAATGCAATGTGCTATTTTCTAAGGTTTACTCACAAAAATTTCAGAAATGTGTTGGTAGGCGGTTAAGCTAATTATTTATTCATCTGGTATAAGGTTACAGTGGTGAGTCACTTAGTGAGTAACAAAATTACTCTACAAAATGAACTTACCTATCATCGCTCCGAGAGAGAAGTTCATATTAGATCAATGTGCAGTCTCTGACTTATGCTGCACGCAATATTTGTCTCAAAAATCAAAGAAGTGTTATGTAATGACAAAAATACGCGTGTGGAGGTATAGTGTCTTTTTATAGTCCCAGTCAACAGAAATAGCTCTCTAAAAGATGAGAGTAACAAAACAAGGGGAGACCACTCTTGATTCTTCATAACATGTTATTTCAGTGAATAAAGAGATTAATCTATCAGAAACTTATAATTCTTTCTTGTATCCATAGTTAAACGTCAGAAAATGTTCGATACCAGAAAATGAGTACTTTTGAGTCAAAAGATTATTTTTCTTTTGCCGATAAATTCCAAGATTTAATTTAAATTCTTAAATTTTGCAGAAATGTCCTAAATGCTAACGTAATAAAACATCTTTATCTGTCAAACATTTCATTTATTTCATTTTTTAAGCTTGTGATAGAAACCTCTCATTATTAGTTATTTAAAATTACATAATTGCATCTCGGGTTGCATATATATATGTATGTGTGTATGTATGTATGTATGTATCCCAATCTGTTCATATCTATCTATCTATCTATCTATCTATCTATCTATCTATCTATCTATCTATCTATCTAGCAAATAAACCTGGCTGATCATTTAGAATCAGGGAGAGACGGAATTTCTGCAATACTGAAGAAGAAAAACGTCTCGGATAATTTGATATGCAGAGGACATATTCATTACAAGAGGTACAAAGAAAAGCAGTGAGTAACATACCTAATAAACTTGTATACATGGATGGCCAAATAGGAAATAAGGGGTTATTAAGATAACAGTCATTGTTTAGAGCTACAAGCGATAGGAAATTGTAGAGAGCCATGATCACCTAGGTAGTGCGTTGATTGTATTGGCTGGAGCTTCAGTACAGATCATGTTGATATATATATATATATATATATATATATATATATATATATATATATATATATATATATATATATATATATATATATATATAAAAGTATGCATAATTTTTTAAGTCTATGTATTTAAGCCAAATATTATTAAAAACAGATATTTTGCGTTGATTAATTTTAATGATCGGCTTTTCCAAATTACGAATAATTCTTCTCAGACAAGGAGGAAATTCCCTCAGAAATTGTCCGGAGTTCATTTCGGAAGAAAAGTCACTCCTGGGTATGACGATAAAATACGTCCAGCAGCAAGGCCTCTGATCAGGAGGTTTTGAGGAGTGTGGAACCACCTCTTAATTGCTGGTGTTCCCAGGTCCCAACTATGGTTAAATAGTTAACCCCCAAACTGGGGTAAAAACACTATTTGCTGTGGCCTTGTTAGGGCCAGAAATAAAGACACAAAGAGATCAAATGAGCTAAAGAAATATATTAACAGAAACAGTAATACAAAACATATAAAACGAGAGTGTTTGCAGCAAGAATGTTCAGTCCGACTGTCAGAGCTGACTGCTGGAAACTTCCCTCTCTAAAAGGCAGTACCTGCTCCCATTGAGGTTGATATACCTTAAAACAAAATAAACCAAACAAAACTGATTTCTTATGAAGAATACATATTCTATTCATACGAAGTTATCCTAAAAATATTTCTCGCAATTAAATGACCCATTGAGTTGTTGATATGCTGTAAAACAAAATAAACCAAACCAAACGAAATCGGAAGAAATATGATCCAAACTTTCGACTTTCTTAAGTCATCATCAAAATAGGCAGAGACAATATATAAAATTTTATGTATAAAATTTCGAGCACCGAGACTATGGATATGAAGTGAAGAGTGAAATCACTTTATACATGTTCCCCCCGAACATGCACCGTCCAGTGAACTGGTGAAAGGCAAACGTCAGCGATGCAAGACTGCCTCATGAATGCACTTAAGAATGTCAACATAGACACCAGCGTTTGGAAAGCTTATGCCTCTGAAACGTCTGTTGGGAAAGCACTGTTGACGACGGGTATTAACGACTTTGAGAAAGAGCGGATTGAATACCAAGAACTAAAATATGTTACTCGCAATTTTGAGAACGTAAGCCACCCTACCAGGAAACAGTATTAAAACTTTCACCTGCGCAGAATATTGGGTGTAATGACAAAAGTACGCAGGTGTAGGCTTTAGGAAGCTTTATTCAACTGAGTATACAAGGTTCGCATATAGTGTCCATTTATAGTCCGAGTAAACAAAAATAGCTCTCTCAAAGAGGAGAATAACAAAACAAGGGGAGACCACTCTTGATTATTCATAACACTGGGCTCGTATGTCTTCAAATACTTCTCTTTCTACGTGCTGTGTTCCTTCAGGACTCGTCATGACTCTCCACGATTTCCTGTCCGTCGTAGATTTTAATAAATTTTGTCTTTTTGTTATCTCTCCTAAACCTTGTTCCGCCATTTACTCAAGCTCGTTAAGTAGGTTATGCGTTGTTTTCCTCTCTTCCTCTTGTCTTCGATCTGTCCTCTTTCCTCGTTATGGAGCCTAGAGATTTCATCTGTCTCGTCCTGAATGTTAAGTATAAATGTCTTTTTTGTTTCCATCTTTTATAAAAATTCATCGTTGTTCACATGCTCAGTTGTCCAGGGTCTAACAATAGACTACATCCGGAAGCAAAGTCTCTCTCTCTGATCAAGAGATTGGAGGTTTGGAGGAGTCTGGAACTACCTCTTAATTGATGTTGTTCCCAGGTCTACCCTGACTTGGGGCGTAGCACCTATTACGGTTCCATCTATGGGCAGATAGTGAACTTCCCCCAAAAATCAACAGTACATTTTTATAGTAAAATGACCAACAGACATTTTATAGCAAAATAACAATCAAGTAAAATTACCAGAAATGATTTTTTTATAATAAAAATAAAAGCCAACAATACATTTTTGAAGTGAAATTACCAGCAAAACATTAAAAAAAATAGCAACGATATATTTTATCATTATGTATAAAATATTTAGTTTTTGTCATTAAATAACCCATATAGATGTTGACATGTCGCTAAGCAAAATCAACCAACCAATAACATGCTCGCACTATGATAAGTTTACATGCTTGCACCATGGTAAGTTTATAATCCGTGGAGATAATATGTGACTTATTCGTCGGACTGAAGGTGTCTACAGAAACATCAGCAGCAGCCAGGAAATCAACAACGTATTTATGGAAATGGTCGTACTCGGATACGAGTTGATTTTCTAAAATATATATTTTTGTATATGTTTCTATGCGCGTCTGTCTTGGGAGTTGTGTGATTTCGCTTTTGTGGATTTGGGTCTAAAAGTAACGGGATATGTTTGATTTGTTCTTTTTTACGGCTTAAGCCAAAACATATTTGGAATTGTAAGAACCAATCTTTTATGCCAGTGATTATGCATTAACAATCTTCTGAGAATAACAAAGACTTTTTGCAGATACAAGTGTTACTATTTAATCCAAAGCTGGGAAGTGAAGTTGGATTCATACATTTACTAAAATTATTTGTGTTTAAGTGATCGAACTCAATCGGAATTCGAACCCGGCTCTCCGATTTCGAGAAGTAAGGAGAGCCGATTTATATTGTTTCATGGTCTATAAAGGGAAAATAAAGTGATAGTTAAAAATATGAATGTGTAAACAACAGAAAAAAAATCTTATTTCTCTTTGATTCTTTCTTAAATATTCTTTTGTTAGATGAACACATTGCGATTAATTCAAGAATTCGTGCTTGGACGACGTGACTTATAGAGTTTGATTGTTATCAAAACAGTTATAGGAATTTGAGAACAGTTTGACATTGCATTAAAACACCGTACGATCGCAGAAATTAAGCAACTTCAAGCCTGGCCTGAACCTACATATGTGACCGTTTGGATGCGCAGGTGGTGTAATGTATAATGGCTCGGAATTGGTAATCTTAGAGAAGAGTTCCAATTCCTGTTGAGTCCGTTATATTCCCTTCCACACAAACACTCTTACGAAAGGTACGAATTCATCTCTTTCCCCCCAACTATGAGTTAATTAGAAGAATTTGTATGACTAGACAATTATTATCTAAAAAAGAATTTTTACAATCAAAAACTGTTTTCTGGCTTTAAATAAGCTGCAAAGTGTTGATAAGCCGTAAAAAACAAATCAATCGATCAGTCATTGCTGCTGCAAGTGCTGCCGATCGAATGGCCCGTGTACTGGATATCACGAGGTTCTCGGCGGTTGTCAGGAGTGAATTAGGTTCGTTCCTGAACCTGCCTCTCGAAGGATTTTACTGCATCTAAACATTAATGTGAGGTCGCCACCATCTGGTTCAAACAGTTTACAGCCTATCGACACTTTTTGCATTCCATCAGGATCCTTTTTCTAGACAATTTTCATAATCCGTTCTGAGTCAGATCCAGTGGTTCACCTTCTCAGTTGCTGCTTGAATGACCTTTCAGCTTGCTCTTACTTTTCACTATCTGATTCCAATGAATGCCAGCCACCCTGGCAAGCGTGTACCTCTGCAGACAACCACCGTCCGTCTTCATATTTCTCCACCAGTATTTCGAGTGTCGCTCTTCTTCCTGGATTTGTGTAGCATCAGTATTGTCTTCATATAGAAATCCAAGTCGGCATCTATGCCACAATTTACTCCTGCCTCAAACACAAATCCAGTGATGCTGACAAAATTAACCTGGCATCTCGGATAGAAAAGGCCCTCCAATCGGTTGTGAACTGGGGCAAGAAATGGACGGTTAACTTTAACGCCTCTAAAACTAAACTTCTCTCTATTAACCACCACAAGGATCCATCCCTGCATCCCATTAGAATGTCTGATGACCAACTTCTTGAGAGCTCCTCTCTGCGGCTGCTCGGTCTCACGCTGTCCGCTGATCTGAGATGGAACAAATACATCGAGTCAATTGCATCATCCACCGGAAGGAAAGTTGGCTCCCTGTGCCGAGCCAGGAAATTTTTCTCCCCGGAATCTATCCTCCAAATCTATAAATCGACCATTCGCCCTTGCATGGAGTATTGTTGCCATATATGGTCTGGAGCCCCTGCTGTTTGCCTCAGGGTTCTTGATAAGATCCAGAGACGGATATGCAATGTAATTGGCCCCGATCTGTCATCTCGTCTGCAGTCTCTCTCTCACAGACGCGACGTTGCCTCGCTCTGTCTTTTTTATAAATATTTTCACGGTAATTGCTCCGAGGAGCTGCCTTCGCTGGTTCTTAGGCCTCATGAATTTAAACGTCCCACGAGGCTGGCATCCCGTTCACACCCCTTCACCGTTGAAACTGTTAGATGTAGACGTCTCTTCTACTCCAATAGCTTCATGTCTCGCACATCTCGCCTATGGAACTCCCTTCCTTATTCCTGCTTCCATGACAAATACAATCTCCAACTATTTAAGTGTAACGTCAATCGACATCTCCAGCTGCCTTGATTTATCCTCTTCCCTTCTCCACATCCTTTCACCTTTCATTCCCATCTGCTCTCGCTCCAAATCTTCTGTAACCCCCTAGCCTTGATCGATCCACTATCTTTCTCCACATCCTCTCCTTTACCACTCCTATCTGCTCTTCCTCCAAACCTTCTGTAACCCCCTGCGTACTAGTGGCTTCCATCCTTGCTTGGGGTGATATGCTTAAAAAAAATCAAAAAAAAAAACTAGATATACAAACTTTCTCTTGGCACTCCTAGTTACCAAATCTGGCCTCTGGCTATTTGAAAGAAAATTTGGCAGTCAGACAGAGGTGCCGCTATCTCCCTATATAATTGAAGTACATTTGATCCCAAGATATAGAAAAAATGCTTATTTTTTCTCTTCTGGTTGTAGGCATGTCTCTGGCAACGATTTCCGAACAAGTTAATTCTTTTCGTATTCCATCAAATATTTAATGAATAAATAAATAACCGAACGAGTCAGTGAGGGTATATTTCGAAATTTAAATCAAAGATGCAGATTTTTTTATTTATTTATTTCAAATGAGCTGTTTTTTTAAGTCGTGTATATATATTTTTTTTTACAATATCGATTAGAAGAGTAATACTTAACGTTTTAATCGGGAAAAATTACTATCATGCTGGATATTTTAATAGAAAATTATTTTAATATATTTTCTGTTTATAGATACAAATATTTAAGTAAATGTTCTGTTTATAATAAACGGTATTTACCGGCCTGTATGTCCGAGAAATTTTCATAGAAAATATGCGCCCTTCGACAGGAATCGAACCTGTATTCTATACGGAACCGTCATATAGCCTGACGTGCTTTACCGATTTAGCCACAGAGGAGCGCTTCGGTTAGCAAGGTCGATTTTACTGTTTTTAAACTACAATTCGCCATGATTCTCTCTCGCACATTTATATCTGCTCGATGCGTATCCAAATGTAAACAAATGACGTCACACATGAAATGGACAAAGTCCGACATTTTTTATGTTTATACGTTCTTTTAATAGATACAAATATTTAAGTAAATGATCTGTTTATAATAAACAGTATTAACGACATTTACCGGCCTGCGTGCCCGAGCAATTTCATAGAAAATATGAATCGAACGTTTATCTTCACGGAACCGTCATATCGCCTGACGTGCTATTTTCCTACAGAAGTAGTGTCTGGTTAGCAAGGTTAAATTACTGTTTTCAAACTATAAATTTCCCATGAAATTTGGGCCAGTAAATGTTATTAATACTGCTTATTATAGACAGAACATTTACTTAAATATTTGTATCTATAAAAATAACGTATAAACAGAAAATATATTAAAATAATTGCCGGACTTTGTCCATTTCACAATATATGACGTCATTTGTTTACATTAGGATACGCTTCGAGCAGATATGAGCGTTCGAGAGAAATCATCGGAAATTTGCAGTTTAAAAACTGTAATTTGACTTTGCCAACCAGACGCTTCCTCTGTAGCTAAATGGTATAGCATGTCAGGCTATATGACGGTTCCATGTAGGATACCGGTTCGATTCCTGTCGGAGGACACATATTTTCTACGAGATTTCTGTTGCCATATTTGGTCATGTCCTCCTACTGTACATATCAAGATTCTTGACAAAATCCAAAGAAGGATCTCTGATACAAGTGACCATGATCAGGCATCGCGATTTCAGTCACATTCTCACAAACGTGACGTGGCTTCCCCCCTGTCTTTTTACAAATATTTTCATGGCAACTGCTCTGACGAGATTTTTTCCCCTGGTCCTCCAACTAGATGAATTTAAGCGTGCTACTAGTTTGGCATCTAGCTCTCATCCTTTTGCTTTTGGAATAGCTGAATGCAACCGCCACTTCTACTCCAACAGTTTCTTTTCTCGCACTTCCTACTTGTAGAATTCCCTTCTGTTTACTTATTTCCCTGATAACTACAATCTTCAAAAATTTAAATGTAATGTCAATCGTCGTCATCTGTCTTCTTGAATCCCGTTCATCTTTTGTCCTTTCATAAATCCTCCCTCTCAGTCTTCTCTTCCACTTTAATTCCCTGTAACCGCCTGCGTTCTAGTGGCATTCCAGCCTTGCTGGGGTTAAATGATTGAAAAAAAAATCTATCCAAAGTTTATCTTTTTGTTCAACGACTTCCTAATTATTATATGAAAAGACGAGATGGTAGACAAAACTTTGTTGGCTATAGTCAGTCGAATATAGGCGTATCGTATAAGTGACGTTACGCTTAAAACGGTTTTTATGGAGCCCGACTTCGCCGAAAAGGATATATCAAATATTCTATACGCATTATTATTGCGTTATACGCATATGAATTCATATACTGGGTGTAACTGCAAAATTGTCCAATTGTTAGATTAAGCTTTGAACCGTTGTATCTTAGAAATAATTCAGGACATCTTACTGGATTTCTTCGAAGTTTTATAACACTATTCGACTCTATTTTGAACAATAAGAATGTATTTAGTTCTAAGTTGAAATGATGATCCCTTTTTCTGTTGTGACCTCCTGATCCAGTTTTCCTCTCTGCTGCTCCCTGTTTTTTTAAACTTATTCATCATTCTCTTGATGCTGCTTGAATGGACTTTGAAAATGGAAGCCAGAGTATGAATGTTGGTACCATTACTGAAGGCCCGAATGATCTTTTCCCTATTACCGTTGCTGAGTTGGGAAGACATAGTGGGACTGACACAAAACGAGTTTAACATGTTCTCTAACTGAACACCTCAAAGGGTTTTTCAGTGAGTTCAAATGATGTCAAGATGGCTAAACGTCTTATCTGAAAACGTGGTAAAAAAGAAACGCAATCAGTTTTTAGTGGGTTTTTAGATATCAGACATTTTGTGGGATGAACTGACTTGGACGATTTTGCTGTTACACCCGGTACGTATATTGTCATTTATTGAGACAATGCGGTTCGTTTTCCCTGCCGACCAACACATCACAAACAACGAAAATAAATGCTGGAAAAATAGTCCGTTACTCCTCCGGTAATCTTCTGTCTTTACAAGAGCCAGAGTGAATACTGTTATCATATATGGGCAGGGGCTGCCCAGTTTTCTCTTTCAAGTCTCCTCGTTCCTGTGAATGATGAATTATTTTCCACCCGACAACCTCTTTCCCACAGACGAATAGTCGCAAACCTTTCGCTGCCCTATCCATGGAAGGTGTTCAGACGAACTATAATTCAATAGTTTAACCAGGTCTAACCTTTACGGCTAAGACCCACCACGTTGAAGCGAACCACCTTCATTCCCTTCGTATTGCATTGGTGAGATGTAACTTCCACTCGAGCAGCTTCTTCTTACGAACCACTGCTCTGTGGAAACGACTCCCAAGATGATGCTTAACCTGTTCAAGTCTAGGGTTAACTGTTATCTTCCCCACACATCGCCATAAACTGTTCCTCCTACTCTTACCTTGAGTAGTTTTGGGGCCGTGTACAGGGCGAACATTATTTAAAATATATCAAAAAAATATTAATTTATTATCAAATATTAGTAGATACTATCAAAATAATTCATAACATTCACCATAAAGATAAACTAAATAAAATTAGAATTAAAGATTATACACCCCCCCGCATATATATATATATATATATATATATATATATATATATATATATATATATATATATATAAATAAATTAATGTATTTGCTTTAAATCGTTCGTTTTTATTTACTTCAAACATTATAGTAGCGGAAACTCGTATTTGAAATAGACGGCCCATTTTATTTTATTTTATTTTTTTACTGGAGACAATATTATGTCTATTCGAGAAGTCCTAATAAAGATAATCTACTCTCCGGCAGGAATCTAACCCGTATACTCCTTCATAGCAGAAACTATCATTTGATTCGGTGTGCTTCACCGCTTGGCTACGAAGAGCCTCGCAGCTCTATTTTCTTTATTAAGGAAAGAAGGAAGGAAGGAAGGAAGGAAGGAAGTTGCTAAAATGAAGATGTTGGCACCTGCACAACAAACCATTCTAGTTAATATCAAATAAAAATTTAACTTTTTATTATTTGTAGAGAAAATTAATGTAGGTATGAGTAGGAAAGAGAG